>CAWUFW010000728.1:0-472500 GCA_963921515.1 Calotriton arnoldi
CATCCAGTGAGTGTGAGGGTTTTAAAAGTTTATGAGTGTTAAATATATAGCCCAAGGTGTATTGGTGAATCAGTGGGTGTATGAGTGCCTGTATGGATGTTTCAGTAGGTTTGTGACTGACTGTATAAGTGAGTGATTAGGTGTCTCAGTGAATGAATGGGTGAGTGACTGGTTGTGTAAATGTCTGTACAGTCTGTCAGTTGGTGTCGTGGTGGGCTGTATGGCTGTGTGAGTGGGTGCGTGAGTGGCTGTATGGGTGAGTGATTGGTTGTCTGATTTCCTGTATGGGTATCTGAGTGTCTATGTGGGTGGGTGATGAGGTGTGCGATTGCCTGTATGGATGTGTGAGTGGGTGAGTCAGTAGCTGTATGGGGTAATATGTGCATGTCTCAGAAGCTGTATGGGTGAGTGATTGTCTGTATGGGTGTCGGTGATTGAGTGCCTGTGTCAGTATGGGTGAGTAGCTAGGTATGGTAAAGGCAGTATAGGTGAGTGATGAGGATGTGAGGTTATAAGCAGTGCCTTGCGTGGGCACGAGTTATAGTTAGCTCAGCTAACTTTAACTGCTGAATTTCTCTGGTTTTGTATGAGTGAAAGCTGAGCCTAACTATAACATCTCTGTAATCTTTTTTTCCGTGAATTTCTACGTTTTTTAATTCCATTTACTAACTATAACGTCCCTGTAACCTTTGGTTATATAGTGAATTTCTAAGGTTTTTTAAATGCTAATTCCTAACTATAAAGTCCATGTAACCTTTGTTTTTTTCAATGAATTGCTGAGGTTTTTAAGCAATAGTCACATTTGCAGAGTGGTGGAGAAAAGAGAGTTGATCCTCCGATCAGCTCTCAGCTCTCAGGAATCCTGCTGTGTAGGACTTACAGGAGGTACCAGCAGGGCTTCTTGGCCCCAAAGCCCCTCAAGAGTAAAGTGGACTTTATCCCCAACCAGTAGTGCACCAGTGGTGGAGAGAGGGGGCATGGCCTCCAAAGACCTCTTACCAATCCTGCTGTGTGGGGCTTTCTGGAGATAACAGGAGGGGCAGTTGGCCCCCAAGGAAGAAGTCCACGTTAGTCCTGAGGTCCTCAGGAGGCAAGGAGACCTCTTCCCCCACCAGCAGTGCGCTAAGAGGTGTGCTTGTAGAGTTGTGGAGAAAGGGGCATAGCCTCAGACCACCTCTCAGCAATCCCACTGTGGGGGCTGCTTGAGGTAACAGGAGGTCTTGTTGGCTCCTAAAGACCCTCAGCAGCCAAGGGTACTTCATCCTCCAACCAGCAGCATGTCAGGAGGTGCGTTTACAGAGTGGTGGAAAAGGGGTTGGGGCCTCTCCTGTGAGTTGCCAGGCTTTTTTCAAGGAAGGGGACTGCGTGGCCCCTCTTCCCTTTGCCGATCGGCCCCAAGTACCCCTATCCCCGGGGCCAGGCATGTTAAGAATGGGGAAGTAGATTGCATCGGCCCCCTCCCTGAGCCGATTTCGACCCCAGGGCCCGGGGCCTGGCTTTTCCTTTTTTGTAACACATTTTTTTAATTAAAGGAAGAGGGCATGTGGCCCTCCCTTTCCTGGGCGATTTTGGGGGACCACATCCCCGATGTCTGCCCCTTTGTTTATATTATTTGTGTTTCTTTAAAAGGGAGGGGGCCATGCAGCCACCCTCCTGGGCTTATTTTGGCCTCGAGGGCCCTTCCTCCGTGGTCCCAACCAGGTCACTCCAATTTAAAAAAAAAAAAAAATTCAATTCAGCTTTATTCGGTGCATACAAAAGTCACCATAAAAGCACAAAGTTCATACGACATCAATATCAATTAATAAAAAATCACAGTTCATACAATATAAAAATAATAAAACAATATTTCATTAATAATTTTCTGTCATAAAGTGCAAATACTTGTTTATAAAATGGGATATATATAATATTTAGGGGCTTGCAATTCTCTCTACATGTTGATCTTTCAGTTATAAAAGTTTATATTTACACAACTAAGTTATATCGTCCACATTCTCATGTGATAAGGCTTCCAGATAAGTATAGTCTTTTCTTTTTCTAATTGCACATTGTACATATCTGTAACGGAATTAATGATTTTCACATTTTCCAGATTACAAATAAGGCTGAAAGCATGTTTGTAATTAAAAGTCTATTAGATAAAAATAGAGACTTTAAAAACAATTTCAGGTATATCTGTATAAAAATTACAAAATAGGATAAAGTGCATAGTTGATTGTGCAGATCTTCCATCACATGGGCAGTTAGGTAATTTGTGGTTCATTTTCCATTTTTGGGAAGGCTACTAAAAGATGTAATGTATCCATCCTCAACCTTGTTAGGTAAAATCTATGCTGGATATTTCTCACCAATACAAGGTATAAGGGTAAGCCAACCGTGGCCACCCGTTCATGGTAGGAGACAACACTTTCTTTTAAGTTAGCAACTCTATCTCTATCATTTTCCACAAGTTTGGAATATCTGGCCCTCAGGTCCCTTTTGCTAATCTCTTGAATGGTCGAAGTCGATTCTTTCTTATCAAAGTCAATTTTACAATAGGTTAATAATTTGGAGATATGCTCCAGCCATGGAAATTTCCTGTTAAAATCAAGTGTCAAACATTCCATTATTATTTCTTTCGAGAATTTAGTTTCCTCCTTGGACCATATCCCTTGCCACAGGAGCAAGCCGGCTAAATTTATCGTGTCAGTTAGGTATGGGGCCATTAGTTCCTTATGTACTATGCAATTTGCTGTAGCTTGAGGGACCGCTAATAATCTTTTAAGGAATTTATTTTCTTGTGTTTGTAAAGTAGCAATAGGTGCTCTCCCCAAATCGCAGCCCCATAGCAAACCCCAGTGATACACTTGCTCCGATACAGGGCTAAAATCTCTCGTATGGGCTTATTTCCTAGTTTTGTGGCAAATCTAAAAATACTTTCCGTCACTCTTAGAAATTTCATGCTGTTCAGTTCAATGTGCATATTCCATCGGCCAGTTTTGCTAAAAAGCATTCCTAAATATGAGAAGGTGGAGACTCTATTTATAACAACCCCACCAGCATGATGTTGTCTGATCTTAGGTCTATTTTTCCCGCATGTCATCACAAAAGTTTTTTTAAATTTATCTGTAAACTTATGTTGGTCATAAATGACACGAAATGTTCGATTAAATGTTGCAGCCCATTTGCTGTCCTAGAAATTAGGACAGCATCGTCCGCATATAAGAGGACTGGCGTAGGGCGCTGTACCAACTTTTGGGGCATGTACTGGTAGTGATTGTAGGAAAGAGTCTACACTATTATAAAAGAGAGAATAAAAAGGGCGCTAATACGCAGCCCTGTCTTATGCCACGTGTAACGCCTAAAGGCTGATGTGCATTCTCCTCTTTTTCCAAAACGTACCCTAGAAGTTAAAATATTGTAAATCTGGGACAGGTAGTTAATAATTTCTAAGGGTGCGCCTTGCCCCTTTAGTGTTTGCCATAGTGTTTGATGGTTAACTAGGTCAAAGGCACTAGTTAGGTCTACAAAGCATTAATGTAACGCCCCTTCCTTTACTAGGGTATATTTCCTATTAGTAAATCTAAATTCAGGCATTGTTCTACCGCTCCAATACCTCTTCTGAATCCGTACTGGGCATCCGATAAGATGTTACCTTCGATTGCCCAGTTTTCAAGCCTTTCTAACAAAATACGGCCCATCACTTTAAAGGAGGAATCAAGAAGAGATATTGGACGGTAGCAATTAGCCATTACACCTGTCCCCTTTTTAAAAATGGGTACGATAATGCTCTCTACCCAGGTTGCAGGTAAAGCGCCTTTCAATGTTGCATTAAAGACGTTCAATAAGATGGGTATCCAGAGAGCCATGTTAAACTTAAATACGTCGATTGGCACACCATCTGCGCCAGACGCTTTCCCATTTGCACTTTTTCCAGTGCGGTTTTAATCTCTGTCTGGAGTTATTGAGCCATTCCGACCGGTTCTATGGTTATAAATTTATCCACAATGGCGTTAATACTTTTATAGCGCCTGGATTAAAGATATGCTCAAAGTGGGATACCCAAGCTACCGGGCAATAACAGTATCAATTTTTGCTACACTATTCTCATTGAAAAAAGGATGATTTACAATTCTTCCAGAATAGCACTTGATCATTCGTAGCTGCTGCTTGGGTTAATTTTTCCCACGCCCCTCACGTATCTCTATTTTCCTTTCTTTTAGGGCATGATGATAATCTTTCCTCACTGTGCGAATCCTAGTATTATCTCTTGGTTTTTGTTTTAGCGCCAGTTTCAGGTCTCTATTTGATTTTGAGCATAGGTGGTTAAACCATCTAGGATTAATATTGCACGTTTGCTTTTTCCTTTTAGTTGTAAGATCCCTGGCAATAGAGGTGGTGATGTTACAGAAGGCATTTACAATTGCCGGGACAGTGGAAGAGGCTTCGAGACAAATGTCAATATCACCTTGTGATTTCCCTATAAACTGTTCCATAAAAGTTACTGGATTCACTCCTGTCCATTTAATAGAGACTCACATTATTGCCATGAGTAGTAATTTCTTCATCCAGTTGTTTGCCTCTTGTTCTGGAGGAAAACTCTAGCCTGATTGTGACAGTTAATGGATTATGGTCACTAAAGAGGCTGTGTTCAATATAAGAAGAAATCACCTGGTTACAGCAGTTAAAGGATACAATGAAATGATCTATGTTAGAGGACTACCTGCTTCCTACAAACGAGGGTACCGAATATTTTCCATCAGAGCCTATTGGTTCTAAGACAGATAGATCATTCTTGTGCATCATATAGTTAATTGTCTCACCATACCCATCGTGTACAAAGTGTGGAATCCTGTCCCCTAAATCATTATAATACCCGCAGGGTTCGCCCGCTTCATGAGCACACTTAACACAGTTAAAATCGCCCGCCCAAATAAGATTATAATCCCTTTGACACCCTTCAAAAATTTATCCAGGTCATTTTCCAACAATGTCATTACTTTACACTTTGTTTTGTCGAAAATATTATTATAAAAATGTATTATGACAAATGCCTGACTTTCTAGCGAGCAAAGTTCCAAAAATTGGTAATATTGGGATCGAATCAAGGGTTTTACTTAAGGTTAGAGGTGAAGTGACCGCAATCAGAATAGCGAGGCCACCTTTTGCTCTTCCCATACTTGACGGCCTAGCATTGGTGCTGATCATTTGAAAGCCATCTATAAAGAAAGGCTCAGTACACCATGTCTCTTGGATTAAGAGGATCGTATATCCATCTACCATTTTTAACCAATCCTCGTCCTTAAGTTTACTTTTAACGCCCGCTATATTCCAGGTCATAAATTTAAATGTTTCGCCGATAGGTAACAAAAGCCCACCGTTCACCCTTTAGTGGATGTCTAATAACATGGGTATTTCATTTAACCATATCCTCTTGTGAACCCGAGGCCACTTGATTTTTCTTGTTCGTTATTAATGGTCAGATTTATTACATTAGGGATGTCTTCGCTGACAGGCATATAATCCACTTCACCCATCCCCTCTGGTTGTGTAGTTATATACATATCGGGAGACCAAGAATTAGCATTATCACCCAAGTTCAGTCTCCAATGGTCACCCCTTATCCATCTAAGTCAGTCTACTTCGCTACATCTGTGGAGTGGAGAGAATCTGTTATACAGAGGGAAATTTAACATCGGTTGGTATCTCTGTTTTATAGAGTGTTTATTTGGAATAGGTTTGTAAAAGAAACCAAGTGGGACTGCCATAATACGATCATTTGTAGCTAGACAAAATCCATTGTAATTATCCGCAAAATGATTTAACAAATTGCCCACCAACTTACGGTTTCGGAAGTTAACCACTACACACTCTCCATCGCATGATTTTCTAGAGTCGCCCACCAATCAACTCTCCTTAGCATGATTATGTCTTGATAGAGGATATGCGCCCGACAACACTATTCATGGCAAACCTGTGAACTACTTGATTTTTTAAAATATCGTACGTTTCTCTCTGGTTTGTATTTAGCTTTGGAACATTTTTTAGAACAATAACATATGGTGTAGCCTGGGGCGGAAGATTAAGCAGTACTTTACGATTAAGGTCATCCTCACCAGGTAGTGCTCTACTAGATAGGGGCGGAGTATTAAGTTCCCTTGCAGAATGAGGGTTATCATGGGATTTAACTTCTTTATCCGATCTCTGACCTAAGACCGGTCGCGCTATAGTTACTTTGTTCGGATTTGGCATATTTGTCTTGTGTAACTCTCTATGTACAGCCTTGTCTATTGTGGTTACACAGTCCCTTTCCTCTATGTCTCTGCTGGGTAAATTTCGATCTAATCCCGTGGGATCACTTTTTAAACATTGAGGACCATGGGGGAACCTGAAGGCCCCTGATGTTCCTGCAGGTTCCCCACCTCCTGCGGGAGCCGGCATTATATTGAGACCCAGGGAGCGCTAACATGCAGCTCCCTGGATCTCAAACCAATTTGTCTGTTTCCATGCTCACTTGACAGAGGGCAGGGAAACAGACATGCTCCGCTTTCAGCAAGCAAGACCATTTTCTGCTCTTGCTTGCTGAAAGTGGAGACACTGCTTGCTATGGCTTGGTGGTGCTCCCGTAAGCCATAGCAACTGCAATGTCCTGGTGGTGGGCACCACAGGACATTGCTGGAGCCGGCCCTGGGGTGGCAGTCCCCAGGGCCATCTAGTGCTCCTTATTTGTTTGTTTTAGCCCCATGGAGGTGGCAGTCCCTGGGGCTGTGGGGGAGCCACATGGGCCCCCTGCATTATTAAAAAACTTTCCCTCGGGAGGTGGCAGACCCAGGGCCCTGGAGTTGCCGCAAGGGCAACCCCTGCATAAATAATTAAACAGGCCCCATGGGGGTCCCCGGGGCTTTGGGGATTCTAAGAGGGGGCCTGTGTGCCCCCTCCTACATATTTACACATGCCCTCAGGACCTGACCCACCCACAGGCTGACAATAAATGAAGCACAAAGCCCACACTTCATTTTTTTTCCCCTTTTCAATCCGCAGATCCCACCAACATTTTTAAAAAAAATGCTTTTTTGGGCTCTGGGACCCCCTCAAGAAGCCTAGGGGATCAGGGTGTTTCGGCCCAGCCCCCTTTTCTTTACATTTTTTGAGAGACTCAGTTTAACCAAGCCCGAGATGGCTGCCAACACTTCCTGGTGGAAAAGAATCTGTTTATTACACAGAACATTGACAGCCGGTACACTCTGCGGGCACACACGCTACTTCCTTAGGTCCTCGGCTCCAGAAAGAGCACTTGAAAAAGGAGAGATATATTTTATATATATATATATATATATATATTTATATATATATTATCTACTGGCGGTCGCCAGTAGATAGTTATAGTTAGGACCTATTTTCCATAGGAAATCTGCAACATTCTATTTGAAATAACTCTTGCGTCGGTTGACGAATCTTCACGAAATTTTCAAACTTTATGGCCCGCTCCGGTCCGCTCCTACCCTGAAAGTTTCGGGGTGATTCGTCAAGCGGGGGCCGAGAAAAAAGGGGGTTCCCAAAACATGTTTTCCCCATTCATTTTCCCATAGGAAACTTTAGCCACGGCTACAGCCGAACTGCTGAACGGAATTACAAAAATTTGGCAAAGAGGTAGTTCTTGGTTCAGAAAGAACCCTTTTGTTAAATGGTGTAAATCCGTTCAGTAGTTATGGAGAAATTAAAAAATAAGAGTCAAAAAATCAATTTCCCATAGGAAACTTTATGCAAAGCTACAGCCCGAACTGCTGAACGGAATTACACCAAATTTGGCAAAGAGGTAGTTGTTAAATGGTGTAAATCCGTTCAGTAGTTGCTGAGAAAATCAAAAGTAAAAACACATATATATCTGGGCGGAGCCTAACCACACATGTCATCGTGAGATCTGATTGGCTGTCAGCACTTCATCCTGGAATTGCTGGCAGCCATCTTGGGACCAATATAAATGATAGTACCCCATTGAAATGCATTGTAGTGAATCGAAGATTTTGAGGGTTACCAAAAGGAGAACTATAAAGGGTGATAACAGACTTTAGTTACATTAGAATTCATTTGTTGATGGTACCATACTAATTTCAGGAATTGTGGTGTGTTTTAAGGTGATTTTACCCTGTGAAAAACCTTCTGCTGGGATATCATGAATCATGTTTGAGAGAAAACTATTTTCACATGCTTGTCCCATACAGTTTTGGAAGGTGCTCCAGAAGCTAAAATGAGAGCATATTTTCTGTAAATTCACATTATCTTTCTCAGTCATGTGAGAATGAAGTCTGACATTCTCAGTAAAACATGTACATCCAACAATGGCAGAGACTGTCAGTTGATTCCTTTGTTTTCTACTGAAGCTTCCCAGAGTGTTCTAAGGAACAACTAGAGTGCTATCAGCCTTACTTATGACAAAAGTATGGCACACCTGAAACCATCTTGATTGGAATAAACTGGTAACACTTAAAACATTTAATTTAAAAAGGAACAAAATGATGGGGTTCATTTTGTCATAGAAATTATGGTTAGTGCTGTAGAAAGAAAAATTAGGACATGTTTCAAGTGTGATCTCAAATATCTTCCTGTTATATTTCAACAGGAGCAGCCTGTCAGTTGATGCCTTTGTGTTCTACTGCAGCTTCCCAGAGTGTTCTAAAGAACAACTAGAGCGCTAACAGTCTTACTTATGACAAAAGTATGGCACACCTGAAGCCATCTTGATTGGAATAAACTGGTAACACTTAAACATTTAATTTAAAAGGAACAAAATGAGGGGGTTCATTTTGCCATAGAAATTATGGTTAGTGCTGTAGAAAGAAAAATTAGGACATGTTTTAAGTGAGATCTCAAATATCTTCCTGTTATATTTCAACAGGAGCAGCCTGTCAGTTGATGCCTTTGTGTTCTACTGCAGCTTCCCAGAGTGTTCTAAAGAACAACTAGAGTGCTAACAGCCTTACTTATAAGAAAAGTATGGCACACCTGAAGCCATCTTGATTGGAATAAACTGGTAACACTTAAAATATTTAATTTAAAAAGGAACAAAATGAGGGGGTTCATTTTTGCCATAGAAATTATGGTTAGTGCTGCAAAAAGAAAATGTAGTGCATGTTTTAAGTGAGATCTCAAATCCTCTTCTATTTCATTAGAAAATTCTGACATGCAGACTGAAACAATCACTTTCAATACCAGCAGTAGACTTCCAGTTAACTCCTTGGTGAGCAGTAGCTTTACTACAGTGATCTAATGAACAACTAGAGTGCTAACATTCTGAATTTATGGCAAATGTGTGACACATCTGAATGCCTTCTTGATGGAATCAAAGTAAAAAACTGAAAGCATTTCCTACTGAGGAGACTGTAGTAAATGAGGAAATTAGGAAACTTCATAACAAATAAGTCTCCCAAGATGGCCACCAGAGAAAAAAGAGCCCAAATGTAGCACAAATATCACCCAGAGGTAGCCCACCTGTAGCCCAATGACAGAAGTGTGCAAAACACTTTTTATTTTTTGTTTTTTGCAGTTTTATATAGTGCAGACTGGTAAGGTATTGGAGTGCTTTACATGAGCATTGGTTACATCATACAAGGACAAATTCATGTTGGTTGACCCCTACACTACCCAAACACCACTGCACTACCCTAAACCCTAAAACACTACCCCCAGCACGACCCCCTTCACTACCCAAACACAACTGCACTACCCTAAACTCAAAAACACTACCCCGAGCACGACCCCTACACTACCCAAACACCACTGCACTACCCTAAACCCTAAATCTACCCCCTACACTACACAAATACCACTGCACTACCCTAAACCCTAAAACACTAGAACCCAGCACGACCCCCTACAGTACACAAACACCACTGCACTACCCTAAACCCTAAAACACTACCCCCTACACTACACAAACACCATTGCACTACCCTAAACCCTAAACCCCTACCCCCAGCATGACCCCCTACACTACACAAACACCACTGCACTACCCTAAACCCTAAAACACTACCCCAGCACGACCCCTATACTACCCAAACACCACTGCACTACCCTAAACCCTAAAACACTACCCCCAGCACGACTCCCTACACTACACAAACACCACTGGACTACCCTAAACCCTAAAACACTACCCCCAGCATGACTCTCTACACTACCTAAACACCACTGCACTACACCCTAAATCTACCCCCAGCATGACCTCCCACACTACACAAACACCACTGCACTACCCTAAACCCAACCCTGGGCATAATACTTCGCTACGCTCACCGGAGCATGCAAAGTTTGTGCTACTACGCACTATGCAAATTGCACGTAGCAGAGTGAATAACTGTGCTAATTGACGTAGCGTAGCAGCAGTAAAATAAACACCTTCAAATGCTTTGATAAAGCAATTTTCTATGCTAAAAAGCATATAACCAATTCACAAAATGAATTTTGACAATTAAATATCAAGCAATGAGAGGGTGATGATTTTGGAGTCCCCCTAACCTAGGGGGAGGACCAAGCAGATGCCTTGAACACAAAAAGCATATCATGTGAACGATTCAATGGTGGTCCCTTCCTCCTAGGACCACCCCAAGCACTGTTATGGGCAAAAATACAATCCCAACCAACGGCCCTGCAAAGCATTATGGGACGAGATTAGCAGTGGGCAGTGAATATTATAGTTTCCAATATCAAAATAATTCTACAAAGAGCTGCAGTTCAACTAGTCGTTACTAGGTGTCCCTCACGAGTCAAATGCAAAAGCATTGAAATTATTAATACATCAAGCTGCAGTTCCACTAGTCGTTACAAGATGTCCCTCACGAGTCAAATGCAAAAGTATTGAAAATCTTTCATGAGGCTTTTGCATTTGACTCGTGAGGGACATCTAGTAACGACTAGTGTGAACTGCAGCTCTTTGTAGAATTATTTTGATATTGGATACTATAATATTCACTGCCCACTGCTAATCTCGTCCCCATAATGCTTTGCAGGGCCTTTGGTTGGGATTGTATTTTTGCCAATAACTGTGCCTGGGGTGGTCCTAAGAGGATGGGACCACCACTGAATGGTTCAAAAGATGTGTTTTTGTTTTCAAGGCATCTGCTTGGTTTTCCCCTAGGTTAGGAGGATCCTAAAATCATCACCTCTCTCACTGCTTGTTAATTTATCGTTTTCACTTTTTTGTAGTAACTATATGCATTTTAAGCATATAAAGTCAGAGATATTTATTTTATCTTAATTTGCACTGTACAAGGTGCTTTGGCAACTATTGTGCAGTGCAGTCAACACACAGCTCGCACTACGCAATGTGCTTAGCTACGTGTAGTTAAAAATGTACTTCACGTAGCTGCGTGAAGTGCTACTACGCAAACTACGCCCAGGCTTACCTAAAACACTACCCCCAGCACGACCCCCTACACTACCCAAACACCACTGCACTACCCTAAACCCTAAAACACTAACCCCAGCATGACCCCCTACACTACCCAAACACCACTGCACTACCCTATACCCTAAAACACGACCCGTACACTACACAAACACAACTGCACTACCCTAAACCCTAAAACACTACCCACAGCATGACCCCCTACACTTCACAAACACCACTGCACTACCCTAAACCCTAAAACACTACCCCCTACACTACACAAACACCACTGCCCTACCCTAAACCCTAAAACACAACCCCCAGCATGACCCCCTACACTACACAAACACCACTACACTACCCTAAACCCCCTACACTATACAAACACCACTGCATTACTCTAAACCCTAAAACACTACCCCCAGCACGACCCCTCACAACACAAACACCACTGCACTACCCTAAACCCTAAATTGACCCCCAGCACGACCCCTACACTACCCAAACACCACTGCCATACCCTAAACCCTAAAACACTACCCCCAGCATGAACCCCTACACTACCCAAACACCACTGCACTACCCTAAACCTTAAAACACTACCCCCAGCACTACCCCTACACTACACAAACACCACTGCACTACCCTAAACCCTAAAACACTACCCCAGCACTACCCCCTACACTACCCAAACACCACTGCACTAACATAAACCCTAAAACACTACCCCCAGCACAACCCCTACACTACACAAACACAACTGCACTACCCTAAACCCTAAAACACTACCCCCAGCACGACTCCCTACACTACCCAAACACCACTGCACTACCCTAAACCCTAAATCTACCCCCAGCACGACCCCTACACTACCCAAACACCACTGCACTACCCTAAACCATAAAACACTACCCCCAGCATGACCCCCTACACTACACAAACACCACTGCACTACCCTAAACCCTAAAACACTACCACCAGCATGACCCCCTACACTACTCAAACACCACTGCACTACCCTAAACCCTAAAACACTAACCCAGCACGACCCCTACACTACCCATACACCACTGCACTACCCTAAAGCCTAAAACACTACCCCCAGCACGACCCCCTACACTACTGCACTACCCTAAACCCTAAAACACTACCCCCAGCACGACCCCCTACACTACCCAAACACCACTGCACTACCCTAAACCCTAAAACACTACCCCCAGCACGACCCCTACACCACCCAAACACCACTGCACTACCCTAAACCCTAGAAAAGAAACCCCACCCCATGCCCAATCCCCTTACCTCTCATTCCTCGTGGTTCCTCTCTCCTCGTGGTTCCTGTTTCCCGTCGTCTCTGAGGGGCGGTGCACGTCGTTGTGAGGAAACGGAACAGCCTCTGTTTCCTTACAATGACATGGATCGTCTACATGTTTTTAGAACGCATGGTCATTTACCATACATACCTTTACAACAAAATTTGTTGTAAAGGCATGCGTGGTAAATGACCATGCGTTCTAAAAAATGCGTAGTAATGACTTCATGATGTACAACGCATGCATGGTAATGCATGCGTTGTAATGGTATCGCAAAGTAAAAGTCGTTGTAACGGCTGTTTACCGATCGAAGCTGGCCCCTGTTCTTCAGTGAGACGTTTATTTGATTAATTAGGAGGAAGGAATGTGTTTTTTTTACCGAAAAGTGCATTCCCGGCTGTTGTATTGTGAAAGTGTCCGCGTGGCCTGGTTTCACTTCCGGTGAGAGAGTGGAAGAGTCTGTTTGGATCTAAAGGAGTTCTGTTGTTGGACGGGGCCGGCGCGACATGTCATCAGAAAACATAGCTAATGGAAAGCGTCCTCCCTGAAGTGTGGAGCAGTGCCATGAGAGGTCAACGAGTGTGCGTCCCACCGCAGTATGACCGTACCGCGTGACCCATGTGCCCCCTCCAGGGTACGGGAGGCAGAAGCGGCATCACAGGTCCTCTTGAAGACCGTTGTAGCACTAATTCTACATTTTGGTACTAGGGCATTTTAACTTCGTTGTTCCTGCCAGATACAAAGAGAAGATCCTGTGTTATTCAGTGCCCTCGTTACCTTTTTTGTGGGTTGTGGTGCTTGTCACTTCGCTGCCCCGCCGGTGCACACGACTGGGCACCCCACCTCATGTGCCATCTGCAGGGCCTCTGCCCTCGGATCACTGGTTTCGGTTTCTGGAGTGGCAACATAAACAGTTGCTCCCAAAGGACTAGCCTGTACACTTAGGTGAATATCCCCTGCACCAGCATTGCACGGAAATTATGTCCTAGCTCTCCCACGTCAACGAGGACGTCATAATAGCACGGCTCCGCTCTCGACACCGTATGACATCATCGGAGCCATAAGAGAACCTCGTCGGCGTGCTGATGTCAGTTCCACCCATTTTTTCCGTGCCACCGAGGCAAACAGGGGACCGAGACATTTTCACATGTATACATAGTATAATAAATATATATATATTCACTGAAAAAACCATAGGTTTCAGGCACGTTATAGTTAGAAATTAGCATTTAAAAAACCTTAGAAATTCACTGAAAAAACCATAGGTTTCAGGGGCGTTATAGTTAGTTGGACATTTTACTCGTACAAAACCATAGAAATTCCCCCGTTATAGTTAGTTCAGCTAACTATAACTCTGCTGCGCCCGCAATGCACTGCTGATGACGTCACATATTACATCACTCATGACATGGTCAGTGACATCACTCATGACATCACTGATGACATCTCAAATGACATCACTGATGACATCACTGATGACATCATCCTTGTGATAGAGTGGCAGACCTCCTCTCACCCTAATATAACCTTTGATACACACACTCAAAAATACAAACTAACATTTTCAAAACAATGGACATACCAATACCAGTTACAACACACCTATTCAGTAATTCCAAGATCTACACACACATCCACTCATTCACCAACAGTCCCTATACAGTCACTCATACATGTACTCACTCATCATATGTACTCATACACCTATACATCCTGTTACACACCACCACTCATCCATAGAGTTACTCACACACATAGTCACACATGCAAACAAAGTATCAAACATCCACGGCTCCAGTGTTGGTTTCTACTTCAATCAAAGAGTTGCGCATTGGATTCTGTGTGGATTTATGAGGGCGGCTACCCCTGCCGTGTGCCCGCCGTAGAAGTGGCTTGGGTTTAGCCAAACGTAACTGTGGATATATATATATGTATGTACGTACGTATGTATGTATGTATATATATATATATATATATATATATATATATCCATCCAAAGAGTTGCCCCTAAATGAAGACGCCACTCATGGAAGGTTATCACCTTCAATTGAAGACTGCAGTCATGTCAGCATTGCACGTCAATTCATAATTCAAAAGGCCTGATGCGTTTTGGACGCCTCCGTCCTTGTTCACAGGCTCAAAGCAAACAGGAACAGCCAGCATATTGCGGAAACACCTGCACTGTCTTTAAAGTCCCACCCTAGTGGGCGTATGCATAGTTGCATGCTGGTAGTTGCAGTTCCACAAATTGATCATCCCAAGTGGGTGCTGCCATGCTTCCCAATGTTACGCCATCTCTTACCCCAGTGGGTAGATTTGAGGTGAAAATTGTTGAGATGCTGCCCATATTCCGTCATTCAAAACGAACCCTCCATTCAATCGGTGACTTCTCCCTGAAGTCGCTGCTGATCTGCTAAATCGGCAGCGGGCGTTTCGCGGCTGGGACCGCCGCCAAACATCCATCCAAAGAGTTGCCCCTAAATGAAGACGCCACTCATGGAAGGTTATCACCTTTAATTGAAGAGTGCAGTCATGTCAGCATTGCACGTCAATTCATAATTCAAAAGGCCTGACGCGTTTCGGACGCCTCCGTCCTTGTTCACAGGCTCAAAGCAAACAGGAACAGCCAGCATATTGTGGAAACACCTGCACTGTCCATATGTATATATATATTATCTGTGCTACAAGATCCCAGAGTCTTGGGCCAAGTCTATAATAGTGCTAATTTTTAAGAAAGGAGATCTCATTGGTGGATAGCTCAGTAAAGATATTGGGGAGGGTTATTTTGAATCATATGCAAACATGGGCTTTGGACAATGAGATTTTATCTGTGCACCAATATGGTTTTTGTCCTGAGCTGGGTACTGTGGATCAATGCCTGAACCTACATCTGATAGTAAGTAAGTATACTATCGCCATGCGCTGTCCTCTGTCCCTGGCCTTTATGGACTTCTCCACTGCATTCGATTGTGTAAAAAAGCCAGGGTTTTATAATGCCACTGCAGTTCGGGTGGAAGAAAACAGAATCTGCAGAAGATTGCTGAATCTCCCTCCCTCTAGTGCCACTTTTATTGTACATTCTGAATTAAACCTAGAGCACGTACTCAATATTGTTAAATTGGCCAATATTTGGAACAATAGGGAGGCCAGTTTCAACAAGGCAGTCATCAATGACTGCCTGAGTTTGGACAGGGAAATATATCCATATCCTGGTTGCGATATGTGTGAAATTAATTGAATGATATTGGCCTTTGATTAATAAAGCTAGTTAAAATGTAGTGAAACAGAGATTCATTGACCATGTTTCTTCTTTGCAGTTCCAAAAGATTGCAAACAAGCATACTGTTTGTTACTATTAAACCATGTTTGCTATGGATGACATCCCACTGTACCTTATGTTAGAGCTAACCCGTTGAGAGAGGTCACTCCTAATTAGATTTAGATCAGTGATGGCCTGGGGTCTGGTTTGCTTCTATGAATGAGAAGGCACGTGGAGTAAAGAACTTCCCCCATTTCCTTACAATGGCAGTGAGGAACAATCTTTGTTACATTTTATGTTTTTCTGTGGCTTTTATCATTGTTTTTTTCAGTTATGTCTTAAACCCCTTTTGAGAAAATTAGCCTTTCGGAAATGTAGGGTGGTATTAACTTTTCTTCAAATGTTAAATAGCCCACACATTTGTTTTAGCGTTTGTTGTTTTTTAAGATGGTCATCCACAGTAGAAAATCAATGGAGGGGGGCATTAGGGCATCTATTAGTTGTTTTAGCTGTTTGTGGTGGCATTTCCTTTATAAGTATCTGATTAATTGTTTTGATTGTAATGCTTTTAATATTTGTATTGCACTGAATTTGGTATTTGTGATAATGAGCTAGGTATGAATTTTATTGTACCATTTTACTCCATGCCTTCATGATTTTTTGTAAGATTGAATAAAGATTGATTGATTGAATGATTGATTGTGATATATATAGTCACTAAAAAACAAAGGTTGCAGGGACATTATATTGAGGGTCAGATTTTACTCATACAAATCCAGTGAAATTCAGCTGTTATACTTACCTGAGTAAACTATAACTTGCGCCCCCGCAATGCACTGATTATTACCTCACATATTACATCACACATGACATGGTCAGTGACATCACTGATGACTCACTTCCCTCAGGAGTAAAGTGGAAATCTTTCCCCAACCAGAAGTGTACCAGGAGGCACATTTGCAGAGTGGTAGAGAAAGTGGGCGCAGCCTTCAAGTTCTCTCAGCAATCCCTCTGTCTGGGACTTGGTGGAGGTAACAAGAGGGCTTGTTGTCTCCCAAAGACACTCAGCATTCAAGGGAATCAAATTCCCCAACTACCACTGCACCAGGAGGTGCTTTTGCAGAGTGGTGGTAAAGGGGACGTGGCCTCCGGCGACTTGCCAGAGTTTTTTAAAATAATTTTTTTAGGGAAAGGGGGCCGTGGAGCCCCCTTCCCTCAGCTGATTTCAGCCCTAGGGACCCCATCCCCTGGGGCCAGCCTTTTTTAAATGGAGAGGGTATCCACATGGCCTCCCTCCCCAGGCCGATTATGGCCCCAGGGCCCCATCCTTGGGGCCTGCCCTTTATTTATTTATTTAAATAGAGGGGGGTCACGCGGCCCTACTCCCTAAGCCTATTTCGACCCCAGTGGACCCCATCCACGGGGGCCAGGCCTTTGTACTTTTAAAATAAATAAATAAATGCGGCCCCCTCTCAAGGCTGATATTGCCCCAGGGACCCCATCCCCCGGGGCATGATCTCTTGTTGGGGACCACGGGGAGCCTCAAGGCCCCTTTGGTTCCTGCCTGCCAGCATTGCTTTTGGGCAGATGGAGCTGCAAACATGCAGCTCCCTCTGCCCAAAAGCAATTCTGCTCTTGCTTCATAGAAGCAGGAGCATTTTCACTGCTCTCGCTTCCATGAAGTGAAGCAGTGTTTGCTATGGCTTGGCGGGAGCACCCCGGGACAATGCTGGAGCTGGCCCTGGGGGATGGGGATCCCTAGGGCCATGGAGGGCTCCTGGAGGGGGATGCGTGGCCCCCCTCCAATCACCTGTATAGCCCTGGGGAGGTGGTGACTTGGGCTTGGGGTCTGCAACAGACCCCCATCATTACTTCATTTGTGCCCCTCACACATTATTTTTACTATAGCCTGAGGGAGGTGATGGTCCCCAGGGCTGCGTGGGGGCTGGAGCCCTCCACACATTATTTTCACTATAGCCCTGGGGAGGTGGCGGTCCCTGCGGATGCAGGGGGTCACTTGGCCCCGCATTTCAACCCTGGGGAGGTGGCAGTCCCGGGAGCTGAGTGGGGTGGCTGGAGCCCCCATGTATTATTTTCACTATAGCCCCGAGGATTTGTAGTTGCCCTGGGACCTGGCCGATGCGGGGGCTTAATCAAATGAAGCGCGGCTTCATGGATCCTTCGCAACTACCACTGAAAGAGTTTTAAAAATGCTTTTTGGGCCCTGGGGGTCCCCGTGTGAACCCCTGAACAGGCCTAGGGGGTCAGGGTGTTTCTACTCTGCTCCCTTTTCTTTTTTGGGGGGTTTTTCTTGTGTCTCGGTTCAACGTTGCGACATCCCAAATATTCGCACAAATTGAAAAAAGGTCTGAAAGATGTTTTTAAATGAAACTTAGTACAAAAATAAGAAATTAACCATGCTTTAAAAGAAGTATGTATATAGTAATGTCTGAAGGCCAATTTTCAGAATGGATTTTTTTACATATTATTTTTGGATGTGTTGGTGCTTTTGTTTTCCTTTTTCAAGATGTGTTCACGGGGATCGCAACGTCGTCTTGAAAATTCCCAAAATGAAAGAAAGAAAAACCCTTAGAAAAAAACTTCACAATATTTTGGGTACTAGGGTGGTGCTCTGTGTATATATTGCTCCTACACATAAGACCGGATGCAGAGTTTTCAGGTTACTTAGAAACACCCTGTTGCCTTCATCTGTAAAGTGCATTCCATCATATCTATAAATTCTATGCACGTCAAAACGCAGATTGTTGTTGTAGATACAGCCCATGCGATGGTATCTGAAGAATGCAGACACAGTTATATTAACATATTTCCTGGATTTGTCAATCTTTGGACAGAATTGATTTGACCACTTCCATTTCTGTCTTTGGCATATATTAGAGTACACCAAGACAGTGTGAGGAAAAAGAGACATCAGTTCTGCAAAGGTTTCTTTCATTAGGATTTCCAGCCATACCCCAGTCAATGTGCCTTCACAGTGCACAATCATGAGGTGAGGAGCTTGGGAATCCGCAATGGATTTAACCAAAGCCAGCAATTGATGAAACTTTAACCCTCTCTGTCCAAACCAAGCAATCTACACATTTGGCAAGCCCAAGTCCCTGTCATTTTGTCTCTTTTTTGCAGCCACTTTAGCTCAATAGATATAGCTGTATCCCACAATCCATACTCTAAGCATTTTGAAGTGAAGGAGCAATAGTAGTCAGGAGAAGGCCGGAGCTGAATGAGGTAGTTTTCCAAAGGAAAAGTTGTTAAAATGGAGGTGTTTTTAAAAAAACATATATACATATATATCATAGGATGCTGTCAGCATGAAAGTGAGTACAATTAGATAGTGTGTTGGATGCCTTAGGAAGAAGTCATATTATTGGCTGTTGTTTAAGAAAATAAATGAAATACAGACTTGGGTATGTTTTTGAATCTGTGGAGTAAATCACACCTGCTGTATCTTATTTGGAAGCAGCATGTTCCTTTTAGAATGTGCTGTGAACTTTTGACCTATGGGTCCACTGGTTTGCTAGGTACACTGACTAAGACTGTATGGGGGAAGGGTGCTAAAGAGACAGAATTTTTTTTTGAAAGTTGAGGTCTGATGACACAATGTAAGTAATGGCAAGTTTTAATTTCCAACTCAAGACTATGTAATAAACTGTTGTGTAGTATTTAAATTTCAGAAAAATCAAGCTAGATATAGGTTTGAACAATTTTTTTTCGCTATTTCTACGCGATGGTTGCGAAACCATCGCGAGAACAGCGCCGACAGTAACCTTGTTTTGAAAGAGAGGGAAAGGGTTAAAAGATGCTAACCATTCACAAGTGGAGTTGCAGTAGTCTAAAATGAATGATTTCATATGCTGCTTTTCTCATGATAGCGTGGAAAGTTGAAGAGCTTGCCATTTTAGAGTTGCTTTGTATGAGAGTGGTGTACCATTCTTCTGCGTAGTTTTTACAAATCTTAACAGTGTAAAAGCTATGCAGAAAGAGCTGAAACAAGAATATAATCTACAAACAGAATTTAGTGGTATGTATTTAACTTTGTAATTATTTCAAAAATGTACATTAGAAGAGATAAACTGTATATATTAGAGGGTATGTGTTTTAAGAGGTTAGTGGTGAATGGTTTGGGAATAAGAGAAACACAAATTAGTGCCTGTTTATTACATTGTGTATTTTATTGAAAAATAACAATATAGTCTTGTGGAAAGTTGCAATGAGGACCAAAGAATGATTTAAATGTCTAAACATCATGTGCAGAATAGATACATCTGTCATTTGCATTCTGGGAGTAGTAGTACTTTTAGTAATATTATTAAACAGGAATAGTGTAGTGATAAAAGATGAGAACATGTTGTCCGCCTGTAAATGAATTAGAAAGAAGTAATACTTGTTAGGTATGTATTGGGAAGTGTTTGTCAATGTGGTTTTTAACTTATATGACCACTTTGCATATGCTTAGATGGTGAGATATGTTTTTTGTGCTTGCACATAGTTATATATACAGTGGGACTTTTGAGTGTGCTTAAAGATGCAGTGAGGTATATATTTTGGGAAAGATGGCTTGAAGGTGTACATCTATTAAGAAATCCAATATATATTTACATGGTGATCTATGTTCAGTAAGGCTGATGAAAATTTCATGTACATGGTGAGGGTAGTGATTTTCTTTAAACATGTTTTGTTTAAAATTGAGAAGGATTAATAGTGGAGAATGCCTTGAGAATTCTTGTGCTAGCTTCATTTTGAGTGTAACTTTTGTTTGAGATATGCTGAATATAAGTTTTAGAAGCAGAAGAGGTATTTAAGAAATGATGTAGGTATGCCATTCGCAAAAGGTTTTGTGCTTTGAAAAATTTCAAAATGCTGTTTTTCGTTTTAGAAACTTACTGATGCATGTGCATGCTCTGTAACAAATCAATGTATGTTTCTAGAGGGCCATGTATGCAATTATATATCAAGTGTGATACCTAGATTTCACTCACACATAGCTCAGAAGAAAAGCATGTATACAGTAAAACAGCTAGTTTGATACTGGCAGAAGGAGATAACCAATGAGTCAGAGATACAGTGACAACTGTTATGTATCTAACAGCAATGAAGGCACTTTCTCACTCAATCAGGTAATATTCAGGCACTCATGGAATCACCCAGCCACTACTCAGGCAGTCATCAAATCTGTGATTCACTATCCATTGAGTTATTCAATTATCCAGAAACTACGCATGTTCTCTTGCAAACAGGCAGGCATAAATTATGTAGTCATTGAAGTATGCAGGCACTATGGATACATTCATCTAATCACCTAGTTACTAACTTTTGACTTATGCAATTAACAAGGCTGTAACTATGCAATCATTATAACATTTGCGCAGAACATATGCAGCCTTCTAAACACCGACTTATGACCCATGCAGTCATTGAAATACTGAGGCACACGCGTGCACTGATGAAACCCCTAAGCTCTACTCATGAACTCATGTAATTACGTAGAGAGTACAATTGCAGTAAACCAATCACTCATCCAGTACCTATGCTGTCATTTAATTACTGAGCCAAAAGTCTTGCACTAGTACAATCACCCCAGCAGTATACTTACTTTCATCCAATTTCTCAAGCCTTCACAATGGAATCATGCAATCACTCAAACAGTAGTCAATCACTCATCTAATTAGGCAGGCACTACTGATGCACTTATTCCATTCTCTAGGCACTACCCATGTAGTTATGTAAGCATCCAGGCACTACCTGTTCAGTCAACCAAAATGAAATTGGCAGTATACAATCGCTGAAACACTATTCATCCACTCATCCAATAGGCTAGGTGCTATGCATGGGCTTAAACAATCATGTATGCACTAGCCATGCACTGCATAAATCACCTATATACTATGTATGCACTCTCGTAATTATCCATGTACTAGGGTTGCACTCATTTATTCATCCTACCAGTATCTATGCATGTATTGAATTATTGAAGCATTAGTCATGCACTTGTCAAATCATTCAGGCTCTACACATGCACTCATCCAAACACCCAGATACTAATGGTATTCTCATGCAAACACGCAGGCAGTAAATATACAGATACGGAATGACTCATGGAGTTATGACATAGTCAGAGAATCATCTAGGCACTAATTGTATCCTCAGGGAATAACCTAGGCACTACCTATGCACTAATTCAATCATCCAGGGAGTATTGATGTACTCAACCACAAACCTATGTATTTACAAGTTTTACTGAAGAATATTTAGTCTTTAGAAAATATGGGTGACAGATTTACTACAATGGTATTCTCAACGTAATTACATGAGTGCACAAGTAAGGCCTGAGTGTTTTATTAGTGCATGTGTGTGTCTCAGTACTTCAATGGCTGCATGGGTTGTAAGTGGGTGTTTAGATAGCTGCATAGGTTCTGCACAAATGTTATAATTATTGCATAGTTACAGCATTGTAAATTTAGTGTTAAATGTAAAAAAGTGTAGATGAAGGAGAGATCCAGTGAAACAGAAGGAACGAGTTAAGAGAGTAGTTGATAATGACTTTGCTTTAAAGAGGAAGCTTTTCATTTTGATTCTAAATAGAATGAAGACTTTTGACAAAATAGTGTTGTGCATGAGGAGACAAAACCAGAAGAAAAGATTAGTAAATAGAAGTATCTGTTGTACAGTTTTTAGTGGACAGTGGATACATACTTCTTTTCTTGTACAGATGCTTTCTTTAATGAAGAAAGCCATCTCCAGGATAACAAATTAGTTCATGCTATTGATTAAAGAGGATGATGTTATGAAATGAAGAATGGTAGTCCTATAGCAAAAGAGGTGATGGTACTTAGAAATGTAGAAGAAGTTATTGCAGAAGAGGTACAATGAAGGCGTAGTCAGGGTACTGTATACAATTGGAATTGTAGTAGTGTTTCTAGTATTAGACAGCAATCTATTGATATATTAAGAAAATACCTACGTATCTTTCCAAGGCAAAGTTTAAAACACAAAATAAGTTATACCACTCAACAATGCAAACTTTAGGTAGGAGGCTGTATTATGTGAAAACTCCTGCTTTATGTTTACTAGAAATAAATAGAGCACTTTTGCATGGTAGTGTGGCAGAAGTAGAAAAGGTTTATGGTGATGTGCAGTTTCATTTCTTTGGTCCGAAGCAGGATTCTAGGGAAAATGAAGAGTTGTTAGGAGGAGTTGCAGAACAACACACATATATCACAGTTGATAGTTTTAAAAAGAGATTACAAAATTTAACACAGTGTTCTGTAAAAAAACAGAGTTTGTTTGTATATGTTGTTGATGCACTTACTAGAAGATTTAAACACAAACTGTTGACTTATATTTAAAAAGTGAAAAAAGTGAATTATAATAACTGGCAAAAGTTGCCTGTGTATTTATTTGTAGAGGGACAGTTTAACTTGTCTATACTGCAAGTTATATGTTAATAGTGTTACAATAAATTGGAAGATAATAAAATGAACAACACATAGATATTAGACACCCATTTTGTAAGATAATAAAATGCCTGCCAATGTAGAAAAATGTAGGAAAACTATGAAGAGCCAAAAATAAAAAATAAAAATCAAAATTGATTATTCTTTCCACCATTGTGAAGGGCCGTTATGGTCTGCTCTCCAGCACTCACTACAACTCCACAATCCATGCAGTATGATGCCACTGGGGAAAACTGTGGAGACTGGACTTTTGAATGGACTCTCTGCTTCGGTGTTGTTGTGCTGCTATTTCAGTCTAGGGTTCTTCAGCTTTGCGTTGCCTTCTTGCTGCTCACTATGAACTCCTCTTATAAAATGTGAAAAAAATATAAAAGAGGGAAAAAAATACCATGTATGATTTTTAGCAGCATTGTGAATAGCTGTAACACACTACTCACCAGCTGTTATAACAACACTGCAGTCCACACAATATGTTGCCATTCTTGAAAACTCTGGAGCCATATCTGTTGAAGTAGTCTGTACCTCTGAATGGACTTTCTGGCCTGGAATTGTTGCTGCTGCCACTGATGCAGATGGTCCTTCAGTTTCCCTCTGCTTGATCAGCAGTTTGAGACGTTTTCCATAATAGGTTTTAAGATGATATAACATACACGTCGTCCCACATAAGCCCAAAAAAGTCTCCAGCCAAATTCTACCACCTGCTCTCAATAAACTTCTGGAAAAGAAGATTCAAGAAGAAGGAGTGGGTGTATATTTCCTATTCATTTTACTGAACAGTAGATTATCCAACAATATTCCTTTCTTTCACGGTCATTTGATGTTTTGAGATTTTGCATTGCACTAATTTGGCAACAGTTTTTAATTCCCCATGAGTTTGGTTGACAACGGGTAGTTTGATGGGTGTTTGGTAGTTATGTTCTATTTTTGAGTTCAGATGTTGAGTTATTTTTCAAAATTGTTCTTTTTTATAAATATGCTGTTAAAATAACGTTAAACCAATATGTTTCTAAACAGATAGAGTCAAACTTTGTGGAAACTATGTCTATATATCTGTTTTTCACTTTGTTATTTGTATTCATGACTACTGATGTCATTGCGACCTCTGGTTTTGCTGTGAAGAAGGAAAATGCATTTTTGATTTAGTTATTTTGACAAATGAATACAAAGGGAAAAGTTAAATTAGTTTCTTACTAAATAGCTACACTGAAATGATATGTAAAATATGCGTAAATATGTGTTTTAAACTTTGTTAAAAACACCACGTATTCGCAGTCTGTCCTTGGCAATGGCACTCATAGAATCATACAGGCACTACCTGTGCAATCATCAAGGACGTCCTTCCTCCATCGCTCTGTAAAGGTACCTCCTCGCATAGTACTAGTTGGGGGATGAAGTCTCCTTGGCTATTGAGGGTATGAGGGTATTTGCGGGCCAAGTATTTCTCTTGCTACCTCCAGCAAGTCCCACACAGTCAGTTTGCTAAGATGTCTTCGGAGGCCAATCTTCCTTTCTGCACCACTCTGCAAACACGTCTCCTGGTAAACTACTGGTTGGGAAATAAAATTGTACTGGATGCGAAAGAACCTTGGGGACCAAGAAGCCCTCCTGGTACTTTCTATAAGTCCTACTCAGCGGGATTTCTGAGAGCTGGTCGGAGGCCCCGGCCCCTTTTCCACACCATTCTGCAAGGACCATTGCTACTTAAAAAACCATGGAAGTTCAATGAAAAAAAATCAAAGGTTAGAGGTAAGTTATGGTTAGGAATTAGCATTTAAAAACTTTGGAAATTCACTGAAAAAACCAAAGGGTACAGGGCTGTTATAGTTAGGAAATAGGATTAAAGAATATTAGATATTCACTGAAAAAACCAAAGGTTACTGGGACGTTATAGTCAGGCTGATATTTTACTGGTACAAAACCAGAGAAATTCAGCAGTTCTAGTTAGCTGAGCTAACTATAACTTGCGCCCCTGCAATGCACTGCTTATGACCTCAAATATAACATCACTCATGATATGGCCAGTGACATCACAGATAACATCACTGATGATCTCATCTACAGAAACTCTGAAGCACCACTCACACGCCATGTAACCTTTCGAACACCCACTCCAGCTTTCACACTACCATTCGTAAAACCATTGACACCCATACCAGTACTTGCATACTCACTCACTGATTCATAGGTCTACACACACATATCTACTCACTTACCCATACAGCGGCTCATACACCCACTCACTCACTAAAACAGCCACTGAAATATCCACTCATACACCCATACAGCCACTCACGCACTGTCAGACACTCATACAGCTAATCACACACCTACTCACTCACCCATAGAATCAATCACACAGCCACTTACTCACCTATACAGTTATACACACACCAGCTCACTTATTCATACATTTACTAACACATACTCACCTATACAGTCACTGACACAAGTACACACTCACCTATACAGCCACTCTCACAATCACTCACTCACACATACAGTCACTTATATACTCCAGCACTCACCTATACTGCCTTTCACATATGCAGTTACTCGCCCATATACCACTGACACATCCATTCACTCAACGACACAGTCATAGACACACTCACTCACTCATAAAGCCCCTCTCAGGAACACATGCAGCCAGTGATTCACCCACTCACTCATCCATGCAGGGAGTCACACATCCCCTCACCCACCCACACAGACACTCATACACCTATACAGGTACTCAGAAAATGAATCAATAACCCATACAGCTACTCATGTACCTACTTACCAACCCATGCAGCCACATAAACACCAACTGACAGACTGATACAGACATTCACTCAAATTAGTCACTCACCCATACATTCACTGAGACACATATAATCACTCACTTATACAGTCAGTCACACACCCACTAAATCATCCATGCAGGCCCTCATACACCAATTAATTCATCAATACACCTCGGTTTATAAATATTTAACGCTCATAAAAGTTTTAGAAACACTCACAGTCACCAGATGATGTCATCAGTGATGTTATTTGAGATGTCATCAGTGATGTCACTGACCATGCCATGATGATGTAATATATGAGGTCATAAGCAGTGCATTGCAGGGGTGTGAGTTATAGTTAGCTCAGCTAACTATAACTGCTGAATTTCTCTGGTTTTGTATGAGTGAAATATCAGCCTTGCTATAACATCCCTGTAACCTTTGTTTTTTTCAATGAATATCTAAGGCTTTTTAATCCTATTTCTAAACTATAACTGCCCTGTAACCTTAGTTTTTTTCAGTGAAAGAAAAAAATATATATATATATTCACTGAAAAAACCACAGGTTTCAGGAACGTTATAGTTAGTTGGACATTTCACTCGTACAAAACCAGAGAAATTCGACCGTTATAGTTAGTAGAGCTAACTATAACTCGCGCCCATAATGCACTGCTGATGACGTCACATATTACATCACTCATGAAATGGTCCGTGACATCACTCATGACATCACCGATGACATCTCAAATGACATCACTGATAACATCACTGATGACATCATCCAGTGAATGTGTGTTTCTTTAAAGTTTAAATATGTTTTATATATATATATGCCAAGGTGTATTGAAGAATGAGTGGGTATATAAGTGTCTGAATGGATGATTTAGTAGGTGCGTGACTGATTGCATAACTGACTGATTAAGCGTATCTTACTGAATGCATGGGTTAGTGAGTAAACATTGTAAATGCATGTATCAGTCTGTCAGTTGGGGTATAAGCGGCTGCATGGGTTGGTGAGTCGCTACATGACTGTCTATATGGGTTATTGATTGGTTGTCTGAGTATCTGTATGGGTGCCTGAGTGTCTGTGTGAGTGGGTGGGGGTGGGTGACTCTGTGCATAGATGTGTGAGTGGGTGATTCACTGGGTGTATGGGTTCCAGAGTGTATCTGTGAAGGGCTGTATGGGTGGGTGAGTGTGTGTATGGGTGTGTTGGTGAGTGAATGGATGTCTCAGTGGTATATGTGTGAGTAACTACATATGTGAAAGGTAGTATATATGAGTGTTGGAGTATATAAATGACTATACATGAGAGTGAGTGATTGTGAGAGTGGCTCTATGGATGAGTGTGTGCTTGTATCAGCGATTGTATAAGAGAGTAAGTATGTGTTAGTATTTGTATAAATAAGTGAGGTGGTCTGTGTATAACTGTATAGGTGAGTAAATGGGTGTGATTGATTCTTTGCATGACTGAGTAGGTGTGTGAGTAAGTCTATGGATGAGTGGCGGTGTGTGAGTGTATGTATAGGTGTATGAGTGCATATGATAGTGCTGCATTGATGAGTGACTGCATGTATGAGTTACTGTATGGGTGAATGAGTGGATGTGTGTGTGTAGACCTAGGAATCGCTGAGCGGGTATGTACTAACTGCTATTGGTCTGTCTATGGTTTCGATATTGGTAGTCTGTATTTTAGAGTGGGTGTATAAAAGGTTTTATTAGGGTGTGAGGAGGTGCATTAGATGATCACATGGATGATGTCATCAGTGATGTCATCAGTGATGTCATTTGAGATGTCATTAGTGATGTCACTGACCATGTCATGAGTGATGTAATATGTGAAGTCATCAGCAGTGCATTGCTGGGCGCAAGTTATAGTTAGCTCTACTAACTATAATGACCGAATTTCTCTGGTTTTGTACGAGTGAAATGTGCAACTAAAATTAACGTCCCTGAAACCTGTGGTTTTTTCTGTGAATTTCTAAGGTTTTTTAAATGCTAATTTCTAACTATAACGTCCCTGAACCCTATGGTTTTTTCAGTGAATTTCTAAGGTTTTTGAAATGCTAATTTCTAACTATAACGTCCCTGAAACCTATGGTTTTTTCAGTGAATTTGTAAGGTTTTTTAAATGCTAATTTCTAACTATAATGTCCCTAAAACCTATGGTTTTTTCACTGAATTTCTAAGGTTTTTTAAATGCTAATTTCTAACTATAACGTCCCTATTAAGTCCCCTTGAATCCTGAGGGTCCCTGAGGGCCAACGAGCCCACCAGGTACCTCCAGTAAGCGCCACTGAGCTGAGTTGCAGAGAGGTGCTCCGAGGCCATGCCCTTTTACACCACGCTGCAAACGCGGATTCTGGCGCACTGTTGCTCGGAGGATGAAGTCCACTTGTGTCCTGAGGTCCTCAGGACACAAGAGGACCTCATCGCCCCACCAACAGTGCACCAGAAGCCGCGTTTGCAGAGTGGTGTAAAAGGGCGTGGCCTCGGACCACCTCTCTGCAACGCAGCTCTGTGGTGCTTACTGGAGGTACCTGGTGGGCTAGTTGGCCCCAGGGACCCTCACGATTCAAGGGGACTTAATCCCCCAATTTACAACGGGCCAGGGGGCATGTTTGCACACTTGTTATATCAGGCCCCGCCCTCTCCCTGCACCACTGTGCATACGCGCCCCCTGGCGCGTTCTAAGTTGGGGGATTAAGTCCCCTTGAATCCTGAGGGTCCCTGGGGGCCAACTAGCCCACCAGGTACCTCCAGTAATCACCACAGAGCTGCGTTGCAGAGAGGTGTAAAAAGGGGTGTGGCCTCGGACCACCTCACTGCTACGCAGCTCTGTAGCGCTTACTGAAGGTACCTGGTGGGCTAGTTGGCCACCAGGGACCCTCAGGATTGAAGGGGACTTAATCCCCCAACTTACAATGCGCCAGGGGCACATTTGCACACTTGTTATATCAGGCCCGCCCCTCCCTGCACCACTGTGCAAACACGCCCCCTGGCACATTGTAAGTTGGGGGATTAAGTCCCCTTGAATCCTGAGGGACTTAATCCCCCAACTTAGAACGCACCAGGGGGCACGTTTGCAGAGTGCTGCAGGGAGGGGCCGGGGCCTCCGGCGAGTTGCCGGTTTCTTTTTATTTTTTTAATTCTTATTTTATGGGAGGGGGCTGCGTGGCCCACCTTCCCTGGGCCACTTTTGGCCCCGGGGACCCCATCCCCCAGGGCCTGAGCATTATCTTTGTTTTTGTTTTTTAAAAAACAAACGGGAAGGGGGCCACTATTGGCCCAGGGACCCCATCCCCGGGGCCTGGCCTGGGTTATTTGTTTATTTATTTTATATTTGTGGGGAGGGGGGCCGCGTGGCCCCCCTCCCCTGGGCCATTTCTGGCCCCGGGGACCCCATCCCCGGGGCCTGGCCTGGTTTGTTTATTTATTTTAAATTTCACGGGAGGGGGCCACGTGGCCCCCTCCCAGGCCACTTCTGGCCCCGGGGACCCCAATGATGAACACTATCCCGTAGCATGTCATTTCAAAGAACTGCATGAATTTGATGAGTATTTTGCCTATGAAAGATGTGATGATAAGTGATGATGCCCACTGGGGCCTGACTTTTCTTGCTCGTTTTTAATAGCATGTGCTTTTAAATATAATATTGTACTAGCTGTGACAACAGATAATGAATTAACTAAGCTGTGGAAGATTATCATTTCGAAATGACACCCAGAGATATGTTGAACATATGAATTATCTAGTTTACTTTTCCTTTCTCATTTGCATACTATTGCATTTAGTGACAGAGGAATCTAACACAATAATGCATTAGTTATACTTGTGTGCAAAGAACAATCCTTTCATAGAACAAGGCGATTGAGTCATTCAGAATGTAATGATGAATTAAGTGGTCTGCGCAACTTTGACACTTCAAAATGGCACTTATGTAAAACTAAGAATATTACGTAAATACCATGTTTGTCCTTTCTCACTGCTAATGACCATGTGTATGTATACGGGAGTATGGCAGCTCAAGCCATACCGTGAACAAGCCGAATAGCGAAACGCATTGGTAGAGAGCAATTTTGCCAATAAACTAATTCAGCATCCCGGAGTGTCCTGGAATTTTCTTTGAGGAAAAGGAAATTGGTTTCGCATTCATAGGGTTACCGGAACCCATCCAGGACCACCGCGTTTGGAAGCCCCGGACTTCCGGAGTCTTGTGTTGGAAATAAATATATATATATATATATATATATATATATATATATATATATATATATATATATATATATATATATATATATATATATATATATATATATTACCTACTGGCGGTCCCAAAACTCGTTTTCTCCATGTTAATTTCCATAGGAAATTTTGCGACGAGCTACAGCCTGAACTGCTGAACGGAATTACCCCAAATTTGGCAAAAAGGTAGAGCTTGGTTCAGAAAGCGACCTTTTTTAAATGGTGTAAATCCGTTCAGTAGTTTTTAAGAAATTCAAAAAATAAGAGTCAAAAAATCAATTTCCCATAGGAAAATTTGTGCAAGGCTACAGCCGAAACTACTGAACGGAATTACTCCAAATTTGGCAGAAAGGTAGTGCTTGGGTCAGAAAGCGACCTTTTTACAAAATGGTATAAATTCATTCAGTAGTTGCTGAGAAATTTGAAAAATTAAAGTTTTGATATCTGGGCTGAGCCTAAGTCGCGTGCGCGCGCTTCACTGTGATTGGCTGCTAGTAGTCCAAACCAGGAAGTGTTGGCAGCCATCTTGTGGCTCGGTAGAAGCGAGTCACCCGAAAATGGAGAAACAAAGGTATAAAACAAGAGAAGGGGGCAGGGTAGAAAAATCCTGACCCCTAGGCCTGCTCAGGGGGTCCCAGAAGGACCCCAGGGCCCAAAAATCATTTAAAAAAAAGAATCGGCAAAAATTCGCACTGGGGTCGCGGGTTCTCGCGTTTCATTTTAATGAGGCCCTTGGGTGGGCTAGGTTCCGGGGGTATTTCTTAAAAAATAATAGCAGGGGCTCGCAGGGGTTGCGGGGTGCGCTGGGGTCCGCGCAGCCCCGGGGCTTCACTTATGTTGGGAGGGGGTTGCGCGGCCCCCTTCTAGAGCCTTCTATGTGCTTGTAACGTTGGCGTCGTTTGACGAATCTTTATGAAATTATCCAAAAGTTTCTCTTTTTTGATTAGCTCTTATATTGAAAGTTTGGGGGTGAATGGTGTAGGAGGGGCTGAGAAAAAGAGGGTCCTAAAACGTGTTTTCTCCATGCAATTTCCATATGAAACTTTACAGAAGACTACAGGTGAAACTGCTGAACGGAATTACGCCAAATTTGGCAGGGAGAAAGGTGATGGTCCAGAAAGCACGCTTTTCTTTAAATGGTGTAAATCCGTTCAGTAGTTTTGAGAAATATCAAATTTTACAGATATCGATATTTGAGAATTCTGACATGTGATTGGCTGAGGGGTTACAAGCACCAGCTTGCGGCTTATTGGCTGTGAATGGTTGAAACCAGGAAGTGTTGGCAGCCAGTTAGTGATTTACTCCGTCAGCTCGCATCTCTCCGTGTAAAAGCCATCGGGTTCGTAGTTTTACCTCTGCGAGGCAACACTGGCATCTGTGTTTGTGTGAGATATGCCTTTCACGCTGCCTCTCTTCATATCACCAGGTCGCGGCTATGCCTTTAGAAGCCCGTCCGTCGGCTCGGAGCTCTGTGAGTCAGTCTGTCGGTACGATCCCCTACACTACCCAAAGACTACCCAAACACCACTGCACTGTTGTAAAGTCTAAAACACTACCCCCAGCATGATCCCCTACATGACCCAAACACCACTGCACTACCCTAAACCCTAAATCTACCCCCAGCACGAACCCCTACCCAAGCACCACTGCACTACCCTAAACCCTAAAATACTACCCCCAGCACAACCCCCTACACTACCCAAACACCACTGCATTGTCGTAAACCCTAAAACACTACCCCTAGCAGGACCCCCTACACTATGCAAACACCACTGCAGTACCCTAAATCCTAAAACACTATCCCCAGCACGCCCCCTACACTACCCAAACACCACTAGACTACCCTAAACCCTAAAACACTACTCCCAACATGACCCCCTACACTACACAAACACCACTGCACTACCCTAAACCCTAAAACACTACCCCCAGCACGACCCCCTACACTACCCAAACACCACTGTTCTACCCTAAACCCTAAAAGACTACCCCAGCACGACCCCCTACAGTACACAAACACCACTGCAGTACCGTAAACACAAAATACTACTCCGAGGACAACCCCTACACTATACAAACACCACTGCACTACCCTAAACCCTAAAACACTACTCCAAGCATGACCCCTTACACTACCCAAACACCACTGCATTTCTGTAAACTCTAAAACACTACCTCCAGCACGATTCTTACACTACCCAAACACCACTGCACTACCTTAAACCCTAAAACGCTACCCCCAGCATGAACCCCCAAACAGTACACAAACACCACTGCACTACTCTAAATCCTAAAACAGTACTCGCTGCATGACTTCCCACACTACACAAACACCACTGTGCTAACCTAAATCCTAAAACACTACTCTCAGCACGACCCCTACACTACACAAACACCACTGCACTGCCGTAAATACTAAAACACTACTCCCAGCATGACCCCCTACACTACCCAAACACCACTTCACTGCCGTAAACCCTAAAACACTACTCCCAGCATGACCCCCTACACTACACAAACACCACTGCACTACCCTAAACCCCAAAACAGTACTCCCAGCATGACCCCTTACACTACCCAAACATTACTGCATTGTCGTAAACTCTAAAACACTACCTCCAGCACGATTCTTACACTACCCAAACACCACTGCACTGCCGTAAACCCTAAAACACTACCCCTAGCAGGACCCCCTACACTATGCAAACACCACTGCAGTACCCTAAATCCTAAAACACTATCCCCAGCACGCCCCCTACACTACCCAAACACCACTAGACTACCCTAAACCCTAAAACACTACTCCCAACATGACCCCCTACACTACACAAACACCACTGCACTACCCTAAACCCTAAAACACTACCCCCAGCACGACCCCTACACTACCCAAACACCACTGTTCTACCCTAAACCCTAAAAGACTACCCCAGCACGACCCCCTACAGTACACAAACACCACTGCAGTACCGTAAACACAAAAAAACTACTCCGAGGACAACCCCCTACACTACACAAACACCACTGCACTACCCTAAACCCTAAAACACTACTCCAAGCATGACCCCTTACACTACCCAAACACCACTGCATTTCTGTAAACTCTAAAACACTACCTCCAGCACGATTCTTACACTACCCAAACACCACTGCACTACCTTAAACCCTAAAACGCTACCCCCAGCATGAACCCCCAAACAGTACACAAACACCACTGCACTACTCTAAATCCTAAAACAGTACTCGCTGCATGACTTCCCACACTACACAAACACCACTGTGCTAACCTAAATCCTAAAACACTACTCTCAGCACGACCCCTACACTACACAAACACCACTGCACTGCCGTAAATACTAAAACACTACTCCCAGCATGACCCCCTACACTACCCAAACACCACTTCACTGCCGTAAACCCTAAAACACTACTCCCAGCATGACCCCCTACACTACACAAACACCACTGCACTACCCTAAACCCCAAAACAGTACTCCCAGCATGACCCCTTACACTACCCAAACATTACTGCATTGTCGTAAACTCTAAAACACTACCTCCAGCACGATTCTTACACTACCCAAACACCACTGCACTACCTTAAACCCTAAAATGCTACCTCCAGCACGAACCCCCTACAGTACACAAACACCACTGTACTACCCTAAAGCATAAAACAGTACCAGTCCGTCGGTTCACAGGTCTGCGAGCCATTGTGTCCCTAGCTGTACATGTGCGAGCCAGTCCGTTAGGTGATAGGTGTGTCTCTGCTAGCAGGGCCGTTGGCCCGTTGGTGTTCCCTTGCGAGTTAGACCCGAGCTCTCCCTCTGCGAGCTAGCACGCTGGTGTGCGTTTGTGAGCCGACGGGCCATAGCTCTCCCTGTGCGAGCCGACGGACCGCAGCTCTCCCTCTGCGAGCCTGCCCGATGGCCCGCAGGTCTCCTGTGCTAGCCGGATCGCAGCTGTCACTCTGTGAACCGATATTGGGAATATAAGGCGGCTCTAAAAGAGCCCTTGTGTTTATTAGTTGGAGCTACATATAAGTGCGGATGCACAGCTTCAGGTTATTCAGAAAAACTCGATTTCCCTGATCTGTGAAGTGTACTCCATCACTTCTGTAGATATCAGCCATATCAAAACGTATGTTGTTGTTGTAGATTGACCCCATTCTATGGTCTCTGAGGTATGCAGACACAGCTGAGCTAACTATAACTTATGCCCCTGCAATGCACTGCTTATGACCACACATATTACATCACTCATGACATGGTCAGTGACATCACTGATGACATCTCAAATGACATCATTGATGATATCACTGATGACATCATCCACAGAACTACTCACACACCTACTCACACCACCATACATCTCATACACCCACACACACCCACACAACCACTCACACACATTCACAGACCCATACAAGTACTCACACACCCAACTCACTGATCTATAGAGCCACTCACATATCCACTCACTCACTCATACAGCCACTCACACAACCACTAACTCACCCATACAGCCACTCATGTACCCACTCACTCACCAATACAGCCACTCACACTACCAGTCATACACTTACCCACACATACACCCATACAACCACTCACACACTGAGTCAGTCACCCATACAGCTACTCACACACCTATTTACTTACTTATAGTCACTCACAGAGCCACTCACTCACCCATGCAGTTACCCACACACCCACTCGCTTACTCATACAGACACTAACACATATACTCACTCACCTATACAGTCAATAACACAAGCACACACTCACCCAGACAGCCACTCTAACATTCACTCACTCACACACTTACTCACCTATACACCACTTATGCACCCACTCACCAATACAGCCACTCACACACCCCATCACTCACCTATAAAGCCTCTCACAGACTCACTTACACATACACCACTGGCACACCCACTCCCTCACCCACACAGCCACACACAGTTACTTACTCACCCATACAGCCACTCACTCACTCATACAACCACTCACACACCCATAGAGTCATTCAGACATCTACTCACACATGGATACACACAGTCACTCACATGTGTTACAAATAGTATCACTCATTAGTAGTACACAAAGTATACTAATTTAACTTTTGTAGTATCTTAGTATATATGTTTAACAATCAAACTTTTAGAAAACACTTACAATCACTGGATGATTTCATGAGTGATGTCATCAGTGATGTCACTGACCATGTCATGAGTGATGAAATATGTGAGGTCATAAGCAGTGCATTGTGGGGGCATAAGTTATAGCTAGCTCAGGTAACTATAAGTGCTGAATTTCAATGATTTTGTAAGAGTGAAATCTGAGTCTAGCTATAACATCCCTGTAACCTTTGTTTTTTCAGTGAGTGTACATATATATATATATATATCACTGAAAAAACCATAGGTTTCAGGCACGTTATAGTTAGAAATTGGCATTTAAAAAACCTTTGAAATTCACTGAAAAAACCATAGGTTTCAGGCACGTTATAATTAGAAATTAGCATTTAAAAAACCTTAGAAATTTACTGAAAAAACCATAGGTTTCAGGGACGTTATAGTTAGTTGGACATTTCACTCATACAAAACCATAGAAATTCCACCGTTATAGTTAGTTCAGCTAACTATAACTCGCGCCCCGCAATGCACTGCTGATGACGTCACATATTACATCATTCATGACATGGTCAGTGACATCACTGATGACATCACTGATGACATCTCAAATGACATCACTGATGACATCACTGATGACATCATCCAGTGAATGTGGTTTTCTTTAAAATTGAAATATGTATTATATATATACCAAGCTGTATTGAAGAATGAATGGATGTATAAGTGTCTGGATGGAGGATTTAGTAGGTGTGTGACTGACTGTTTAAGTGAATGATTAACTGTATCTTACTGAATACATGGGTTAGTGTCTAAAGTGTGTGAATGTCTGTATCACTCTGTTGTTGTGTAAGCTGCTGCATCAGTTGGTCAGTAGCTACATGAATGTCTATATGGGTTATTGATTAGTTGCCTGCGTATTTGTATAGGAGACTGAGTGTGTGTGTGGTTGGGTGGGGGGTGTGTGACTCTGTGCATAGATGTTTGAGTGGTTGATTGACAGGGTGTATGAGTTTAAGAGTGCATGTGGAAAAGTTGTATGGGTGGGTAAGTGTGTGTATGGGCATCTTGGTGAGTGAATCGATGTCTCAGTGCACATGTCCAGCTAAGTACATATATAAAAGGGAGTGTATGTGAGAGTTGGTGTATAGCAATGACTATACGTGAGAGTCAGTGATTGTGAGAGTGGCTATATGTATGAGTGTATACTTGTATTAGTGATTATATAAGCGACTAAGTATGCGTTACTATCTGTATGAATAAATGAGGTGGTGTGTGTATAACTGTGTAGGTGAGTAAATGGAACTGTGATTGATGATTCTTTGCATGAGTGACTAGGATGAGTACATAACTGACTAGGATGAGTGCTGGTGTGTCAATGTCTATATAGGTGTATGAGTGCATTTGATAGTGTTCTATTGATCAGTGACTGCATGTATGAGTGATTGTATGGGTGAATGGGTAGATGTGTGTGTAGACCTAGGAATCACTGAGTGGGTATGTAGTAACTGGTATTAGTGTGTCAATGGTATCAAAAATGGTAGTCTGTATTTTACAGTGAGTGTATCAAAGGTTATATTAGTGTGTGAGGAGGTGCATCAGATTGTCACATGGATGATGTAATCAGTGATGTCATCAGTGATGTCATTTGAGATGTCATCAGTGATGTCATCAGTGATGTCACTGACCATGTCATTAATGATGTAATATGTGACGTCATCAGCAGTGCATTGCGAGGGCGCGAGTTATAGTTAGCTGAACTAACTATAACGGTGGAATTTCTATGGTTTTGTATGAGTGAAATGTCCAACTAACTATAACGTCCCTGAAACCTATGGTTTTTCAGTGAATATATATATATAGATATATATTCACTGAAAAAACCATAGGTGATTGTGATTATGAGAGCAGCTATATAGATGAGTGTGTGCTTGTGTCAGTGATTGTATAAGAGAGTAAGTATGTGTTAGTATCTGTATGAATAAGTGAGGTGGTGTGTGTATAACTGTATAAGTGAGTAAATGGCAGTGTGATTGACTCTTTGGGTGACTGACTAGATGTGTGAGTAACTCTATTGGTGAGTAGTAGTGTGTGAGTGTCTGTATGTGTGTATAAGTGCATATATCAGTGGCTGCATTGATGAGTGACTTCGTGTATGAGTGACTGTATGGGTGAATGAGTGTATGTGTGTGTAGACCTATGAATCAGAGAGTGGGTATGTACTGACTGGTATTGGTGTGTCTATGGTATCGAGAATGGTAGTCTGTATTTTAGAGTGGGTGTATGAAAGGTTATATTAGGGTGTGAGGAGGTGCATCAGAGATTAAGCGGATGATGTCATCAGTGATGTCATTTGAGATGTAATCAGTGATGTCATGAGTGATGTAATATGTGACGTCATCAGCAGTGCATTGCGGGGCTGCGAGTATAACGGCTGAATTTCTCTGGTTTTGTATGAGTGAAATGTCAGCCTCACTATAATGTCCCTGAAACCTGTGTTTATTTCAGTTAATATATATATATATATTCACTGAAAAAAACTAAGGTTACAGGGCTGTTATAGTTAGGAAATAGGATTAAAAAACTTAGATATTCATTGAAAAAAACAAAGGTTACAGGGATGTTATAGTAAGGCTGATATTTCACTCATACACAACCAGAGAAATTCAGCAGCTATAGTTAGTTGAGCCATAGGTTTCAGGTCCCTGAAACCTGTGGTTTTTCAGTGAATTTTAAAGGTTTTTTAAATGCCAATTTCTAACTGTAACGTACGTTAAACCTGTGGTTTTTCTAAGGTTTTTAAATGCTTATTTCTAACTATGTCTACATAGGTAGGGCATGTGCAGAAAGAGGAGAAAAGGCGCAGAAAGAAGCAAGAGAAGTGCAGAAAGAGGCAAGAGAAGTGCAGAAAGAGGCAAGAGAGTTGCAGAAAGGGGGAAGAGGGTGCAGAAAGAGGCAAGAGAAGTGTAAAAAAGCAACAGATGTGCAGAAAGAGGCAAGAGAGTTGCAGAAAGAGGAAAGAGGGATGCAGAAAGAGGCAAGAAGGGTGCAGAAAGAAGCCAGTGAGGTGCAGAAAGAGGCAGCAGAGGTACGGAAAGAAGCAAGAGAGGTACAGACACAGGCAAGAGAAGTGAATAAAGAAGCAAGAGAAGTGCAGAAAGAAGCAACAGAGGTGCAGAAAGAGGCAAGAGAAGTGCAGAAAGAGGCAAGAGAGGAATAGAAAGAGGCAAGAGAAGTGCAGAAAGAAGCAACAGAGGTGCAGAAAGAGGCCTACTTCGACTGCACGTTTCCACAGACTCATACAAAGTAGTCTAATCACTAATACTTCTCCCAAGATGTCTTAAACCTCACTTCATCAACTGCTCAGAAAATTAGGCCTACCAAATGTAAAACGAAGCAAACACAAAGAGATGATGGACAGAGTGCTGAAAATTTTCAAAAACTCACCCCCAGTCACAGATCTGGGTTGAATCCATCATCATTCTTTAGCTCACTTTGCCACCCCAGTTCAGACATAGCTATATGCAAATCAGTCTTGACCCTGTGCCTCATGGGAAAAGTCCAGCCCGAACTGCCAAGCCATGTCTTCCCTGGACCGGAATCAAGCATCCTGGGACCGGTTTCGGGCTAACAGCCCTCATCAGCCAGGCTAGCTTGAATCCAGTGGCAAAGTGAGCAAGGGACCCACATCTGGGCATACCCTGCCAACTTAGGGCAAACAAAGCAAACACAAGGAGATGATGGACAAAGTGCTGAAACTTTTCAAACACTCACCCCCAGTCACAGATCTGGGTTGAATCCATCATCATTCTTTAGCTCACTTTGCAACCCCAGTTCAGACACAGCTATATGCAAATCAGTCTTGACCCTGTGCCTCATGGGAACAGTCCAGACCGAACTGCCAAGCCATGTCTTCCCTGGACCGGAATTAAGCATCCTGGGACCGGTTTCAGGCTAACAGCCCTCATCAGCCATCATCTCTTTGTGTTTGCTTTGTTCGCCCTAAGTTGGCACGGTATGCCCAGATGTGGGTACCTTGCTCACTTTGCCACTGGATTCAAGCAAGCCTGGCTGATGAGGGCTGTTAGCCCGAAACCGGTCCCAGGATGCATATTTGCGGTCCAGGGAAGACATGGCTTGGCAGTTCGGGCTGGACTGTTCCTATGAGGCACAGGCTCAAGACTGATTTGCATATAGCTGTGTCTGAACTGGGGTGGCAAAGTGAGCTAAAGAAGGATGATGGATTCAACCCAGATCTGTGACGGAGGGTGAGTGTCTGAAAAGTTTCAGCGCTCCGTCCATCATCTCTTTGTGTTTGCTTTCTACCAAATGTAAAACAGCAATCCTAACCATATCACTGTTGTAAGTCTCACCACGTTTGTGAAGGTATGCATGCGTGTGTCTGTGCTTTTACCTAGTGACATGTTACATAAAAATAAACATACAAATACCTGAATACCTGTGTTTCAATTAGCATACTCTGTAAATTTGTGTACAAGAAGGTGTATGTATTTCTTTCTGCTCATAATACAGGGCACATGGGTATTCAATAGTATATTTGCTGGGCTCTATAACACCTAAATACGTAAGATATGTCTGCCTGTGCAACCGAATGACAGAGCAGAACTGAGAAGATTTGCCACCTACAGGAGAAGCTACCCGTTTTTAAGCTACCATCTTCAGATGCATAACACATGTGAGAATACATGAACAAGTAGACATATACCTCAGTCACGAGAGCACACAGATCTTTAAACCTGACAGCTTGCACTTCCCATTTGAGTACAGAAAGAAGCAAGAGAGGTGTAGAAAGAGACAAGAGAGGTACAGAAAGAAGCAAAAGAGGTGCAGAATGAAGCAAGAGAGGTGCAGAACGAAGAAGGAAGATATAGAAAGAGGCAAGAGAGATACAGAAAGGGGAAGAAAGGTGCAGAAACAAGCAAGAGAAGCACAGAAAGAGGCAATAGAAGTGCAGAAAGAGTAAGAAAGATGCAGAAACAAGCAAGAGAAAAGCAGAGAGAGGCAAAAGAAATACAGAAAGAGTAAGAAAGGTGCAGAAAGAACCAAGAGAAGTACAGAAAGAAGCAAGAGATGTACAGAAAGAAGCAAGACAAGTGATGAAAGAGACAAGAGAGTTGCAGAAAGAACCAAGAGAAATGCAGAAAAAAGCAAGAGAGGTAGAGAAAGAAGCAATAGAGGTGCAGAAAGAGGCAAGTGAGGTGCAGAAAGAGGCAAGAGAGGTGCATAAAGAGGCAAGAGAGGTCCAGAAAGCAGCAAGAGAGGTCAAAAACAGGCAAAAGTGGTGCAGAAAGAGCTAAGAGGGGTACAGAAAGAGGCAAAAGTGATGCAGAAAGAAGCAAGAGAGGTGCATAAAGAAGCAAGAGAAGTGCAGTAAGAAGCAACAGAGGTGCAGAAAGAGGCCAAAGGGTTGCAGAAAGAAGCAAGAGAGGTACAAAAAGAAGCAAGAGAAGTGCAGAAAGAAGTAAGAGAAGAGCAGAAAGAAGCAACAGATGAGCAGAAAGAGGCAAGAGAACTGCAGAAAGGGGCAAGAGAGGTGCAGAAAGAGGCCACAGAAGTGCAGAGAAAGGCAAGAGAGGTGCAGAAAGAGGCAAGAGAGGTGCAGAAAGAGGGAAGAGGGGTGCAGAAAGAGGGAAGAGGGGTGAAAAAAGAAGCAAGAGAGGTGCAGAAAGAAGCAATAGATGTACAGAAAGAGGCAAGAGAGGTGCAGAAAGAGGCAAGTGAGATGCAGAAAGAAGCAAGGGAAGTGCATAAAGAGGCAAGTGAGCTACAGAAAGAAGAGAGTGAGGTAAAGAAAGAGGCAAAGAGGCACAGTAAAATGCAAGACAGGTGCAGAAAGGGACAAGAGATGTGCAGAAAGAAGCAAGAGAGATGCAGAAAGCTATTCAGGTTTTTTACCGGTCTCCCACTGCTAGAATATGTATAATGGGCCTAGAATCTGTATCTGTACGTTTTACTAGAGGTACAAGACAGGGATGTCCCTGCTCCCCACTGTTGTTTGCCTTATATATTAATCCTTTTTTAAATATGTTGGAGCGGAGGTCTAGGATCAAACCTATTATTTCTAGACAAGAGCAATTTTGAGTTTTGGCTTATGCTGATGACATTGCGGTCGTAACATCTGACCTTGCGGTAGCTTTGCCTGAAATTGAGCAACTTGCATATAGGTTTGGTTCCGTATCAGGCTACAAACGCAATGTTTCCAAAACCCAGATCATTTGTTTGAACCAAACCAGTAATAACGATCCTAGAGTAATCAAGGAGGCGACATATCTGGGAATCAGGATTAGGACTTGTCTAAAAGAACTAGTTGAGGTCAACTGGGATGCCATTCTTACCAGTTCGAAACAACACCTGGAGAGGTGGGAATATCTTTCACTGGTCGGAAGATGTAACGTATTGAAAATGAACATCCTGCCTAAAGTTTTATATTTCTTTAGATCAGTTCCGCTAGAACTTTCTCGCGGCCATCTAAAACAGCTGCAATCAATCTGTGCTCGATTTTTATGGGCCAAGAGGAAACCGCGTAGAGCAATGCGTTTATGACTTCCACAGGAGAAAGGCGGGTGGTCAGTTCCAGACTTCACACTATATTATTATGCCTGCATATTACAAAATATGCGGATATTGTTAACAGGAGAGGAGATTGGTAGCATGCCTGAGGCCCCGTCTATATATCAGATGGTGTTGGGTGCAGAAGCTAAGAATTGTTTATTCAAAATGTTCGAAGGCAGCTATTATTAAAAAAATGTTTTAAGATCATGTTAATGGCCTTCTAGGTTTGGAAGGTGGTGCGAAAGAGCTTCCATATTGAAGGGGTTTCATATTATATACCCACATCCGCAACAACCCTGTTGCCTGCCATTTTCTGGGATTGGACGGTTGACAGCTGGAGATGTAAAGGAATCACACAAATAGGTGATTTTTATGATGAAGGGGGTCTATGTTCTTCCTTTGCAATATTGGCTGATAAATACCATCTACCTAAAAACAATTTTTAAGTTTTTACAAATTCGTGATTTCCTAGGTAAACGGCAGAGGGTGACAGAACCAAATCTGCTTGTAGAGGCTATCAGACACAGGGCTAAGATTGGGGTATTATATAATTGTTTATTGGAGACAAGCAGTGACGATCTTGACATGCAGAATCTCAAATGGGATAGTAGTCTGGGGAGGCAAGGTCTCTCCGTGGAACAATCGATCGATATACCTGGGAAGATCTTGATTTCGGCTAAATTAAAAAGCACAGCACTTTAAAACTCTATTTAATTTGTATCATACCCACGCAAAGATGTTGAAATAGGGTGGTGTAAATGATGGGAACTGTTTCCGCTGTGGAACAGAAAAGGCAGATATAGTACATATTTTTTATACATGTGAGAAATTGACTCTATTTGTGGGCCACATCGAGGGATTCCTCTTGGAGATAACAGGGACCGGGATAAAGATCACGATGTCTATAATGCTCTTAGGAATTGGGGAGACCTGATGCAGGGGCTACCGGCACATAGATTTTGCTATTTGATCTTTGTAGGAACAGCAGTGGCTCAGCTCTGTATCTCGTCCTTATGGTTACAGCAGGAAGCCACTTCTTTTGAGATGTGGAGGGCCAGATTTGATGGTATATTCAATCTGGAGTATAGCCTCTACTCAGTTAAAGGGTTACGGAGACGGAAGTTGGGTATGCAGGTATGGGGCCCAATGATAGATCATATGAAAGATTGAAGATTTATCACTTTGTATAATGTGTATAATGTTCAGGCACTTATTTTATTGTATACAGGCAATCTGCTTTTATCTTAATTGTGCATCCCCCGTTGTTCTTTGTTCCTTCTTTTTTTAGCCTTGTGTTTTTTGTATGTGCTGTTTTAGACATCATGAATTCATGATCCATGTACTTATCTAATCTTGCTATGGATTGAAATAAAAATTATTAGAAAAAAGAGAGATGCAGAAATTGGCAAAAGTGGTGCAAAAAGAGGTAAGGAAGGTGCAGAAAGATGCAACAGAAGTGCAGAAAGAGGAAGAAAGGCACAGGAAGAAGCAAGAGAAGTGCAGAGAGAACCAACAGAGGTGCAGAAAAGGCAAGAGAGGTGCAGATAGAGGCAAAGAGGTACAGAAAAAGGTAAGAGAGGTGCAAAAGAGGCAAGAGAAGTGCAGAAAGAGGCAAGAGAAGTGCAGAAAGAAGGAACAGAGTTGCGGAAAGAGGCAAGAAAGGTGGAGAAAGAGGCAAGAGAACTGCAGAAAGAGGAAGAATGGTGCAGAAAGATGAAGAAAGGTGTAGAAGGAAGCAAAGGAAGTGCAGAAAGAGGCAAGAGAGGTGCAGAAAGAAGCAAGAGAGGTTTGTGCACCATTAGTACCAATTTAACACCCACATTTAGCAATAAGTAACAGGTGACCATTCCAGCTTTGCAAGGGCCTTCCACCACGCTGTAATACATGTCGCTGCATTTTTGGTAATGTTTGAGCTGTTTGAGCTAGACTATAACTACCTACTGATAATCTTGTGGCTCTTTCCATGCTCAAAGAGAAATACACCCAGAAAAAACAACTGCTCTACATTAATTTTATAGATTCCTCAAAAGCTTTTGATCATGTGGTCAGGATTCTGCTGTGGTATAGGTTGGCATCATGAAAAATCCAGGCAACTCCTTTACAAGCTGTGCAGCTTTTGCACTCAGAAACCTGAGCGAAGGTGAGCCTTGGTGCAAACAAAGGCTTATCCTCAGTAATAAGAACTGGGCGAGGTCTCAAACAAGGATTTGTACTCGTCCCAATTTTATTCAAACTTTTTATTTCTGATTTGAGGGAATCATTGTGCGAGGTGCACTCACATCCTCCAAAATTGGGATAACAACTGTTGACCACACTGCAATATGCAGATGGCGTTGTACTGATGAATTTAACCCTAATTGTTCTGCTAAGCATATTGAATGTGATTGCTTATTACTGTATAAAAAATCGCATGACAGTGAACTTAGAATTTTTTAATTAGTAATCTTTGGAGGCTGTTATATGAAGATGGGTTAATGGTACCGGGGAGGCAATTTGGTGGAAAAAGGTTCTAGCTATAAATATTTAGTTATAGTGCTCCAAGGTTGCCATTTACCCAGACTCCACCTAAATTCATTAAAGCCCAGTTGGCTCCACTCATCACTACTTTTCCAAAATTACTCAGCAAAGTACCTATGCCAATCTGAAACCAATTTTGGCAGCAATAAAAGTGAAACTGCTTCCTATGCTGGCATATGGGTCATAAGCCTGCCTGGGAAGCTAAATTCCTTTTTAATAGCTCACAGTGCAAGGTGTTTCACCTAGTATTCCATCTTATGCAGCACACCTCATCCGCACAGATCTGTTTAGAGTTCAGCCTACAAGACCAAAGGCTAGTACAGCAAGGCATCCTCCTCAAGTGGAGAGGCCAAGCCGGACACATTAAGATCCTTTATCTTGAAAGGGATTCAAAAAGGCAGTAAAACGAACTGCTTGGTCAAAGCCAGTAGAGAGGTTTTAGAGATGCTGGATGCACATCACCTCTGGGAAGCAAACGTACCTCACAAAGATTTTAAATTCACAAAAATTAGACAAATAAAATTACTGTCGTAGGTGAGAGACAAGGAATGCCTCAAAAAGGGAAAGCACTCATGGAAGTGTATAAACACGTACAAATCACAGAACCCATAGAAGTATTGGCTGGAAATAATCAAAGGCTTTTATAAATCCAGGTTTCTAGCGCTGAGGTTTGGCTTATCATCAACAAGTGTCACACAGCTAAAGTGGGCCCCAAAACCTAGTTTGATACTATGTAAACAGTGTCAGGGACATGAAGAAAATCTTTTGCACGTATAGTTCATATGCCCAGCCCTGCAAGATGAATGCAGAAAGTACCTACGCAACATTTTCAAAGGACATGTCACACCCTCCTTTTTTGCTTGCAAGGCTCAATTGCTCAGATTATAGCCTGCCTAGAAAAAATGTATCACCATCACTGAGAAGCTGCTCAAAGCTGGGTCCACAATGATTTGATCAAATCACTGGCACACACAGTCTTCCCGGGCAAAAGCCAAGATATACCTTAAAAACCCCACTAAATTCCGCAGCTGAACTAAAGCAAAGAAAAAGGGAGCAAAAGTGACACTCCAGTGTATAGGAGGCTGCCCGCGCTCGTTTTTTTTACATTTTCTCGGCCGGATTCGCGCACCCAGGGCGAATTCAGCCGATTTTTTTTAAATGCTTTTTTGCCCCTGGGGGTCCTTGTGGGAACCCCTGAGCAGGCCTAGGTGGTCAGGGTGTTTCTACCCTGCCCCCTTTTCTTGTTTGTCACCTTTTTTGTACTGTTTTCCTTGTGACTCGGTTTTTAAATGCTAATTACTAACTATAATATCCCTGAAACCTGTGGTTTTTTCAGTGAATTTCTAAGGATTTTTAAATGCTAATTTCTAACTATGCCTACATAGGTAAAACATGCAAAAAGAGGCAGAAAGGTGCACAAAGAAGCAAGAGAAGTACAGAAAGAGGCAAAGAGGTGCAGAAAGAGGAAGAAAGGTGCACAAAGAAGCAATAAAAGTGCAGAAAGAAGCAGAAGAGGTGCAGAAAGAGGCCTACTTCGACTGTACCTTGCCACAAACTCATACAAAGTAGCCTAATCACTAATCCTTCTCCCAAGATGTCTTAAACCTCACTTTTCTCTTGAAGGTTCACTATTCATCGACTGCTCAGAATGTTAGGCCTACCAAATGTAAAACAGCAATCCTAACCATATCACTGTTCTAAGTCTCACCAAGTTTGTGAAGGTATGTATGCGTGTGTCTGTGCTTATACCTAGTGACATGTTACATAAAAATAAACATACAAATACTTGAATACCTGAGTTTCAAACAGCATACTCTGTAAATTTGTATACAAGAAGGTGTATGTATTTTTTCTGCTCATAATACAAGGCACATGGGTATTCAATAGTATATTTGAGGAGCTCTATAATACCTACATACATAAGAAATGTTCTGCCTGTGCAACCGAATGACAGAGCAGAACTGAGAAGATTTGACCACCTATAGGAGAAGCTACCCGCTTTTAAGCTACCATCTTCAGATGCATAACACATGTGAGAGTACATGTACAAGAAGACTTATACCTCAGTCACGAGAGCACGCAGACCTTTAAACTTGACAGCTTGCACTTCACATTTGAGTACAGAAAGAGGTGAGAGAAGTACAGAAAGAAGCAAGAGAAGTGCAAAAACAAGAGAGGTGCAGAAAGAGTAAAAAATGTACAGAAAGAAGCAAGAGAAGTGCAGAAAGAGGCAATAGAAGTACAGAAAGATGCAAGAGAAGTACACAAAGAGGCAAGAGAAGTGCAAAAAGAAGCAAGAGAGGTGCAGAAAGAGGTAGAAAGGTGTAGAAAGAGGCAAGAGAGGTAAAGATAGAGGAAGACAGGTGCAGAATGAAGCAAGAAAAGCACAAAAAGAGGCAATAGAAGTGCAGAAAGAGGAAGAACAATACAGAAACAAGCAGGAGAAAAGCAGAAAGAGGCAAGAGAAATGCAGAAAGAGTAGGAAATGTGCAGAAAGAACCAAGAAAAGTGCAGAAAGAAGCAAGAGAGGTGCAGAAATAAGCAAGAAAAGTGATGAAACAGACAAGAGCTTTGCAGAAAAACAATAAAAGTGCAGAAAAAGCAGGAGAGGTGCAAAAAAAGCAAGAGAGGTGCAGAAAGAGGCAAGAGGTGCAGAAAGAGGCAAGAGAGGTGCAGAAAGAGGGACAAGGGGTGCAGAAAGAGGCAAGAGGGTAGTAGAAAGAAGCAAGAGAGGTGCAGAAAAAAGCAAGAGAAGTGCGGACAAGTGCAACAGAGGTGCAGAAAGAGGCAAGAGTTTACAGAAAGAAGCAAGAGCGGTACAGAAAGAAGCAAGAGAAGTACAGAAAGAAGCAACAGATGTCCAGAAAGAGGCAAGAGGAGTGCAGAAAGAAGCAAGAGAGGTGCAGAAAGAGGGAAGAGGGCTGCAGAAAGAGGCAAGAGGAGTGCAGAAAGAAGCAAGAGAGGTACAGAAAGAAACAACACAAGTGCAGAAATAAGCAACAGAATTGTAGAAAGAGGCAAGAGGGTGCAGAAAGAGGCAAGAGAAGTGCATAAAGAAGCATTAGAAGTGCACAAAGAGGCAAGAAAACTGCAGAAAGAGGTAAGTGAAGTACAGAAATAGGGAACAGAAGTGCAGAAAGACGCAAGAGAGGTGCAGAAAGAGGCAACAGAGGTGCAGAAAGAAGCAACAGAGGTGCTGAAAGAAGCAACAGAGGTGCAAAAGAGGCAAGAGAAGTGCAGAAAGAGGCAAGAGAGGTGCAGAAAGAAGCAAGAGAGCTGCAGAAAGAGGGAAGAGGGGTGCAGAAAGAGGCAAGGCGAGTGTGGAAAAAGCAAGAGAGGTGCAGAAAGAAGCAAGAGAAGTGCAGAAAGAAGCAAAAGAGGTGCAGAAAGAGAAATGAGGGTGCAGTAAGAGGCAAAAGAGGTGCAGGAAGAGGCAAGAGAGCTTCAGAAAGAAGAAAGAGGGGTCCAGAAAGAGGCAAGACGGGTACAGAAAGTAGCAAGAGAGGTGCAGAAAGAAGCAAGAGAAGTACAGAAAGAGGTGAGAGAGGTGCAGAAAGAGGTAAGAGGGGTGCAGAAAGAGGCAAAAGGGGTGCATAAAAAGCAACAAAGGAGCAGAAAGAAGCAACAGAAGTGCAGAAAGAGGCAAGAGCGGTGCAGAAAGAGGCAAGAGCGGTGCTGAAAGAGGCAAAAGAGGTACAGAAAGAGGAAGAGGGGTACAGAAAGAGGCAAGAGAAGTGCAGAAAGAAGGAAGAGGGCTCTAGAAAGAGGCAAGAGGGGTACGGAAGGGAGCAAGAGAGGTTCAGAATCAGGCAAGAGAGGTACAGAAACAGTGAAGAGGGTGCAGAAAAAGGCAATAGGGGTGCAGAAAGAAGCAACAGAGGTGCAGAAAGAGGCAATAGAAGCGCAGAAAGAGGCAAGACAGGTGAAGAATGAGGCAAGAGAGATGCAGAAAGAGGGAAGAGGGGTGCAGAAAGAGGCAAGGCGAGTGCAGAAAGAAGCGAGAGGTGCATCAAGAAGCAAGAGAAGTGCAGAAAGAAGCAACAGAGGTGCACAAACATGCAAGGCAGGTATAGAAAGAGTCAAGAGAAATGCAGAAAGAGGCAAGAGATGTGCAGAGAGAGGCAAGAGAGGTGCAGAAAGAGAGGGAAGAGAGGTGCGGAAAGAGGCAAGAGAGGTGCAGAAAGAAGCAACAGAGATGCAGAAAGAAGCAACAAAAGTGCAGAAAGAGGCAAGAGAGGTGCAGAAAGAGGCAATAGAGGTGAAGAAACAGTGAAGAAGGGTGTAGTAAGAGGCAAGAAGGGTGCAGAAAGAGGCAAGTGAGGTGCCAAAAGAGGCAACAGAGGTGCAGAAAGAGGGAAGAGGGATGCAGAAAGAGGCAAGAGAAGTGCAAAAGAGGCAAGAGAGGTGCAGAAAGAGGGAAGAGGGTGCAGTTAGAGGCAAGAGCGGTGCAGAAACAGGCAACAGAGGTGCAGAAAGAGAAAGAGGCAAGAGATGTTCAGAAAGAGGCAAGAGAGGTACAGAAACAGTGAAGAGGGATGCAGAAAGAGGCCCTAGAAGTGCAGAAAGAGGCAAGTGAGGTGGAGAAAGAGGCAAGAGAGCTGCAGAAAGAGGGAAGAGGGGTGCAGAAAGAGGCAAGATCAGCACCGCTTGGCAAGGTGTTAACCTACACCAGTAACCAACTCAAAGACATCCTCCTTGCCAACACACACACACCTGCCCACACCTCGACTTAAACTCCCCGGTTGCCTGTACCTCTTTTAATTGCTCTAACTGTTCATTTAAATTGAAACTCCCAAAGACTACCACCCACTCGGCCCTATCCCCTGTCCAATAATCATGAATATATTCACTCAGCTCTCATAAATGCACTCTCCCTTCCAAAACATAAATACGAAATATCTGACCTTCTAAAGGACCACAATCTTGACCTACTATTTGTCACAGGAGCCTGGGGTGACCCCCTCCTCTGGACCAGACTTCTGCACTGCGACCCCTGACAGCTTCTGTGTACGCAGACATGATAGAACTATTAAAAAGGAGGTGGCCTGGCAATCATTCATAGAGACAAGCACTCAGTCAGGACAGAGACAATTCCCTCGCTGGTTTGCGAAGCACTCAACTTCTCGATAAAACTCTCTCACTCCCAATCCTTTAAAGGAACCCTTCTCTATCGTCCACCGGGCTCTCGGGCCGAATTCCTTTCAGCCTTGGGCAGCCTATTAGAACCCATAGCAGGAGAACCCAATTTCACTATCCTGGGAGATTTTTACTTCCACTTGGAGACTCATAAAGATACAGACACCTCATCCCTCATCTCAGAACTAGAGGCAGCAGGACTCTCCCAGCTGGTGACAAGCCCCACACACTCAGCTGGTCCCACACTGGATGGTCTGTTCTCTAACAACCAACAAATTTCACTAAAGAATGTCCTTCCTCTAACCTGGACTGACCACTGTGCGGTTCTGTTTGGACATACAGACAGGGAGTAACACCCCCTCTGCACACTAGTTCCTCCTCCTCTAAGCAGTTCAAAGCCTGGAGTAGCATCGATCAGCACCTCCTCAAAACACATCTGCTATCCACTTAGCACGATACCACACCAGACCCTGAACTTGCTGCCACCAACTGTTCAGAATGGCTCCACAATGCCTTCAGTTCCTTGGTACCACTTAAAAACACCTCCAAAAGTAGGAATACCCCTTCCGCCCCTTGGTTCTCAGAGGCACTGAGACTTGAGAAACAACGTTGTAGGATCCTTGAAAGACGCTGGCGTACAAATTACAAAAATGCTGAAAAACTCCACTACAAGGAAGCACTGACCAAGTATAAACACCTCATTATCTCTGAGAAAAGAAAATTCTACCTCAGACAAATAGAAACCGCCGAAGACTCTGCTAAGCAGTTGTACCAGGTAGTGACCAAGCTATTAGGGCCGGCGACGAATTCCCTAACGACGCCACCCAAACTCTCTGCAACTCACTGGCTAGTTTCTTCCAAGAAAAGGTTAACCAAATATACGCCAACTTCTCAGTCCAAACTAAAGTCGACTACCAGACTGATTACCCCACCGAAGAAGAAACTACTTCTATTCTCTCGGAATTCAAACAGATCTCACTACAACAGATAATAGATTTAATTTCCACTATTAAGTCGGGTTCTCCCAACGACCCTTGCCCCCTTCTATTTTGAAACTGATCCCTGACCTAATAGCCTCCAATCTAGCAAACATCTGCAATGCGATGTTTCTCACAGGTAATTATCCTTCCATCTGGAAAAAAGCTATCATCAAGCCTCTACTAAAGAAGCAAAATCTTGACCCCGCAGAGACTAAAAACTACAGACCTATTACATGCCTTCCATTTCCAGCAAAAATCTTTGAAAAATCATGAACACACAGTTGGCCAAGTTCATTGATGATAACAACCTACTAGACAGCACACAATTTGGCTTCAGGAAGGGCCACGGTACCGAGACATCCCTCATCAAGGCATCTGACGAAATTAGGATGGTACTAGACCCAGGCGGGGCTGCGGTCCTAGTGTTGCTGGACCTATCAGCAGCCTTTGACATGGTCGATCATGCCACCCTGATCGACCGTGTCTCAACCATCGGCATCAGACACAGGGCCAAGGCCTCCTCTCATCCTTCCTCTCCAATCGCACCCAGTTAGTGAGTCTTGGCGAATTCAACTCCCCACCATTTGCCCTCCCGTGCGGTGTGCCACAAGGTTCATCTCTGAGTCCGACCTTATTTAATATCTACGTGTCGGACCTGGCCAGGGTCATCAAAGCCCACGGGATGGGTCTCACATCATATGCCGATGACACTCAACTGGTGCTCGCAGTACACAACGATGGAGGAGCAGTTGCTGCCAGATTTCAAGAAGGAATGCTGGCCATCAGTACATGGATGGCTAACAACTGCTCTAAAATTAAACTCTGACAAGACGGAGGTGATGATCTTCGGCAATCTCTCCCTAGATGGTCCCCATATGGTGGCCAGCCAAGTTGGGATCACCTCCGTCCCCACCGTCAAAGGTCAGAAACCTGGGTGTTATGTTTGATGACAAACTATCTTTCATACACCACGCTAACACAGTTGTCTCCTCATCCTTCTACGTCCTCAGGATGATAAAAAACTCCTACCATTCCTACCACCCAGTGCTGGCAAAACCCTCATCAGCACATTGGTAATGTCAAAAAGTTGACTATGGTAATGGTCTCCTAATCAACGCCCAGGAAAAGGTCCTTAGTAAGCTACAACTGGTACAGAACTCGGCCGCCAGGATTCTGTCAGGTACCCCCAAGTACAAGCCTATATCCAAGGTGGTACGACAGCTCCACTGGCTGCCCATAAGAAGCCAAACCAAATTCAAGGTGCTATGCATCGCATATAAGGCCACCCGTAACACCGGACCTGAGTTTTTAAAAAAACCTCTGTGCATACATGCCCAATAGACCCTTGCGCTCATCAGCAGCCAACCTTTGACGGTCCCTTGAACCAAGAAAGCCTCATGGGGCAACAGACAATTCACTGTCGCTACCGCCAAACTGTGGAACACTCTCCCCTCCACATTAAGTCCAGTCCCACCCTGTTAGCTTTTAGGAAACAGGTAAATACCTGGCTTTTCAACCAATAGTCACTCGCTCCAGGGCTGTTTCCTTCACACAGTCCGCAGTGCCGAGACACCCAAGGGTATTTGCGCGCTTTATAAATTGCTTAAAATAAAATAAAATAAATAGAGTGCAAAAAAGAGGCAAGAGAGGTGCAGAAAGAGGCAAGAGGGGTGGAGTTAGAGGCAAGAGCAGTGCAGAAAGAGGCAAGAGAAGTGCTGAAAGAAGCAAGAGAAGTGCAGAAAGAGGCAAGTGAGGTGCAGAAAGAGGAAAGAGAGGTGCAGAAAGAGGCAACAGAGGTGCAGAAAGAGTCAGAGAGGTGCAGAAACAGGCAGAAGTGCAGAAAGAGGCAAGAGAAGTGCTGAAAGAAGCAAAAGAGGTGCAGAAAGAGGCAAGTGGGGCGCAGAAAGATGAAAGAGGTGCAGAAAGAGGCAAGAGAACTGCAGAAAGAGGCAACAGAGGTGCAGAAAGAGGCAAGAGAGGTGCAGAAAGAGGCAAGAGAGGTGCGGAAAAAGGGAAGAAGGGTGCAGAAAGAAGCAAGAGAAAGAAAGGGGCAAGAGAGGTGCAGAAAGAGGCCAGAGGGATGCAGAAAGAAGCAAGTGAGGTGCAGAAACAGGCAAGAGAAGTGCACAAACAGGCAAGAGAAGTGCAGAAAGAGGCAAGAGAAGTGCTGAAAGAAGCAAAAGAGGTGCAGGAAGAGGCAAGTGAGGTGCAGAAAGAAAGAAGAGAGGTGCAGAAAGAGGCAACAGAGGTGCAGAAAGAGGCAAGTGAGATGCAGAAACAGGCAAGAGAAGTGCACAAACAGGCAAGAGAAGTGCAGAAAGAGGCAAGAGAAGTGCTGAAAGAAGCAAAAGAGGTGCAGAAAGAGGCAAGTGAGGTGCAGAAAGAGGAAAGAGAGGTGCAGAAAGAGGCAACAGAGGTGCAGAAAAAGGGAAGAAGGGTGCAGAAAGAAGCAAGAGAAGTGCAGAAAGGGGCAAGAGAGGTGCAGAAAGAGGCCAGAGGGATGCAAAAGAGGCAGGAGAAGTGCAGAAAGAAGCAACAGAGGTGCAGAAAGAGGCAAGAGAGGTGCAGAAAGAGGCAAGAGAGGTGCGGAAAAAGGGAAGAAGGGTGCAGAAAGAAGCAAGAGAAGTGCAGAAAGGGGCAAGAGAGATGCAGAAAGAGGCCAGAGGGATGCAGAAAGAAGCAAGTGAGGTGCAGAAACAGGCAAGAGAAGTGCACAAACAGGCAAGAGAAGTGCAGAAAGAGGCAAGAGAAGTGCTGAAAGAAGCAAAAGAGGAGCAGGAAGAGGCAAGTGAGGTGCAGAAAGAGGAAAGAGAGGTGCAGAAAGAGGCAACAGAGGTGCAGAAAGAGGCACATGAGATGCAGAAACAGGCAAGAGAAGTGCACAAACAGGCAAGAGAAGTGCAGAAAGAGGCAAGAGAAGTGCTGAAAGAAGCAAAAGAGGTGCAGAAAGAGGCAAGTGAGGTGCAGAAAGAGGAAAGAGAGGTGCAGAAAGAGGCAACAGAGGTGCAGAAAGAGGCAAGAGAGTTGCAGAAACAGGCAGGAGAAGTGCAGAAAGAGGCAAGAGAAGTGCTGAAAGAAGGAACAGCGGTGCAGAAAGAGGCAAGTGAGGTGCAGAAAGAGGAAAGAGAGGTGCAGAAAGAGGCAAGAGAGGTGCAGAAAGAGGGAAGAGGGATGCAAAAAGAGGAAGGAGAAGTGCAGAAAGAAGCAAGAGAGGTGCAGAAAGAGGCAAGAGAGGTGCAGAAAGCATCAAGAGAGGTGCAGAAAGGCAAGAGAGGTACGGAAAAAGGGAAGAAGGGTGCAGAAAGAAGCAAGAGAAGTGCAGAAAGAAGCAAGAGAGGTGCAGAAAGAGGGAAGACAAGTGCATAAAGAGACAACAGGGGTGCAGAAAGAAGCAAGAGAGGTGCAGAAAGAAGCAAGAGAAGTGCAGAAAGAGGCAAGAGAGGTGCAGAAAGAGGTAGGAGAAATGCAGAAAGGGGCAAGAGAGGTGCAGAAAGAGCTAAGAGGTGCTGAAAGAGGGAACAAGGGTGCAGACAGAGGCAAGAGAGGTATAGAAAGAGGGAAGGAAGTGTAGTAAGAGACAACAGGGATGCAGAAAGAAGCAAGAGAGGTGCAGAAAGAAGCAAGAGAAGTGCAGAAAGAGGGACGACAAGTGCAGAAAGAGACAACAGGGGTGCAGAAAGAGGCAAGAGTGTTGTAGAAAGAGGGAAGACAAGTGCAGAAAGAGACAACAGGGGTGCAGAAAGAAGCAAGAGAGGTGCAGAAAGAGGTAAGAGGGGTGCAGAAAGAAGCAAGAGAGGAACATAAAGAAGGACGAGGGCTGCAGAAAGAGGCAAGAGGGGTGCAGAAAGAAGCAAGTGAGGTGCAGAAAGAGACAAGTGAGATGCAGAAACAGGCAAGAGAAGTGCACAAACAGGCAAGAGAAGTGCAGAAAGAGGCAAGAGAAGTGCTGAAAGAAGCAAAAGAGGTGCAGAAAGAGGCAAGTGAGGTGCAGAAAGAGGAAAGAGAGGTGCAGAAAGAGGCAACAGAGGTGCAGAAAGAGTCCAGAGAGGTGCAGAAACAGGCAGAAGTGCAGAAAGAGGCAAGAGAAGTGCTGAAAGAAGCAAAAGAGGTGCAGAAAGAGGCAAGTGAGGTGCAGAAAGAGGAAAGAGAGATACAGAAAGAGGCAAGAGAACTGCAGAAAGAGGCAAGAGATGGGCAGAAAGAGGGAAGAGGGATGCAAAAGAGGCAGGGGAAGTGCAGAAAGAAGCAACAGAGGTGCAGAAAGAGGCAAGAGAGGTGCAGAAAGAAGCAAGAGAGGTGCAGAAAGAGGCAAGAGAGGTGCGGAAAAAGGGAAGAGGGGTGCAGGAAGAGGCAGGAGGGGTGCAAAAAGAAGCAAGTGAGGTGCAGAAAGAGGCAACAGAGGTGCAGAAAGAGGCAAGAGAGGTGCAGAAACAGGCAAAAGGGGTGCAAAAAGAAGCAAGTGAGGTGCAGAAAGAGGCAAGAGAGGTGCTGAAAGAAGCAACAGAGGTGTAGAAAGAAGCAAGAGAAGTGGAGAAAGAGGCAGGTGAGGTGCAGAAAGACGCAAGAGAGGTGCAGAAAGAGGTAAGACATGTGCAGAAAGAGGCAAGTGAGGTGCAGAAACAGGCAAAAGGGCTGCAGAAAGAAACAAGAGAAGTGCAGAAGGAAGCAACAGAGGTGCAGAAGGAGGAAAGAGAACTACAGAAAGCGCAAGAGAGTTGCAGAAACAGGCAAGAGAGGTGCAGAAAGAGGAAAGAGAGGTACAGAAAAAGGCAAGAGGGGTGCAGAAACAAGCAAGAGAGCTGCAGGAAAAAGCAAGAGAAGTGCAGAAAGAAACAACAGAGGTGCAGAAAGGCAAGAGAACTGCAGAAAGAGGCAAGAGAGGTGCAGAAAGAGGCAAGAAAGGTGCAAAAAGAGGGAAGAGGGGTGGAGAAAGAGGCAAAAGGGGTGCAGAAAGAAGCAAGAGAGGTGCAGAAAGAAGCAATAGAGGTGCAGAAAGAAGCAATAGAGGTGCAGAAAGACGCAAAAGAGGTGCAGAAAGAGGCAAGAGAGGTGCAGAAAGAGGGCAGAGGGATGCAAAAAGAGGCAGGAGAAGTGCAGAAAGAAGCAACAGAGGTGCAGAAAGAGTCAAGAGAGGTGCAGAAACAGGCAGGAGAAGTGCAGAAAGAGGCAAGAGAAGTGCTGAAAGAAGCACGAGAACTGCAGAAAGAGGCAAGAGAGGTGCAGAAAGAGGCAAGAGAAGTGCTGAAAGAAGCAAGAGAACTGCAGAAAGAGGCAAGAGAGGTGCAGAAAGAGGGAAGAGGGATGCAAAAGAGGCAGGAGAAGTACAGAAAGAAGCAACAGAGGTGCAGAAAGAGGCAAGAGAGGTGCAGAAAGAGGCAACAGAGGTGCGGAAAAAGGGAAGAAGGGTGCAGAAAGAAGCAAGAGAAGTGCAGAAAGGGGCAAGAGAGGTGCAGAAAGAGGGAATAGGGGTGCAGAAAGAAGCCAGAGGGATGCAGAAAGAAGAAAGTGAGGTGCAGAAAGAGGCAACAGAGGTGCAGAAAGAGGCAAGTGAGATGCAGAAACAGGCAAGAGAAGTGCACAAACAGGCAAGAGAAGTGCTGAAAGAAGCAAAAGAGGTGCAGAAAGAGGCAAGTGAGGTGCAGAAAGAGAAAAGAGAGGTGCAGAAAGAGGCAACAGAGGTGCAGAAAGAGGCAAGCGAGGTGCAGAAACAGGCAGGAGAAGTGCAGAAAGAGGCAAGAGAAGTGCTGAAAGATCCAACAGAGGTGCAAAAAGAGGCAAGTGAGGTGCAGAAAGAGGAAAGAGAGGTGCAGAAAGAGGCAATAGAATTGCAGAAAGAGGCAAGAGAGGTGCAGAAAGAGGGAAGAGGGATGCAAAAAGAGGCAGGAGAAGTGCAGAAAGAAGCAATAGAGGTGCAGAAAGAGGCAAGAGAGGTGCAGAAAGCGTCAAGAGAGGTGCAGAAAGAGGCAAGAGAAGTACAGAAAGAAGCAAGAGAAGTGTAGAAAGAAGCAAAAGAGGTGCAGAAAGAGGCAAGAGGGCTGCGGAAAGAAGCAAGAGAGGTGCAGAAAAAAGCAAGTGAAGTGCAGAAAGAAGCAACAGATGTGCAGAAAAATGCAAGAGAACTGTAGAAAGAGGCAAGAGAGGTGCAGAAAGACTGAAGAGGGGTGCAGAAAGAGGCACGAAATGGCAGAAAGAAGCAAGTGAAGTACAGAAAGAAGGAACAGAGGTGCAGAAAGAGGCAAGAGAGGTGCAGAAAGAGGCAAGAGAGGTACATAAAGAAGGACGAGGGCTGCAGAAAGAGGCAAGAGGGGTGAAGAAAGAAGCAAGTGAGTTGCAGAAAGAGGAAACAGAGGTGCAGAAAGAGGCAAGTGAGATGCAGAAGCAGGCAAGAGAAGTGCACAAACAGGCAAGAGAAGTGCAGAAAGAGGCAAGAGAAGTGCTGAAAGAAGCAAAAGAGGTGCAGAAAGAGGCAAGTGAGATGCAGAAAGAGGAAAGAGAGGTGCAGAAAGAGGCAACAGAGGTGCAGAAAGAGTCCAGAGAGGTGCAGAAACAGGCAAGAGAAGTGCTGAAAGAAGCAAAAGAGGTGCAGAAAGAGGCAAGTGGGGCGCAGAAAGATGAAAGAGGTGCAGAAAGAGGCAAGAGAACTGCAGAAAGAGGCAAGAGAGGTGCAGAAAGAGGGAAGAGGGATGCAAAAGAGGCAGGAGAAGTGCAGAAAGAAGCAACAGAGGTGCAGAAAGAGGCAAGAGAGGTGCAGAAAGAGGCAAGAGAGGTGCGGAAAAAGGGAAGAAGGGTGCAGAAAGAAGCAAGAGAAGTGCAGAAAGGGGCAAGAGAGGTGCAGAAAGAGGCCAGAGGGATGCAGAAAGTAGCAAGTGAGGTGCAGAAACAGGCAAGAGAAGTGCACAAACAGGCAAGAGAAGTGCAGAAAGAGGCAAGAGAAGTGCTGAAAGAAGCAAAAGAGGTGCAGGAAGAGGCAAGTGAGGTGCAGAAAGAGGAAAGAGAGGTGCAGAAAGAGGCAACAGATGTGCAGAAAGAGGCAAGTGAGATGCAGAAACAGGCAAGAGAAGTGCACAAACAGGCAAGAGAAGTGCAGAAAGAGGCAAGAGAAGTGCTGAAAGAAGCAAAAGAGGTGCAGAAAGAGGCAAGTGAGGTGCAGAAAGAGGAAAGAGAGGTGCAGAAAGAGGCAACAGAGGTGCAGAAAGAGGCAAGAGAGGTGCAGAAACAGGCAGGAGAAGTGCAGAAAGAGGCAAGAGAAGTGCTGAAATAAGGAACAGCGGTGCAGAAAGAGGCAAGTGAGGTGCAGAAAGAGGCAATAGAATTGCAGAAAGAGGCAAGAGAGGTGCAGAAAGAGGGAAGAGGGATGCAAAAAGAGGCAGGAGAAGTGCAGAAAGAAGCAAGAGAGGTGCAGAAAGAGGCAAGAGAGGTGCAGAAAGCATCAAGAGAGGTGCAGAAAGGCAAGAGAGGTACGGAAAAAGGGAAGACAAGTGCAGAAAGAGACAACAGGGGTGCAGAAAGAAGCAAGAGAAGTGCAGAAAGAGGCAACAGAGGTGCAGAAAGAGATAGGAGAAATGCAGAAAGGGGCAAGAGAGGTGCAGAAAGAGCTAAGAGAGGTGCAGAAAGAGGGAACAAGGGTGCAGACAGAGGCAAGAGAGGTGTAGAAAGAGGGAAGGAAGTGCAGTAAGAGACAACAGGGGTGTAGAAAGAAGCAAGAGAGGTGCAGAAAGAAGCAAGAGAAGTGCAGAAAGAGGGACGACAAGTGCAGAAAGAGACAACAGGGGTGCAGAAAGAGGCAAGACAGTTGCAGAAAAAGGGAAGACAAGTGCAGAAAGAGACAACAGGGGTGCAGAAAGAAGCAAGAGAGGTGCAGAAAGAAGCACGAGAAGTGCAGAAAGAAGGAACAGAGGTGAAAAAAGAAGCAAGAGAAGTGCAGAAAGGGGCAGGAGAGGTGCAGAAAGAGCCAAGAGAGGTGCAGAAAGAGGTAACAAGGGTGCAGACAGAGGCAAGAGAGGTACAGAAAGAGGGAAGAGGCGTGCAGAAAGAGGCAAGAGGGGTGCAGAAATTTGCAAGAGAGGTGCAGAAAGAAGCCAGAGCAGTGCAGAAAGAACCAACAGAGGTGCAGAAAGAGGCCAGAGGGGTACAGAAAGAGGCAAGATAAGTTCAGAAAGAAGCAAAAGAGGCAAGAGAACTGCAGAAAAAGGCAAGAGAGGTGCAGAAAGAGGCAAGAGAGGTGCTCAAAGAGGGAAGAACGGTGCAGTAAGAGGAAAGAGGGGTGCAGAAAGAAGCAAGAGAGATGCAGAAAGAATCAAGAGAAGTGCAGAAAGAAGCAACAGAGGTGCCGAAAGAGGCAGAATAGGTGCAGAAACAGGCAGGAGAGGTGCCGAAAGAGAGAACAGGGGTGCAGAAAGGGGCAAGAGAGGTGCAGAAAGAGGGAATAGGGGTGCAGAAAGAGGCAGATGGGGTGAAAAAGAAGGAAGTGAGGTGCAGAAAGAGGCAACAGAGGTGCAGAAAGAGGCAAGAGAGGTGCAGAAACAGGCAAGAGGGGTGCAAAAAGAAGCAAGTGAGGTGCAGAAAGAGGCAAGAGAGGTGCTGAAAGAAGCAACAGAGGTGTAGAAAGAAGCAAGAGAAGTGGAGAAAGAGGCAGTTGAGGTGCAGAAAGACGCAAGAGAGGTGCAGAAAGAGGTAAGACATGTGCAGAAAGAGGCAAGTGAGGTGCAGAAACAGGCAAAAGGGCTGCAGAAAGAAACAAGAGAAGTGCAGAAGGAAGCAACAGAGGTGCAGAAGAAGGAAAGAGAACTACAGAAAGCGCAAGAGAGTTGCAGAAACAGGCAAGAGAGGTGCAGAAAGAGGAAAGAGAGGTACATAAAAAGGCAAGAGGGGTGCAGAAACAAGCAAGAGAGCTGCAGGAAAAAGCAAGAGAAGTGCAGAAAGAAACAACAGAGGTGCAGAAAGAGGCAAGAGAACTGCACAAAGAGGCAAGAGAGGTGCAGAAAGAGGCAAGAGAGGTGCAAAAAGAGGGAATAGGGGTGCAGAAAGAGGCAAAAGGGGTGCAGAAAGAAGCAAGAGAGGTGCAGAAAGAAGCAATAGAGGTGCAGAAAGACGCAAAAGAGGTGCAGAAAGAGGCAAGAGAGGTGCAGAAAGAGGGAAGAGGGATGCAAAAAGAGGCAAAAAGAGGCAGGAGAAGTGCAGAAAGAAGCAACAGAGGTGCAGAAAGAGGCAAGAGAGGTGCAGAAAGCGTCAAGAGAGGTGCAGAAAGAGGCAAGAGAGGTACGGAAAAAGGGAAGAAGGGTGCAGAAAGAAGCAAGAGAAGTGCAGAAAGAAGCAAGAGAGGTGCAGAAAGAGGGAAGACACGTGCATAAAGAGACAACAGGGGTGCAGAAAGAAGCAAGAGAGGTGCAGAAAGAAGCAAGAGAAGTGCAGAAAGAAGCAACAGAGGTGCAGAACGAGGAAGGAGAAATGCAGAAAGGGGCAAGAGAGGTGCAGAAAGAGCTAAGAGAGATGCAGAAAGAGGGAACAAGGGTGCAGACAGAGGCAAGAAAGGTGTAGAAAGAGGGAAGACAAGTGCAGTAAGAGACAACAGGGGTGGAGAAAGAAGCAAGAGAGGTGCAGAAAGAAGCAAGAGAAGTGCAGAAAGAGGGACAACAAGTGCAGAAAGAGACAACAGGGGTGCAGAAAGAGGCAAGAGAGTTGTAGAAAGAGGGAAGACAAGTGCAGAAAGAGACAACAGGGGTGCAGAAAGAAGCAAGAGAGGAGCAGAAAGAAGCAAGAGAAGTGCTGAAAGAAGGAACAGAGGTGCAAAAAGAAGCAAGAGAAGTGCAGAAAGGGGCAGGAGAGGTGCAGAAAGAGCCAAGAGAGGTGCAGAAAGAGGTAACAAGGGTGCAGACAGAGGCAAGAGAGGTGCTCAAAGAGGGAAGAAGGGTGCAGTAAGAGGAAAGAGGGGTGCAGAAAGAAGCAAGAGAGGTGCAGAAAGAAACAAGAGAAGTGCAGAAAGAAGCAACAGAGGTGCCGAAAGAGGCAGGATAGGTGCAGAAACAGGCAGGAGAGGTGCCAAAAGAGAGAACAGGGGTGCAGAAAGGGGCAAGAGAGGTGCAGAAAGAGGGAAGAGGGGTGCAGAAAGAGGCAGGAGGGATGCAAAAAGAAGCAAGTGAGGTGCAGAAAGAGGCAGGTGAGGTGCTGAAAGAAGCAACAGAGGTGTAGAAAGAAGCAAGAGAAGTGGAGAAAGAGGCAGGTGAGGTGCAGAAAGACGCAAGAGAGGTGCAGAAAGAGGTAATACATGTGCAGAAAGAGGCAAGTGAGGTGCAGAAACAGGCAAAAGGGCTGCAGAAAGAAACAAGAGAAGTGCAGAAGGAAGCAACAGAGGTGCAGAAGGAGGAAAGAGAACTACAGAAAGCGCAAGAGAGTTGCAGAATCCGGCAAGAGAGGTGCAGAAAGAGAGGTACAGAAAAAGGCAAGAGGGGTGCAGAAACAAGCAAGAGAGCTGCAGGAAAAAGCAAGAGAAGTGCAGAAAGAAACAGAGGTGCAGAAAGAGGCAAGAGAACTGCAGAAAGAGGCAAGAGAGGTGCAGAAAGCGGCAAGAGAGGTGCAGAAAGAGGCAAGAGAGGTGCAAAAAGAGGGAAGAGGGGTGCAGAAAGAGGCAAAAGGGGTGCAGAAAGAAGCAAGAGAGGTGCAGAAAGAAGCAATAGAGGTGCAGAAAGACGCAGCAGAGGTGCAGAAAGAGGCAAGAGAAGTGCAGAAAGAAGCAACATAAATGCAGAAAGAGGCAGAAGAAGTGCAGAAAGAGACAAGAGAAGTGCAGAAAGAAGCAAGAGAGGTGCAGAAAGAGGCAAGAGAGGTGCAGAAGAAAGAAGCAAGAGAGGTGCAGAAAGAAGCAAGAGAGATGCAGAAAGAAGGGAGGTGCAGAAAGCGGAAGAGATGTGAAGAAAGAGGCAAGAGAAGTGCAGAAAAAGGAAGAAAGGTGCAGAAAGAAGCAACAAAAATGCAGAAAGAGGCAAGAGAGGCGCAAAAAGAAGCAAGAGTGGTTTGCACACCATTACTACCAATTTAACACCCATATTTAGCAATAGGTAACAGGTTTGCAAAGGGCCTTGCACCACACTGTAACACTTGTTGCTGCATTTTTGGTAATGTTTGAGCCGTTTGAGCTAGAAACAAGGTTTTTTTTGTTCAAATCTGCAGATTATGCAGCAGATGATGGATTATGTAGCAAATGCAGAAAATTTATAATTTACAAAAAATTGGTGCAGCCGAACAGTCGCATAATTCCAGGGCCCTGCTTATACCTCTGACTAGGTCCAGAAGTGCTCCTCAGTGGTTCCTTCTTTTTTTTGTCTCATCGAGTTTATAGTTTAGCTTCTATGGAAACGAGGAAGACTAAACCTGAGGTTACCACTCCACAACACAGACTACCATACCACATAATTACTCTCCATAACAAATAATCCCACTCTACATAATTCCTATACGCTAAATACCACATACTTTCTATCCACATAATTTCACTGCACAACATATCACATAATTCCACTACATACAACGTATATCCACTCCACTCCAAAAAACATTAGTAAAAAATGTTTATATTTACAATGCCAATAGCTCTAACTCTCGCAAATGCGAGACCTATTACATTGCAAATGCTTCTTTAACTAGTAGTGGCGTTTGCAGAGTGGTGGAGAAAGGGGACTGGGCCTCCAACCAGCGCTCAGGAATTCCGCTGCATAGGACTTACAGCAGGTACCAGGAGGGCTTCTAGGCCCCCAAAGTCCCTAAGGAGTAAAGTGGACTTCATCCCCAACCAGTAGTTTGCCAGGAGGCACGTTTGCAGAGTGGTGGAGAAAGGGGGGTGTGGCCTCCAAAGACCTCTTAGCAATCCCACTGTGTGGGACTTACTGGAGGTAACAGGAGGGGTAGTTGGCCCCCAAGAACATCCTTGGGGGCCAACTAACCCTCCTATTACCTCCAGTAAGTCCCACACAGCAAGATTGCTAAGTTCTCATAGCAGGCCAGGCCCCCTTTGCCCACCACTCTGCAAACGCGCTCCCTGGCGCGCTCTTGGATGGGGATTGAAGTCCCCTTCGCTTGTGGGGGTTCTTAGGGGCCAACTAGCCTACCTGTTACCTCCAGTAAGCCCCACACCGTGGGATTGCTGAGAGGTGGACACAGGCTACGCCCCCTTTCTCTACCACTCTGAAAACGCACCTCCTGGCTCGCTCTTGGTTGGGGGATGAAGTCCCCTTGCCTCCTGAGGGTCCCTGGGGGCCAAGTAGCTCTCCTGTTACCTCCAGAAGGCCCCACACAGCTGGATTGCTGAGAGTGGTCAGAGACCACGCCCCCTTTTTACACCCTCAGCAAATGCGCCTCCTGAGGCACAATCGAAGGGGACTTAATCCCCCAACCCAGAGCACGCCAGCAGGCGCGTTTGCAGAGTCATGCAGGGGGGGGCGGGGCCTCTGGCGAGTTGCTGGTTTCTTTTTTTTTGCCCCCTTTCCCTTGAGCCTTTTGGGCCCCGGGGACCCCATCCCCCGGGGCCTGAGCCATTTGAAAAAAATAAATGAAATGGGAGGGCCCCATGCGGCCACCCTCCTGAGGCCGATTACGCCCCGGGGACCCCTTCCCCCGGGGCTAGGCTTTAGTTGAATTTTTTTTTTTTAAAGGGGAGGAGGGCCCTGAGGCCTCCCTCCCCAGGCCAATTTCAGCCCCGGAGATCCCATCCCCCGGGGCCCAGCCATTACTTTTTTTTTTTTTCTAAACAGGGAGGGGGGCCGAGCGGCCCCCCTCCCGGGCCACTTCCGGCCCCGGGGACCCCATCCCCGGGGCTTGTTCATTTTTAAAATTTATTTTAAGGGAGGGGGGTCCCGCAGCCTTCCTCCCTAGGCCGATTTCATCCCCGGGGACCCCATCCCCCGGCCATTCCATTTTTTTTTTTTTAAAGGGAGGGGGGCTGAATGGCTCCCCTCCTGGGCCATTTTGGGCACCCGGTGGGGACCCCATCCCCCAGGGCTTGGCCTCTTTGTGGACACCGCGGGGGAGCCCCAATGCCCCCGCGGTCCCTGCCGGCTCCCCGCCTCCTGCAGGAGCCGGCATTGCTTTTGGGCAAAGGGAGCTGCTGACATGCAGCTCCCTTTGCCCAAAAGCAATACTGCTTCGCTTCATGGAAGCGAGAGCAGTTTTCCTGCTCTCGCTACCATGAAACGAAGCAGAAGTTTGCTATGGCATGGCGGGAGCAATGCTCCCACCCTGCCACAGCAAACTGCAATGTCCCGGGGGTGGGCACCCCGGGACAGTGCTGGAGCCGGCCCTGGGGGATGTCGGTCCCCAGGGCCATGGAGGGCTCCTGGTTGGGGCTGCGGGGCCCCCCTCCCATCCTCTTTAAAGCCCCGGGGAGGTGGTTGTCTGCGGTGCCGGGGGTCCGAAACGGACCCCCACAATCAAATAATTAGTGCCCCGGGGAGGTGGTGATCCCTGGGGCAGTGTGGGGGGGCAGGAGCCCCCCCCACACCTTTTATTTTTAAAGAAAGCCCCGGGGAGGTGGCGGTCCCCGGGGCTGCCCCCCGCATTTAAAGATTAAAGCCCCGGGGAGTTGGCAGTCCCTTGCCAGTCCCTGGGACAGCTTGGGGGCGGGCAGGAGCCCACCATGCCTTTTATTTTAAAAAATGCCCCAGAGAGGTGGCGGTCCCCGGGTCTTGGGGAGCAAGCGAGGACCCCACCCTTAATTAACAAAAATGCCCCGGGGAGGTGGTGGTCCCCAGGGAAGCGTGGGGGGCAGCAGCCCCCCCACACGCTATTTTATTAACAAAAAGCCCCAGGGAAGTGGTGGTCCCCGGGGCTGCAGGGGGACGCGTGTCCCCCGCATATCATTAAATTGGCCCCAGGGAGGTGGCGGTCCCAGGGGCTGCGTGGGCCCCGCAGGGCACCTGCATCGCATTTTAGCAATGGACCCGGGACCTGGCCCACCCGGGGGCTTAATCAAATGAAGCGCTGCAGACTGCGCTTCGTTTTGGGTTTTTTTTGGCGGGATTTGCGGACCCTACACGAATCCCGCCGAAAAGAATTTTTTTTAAATGCTTTTTTTGGCCCTGTGGGAACCCCTGAGCAGGTCTGGGGGCAGGGTGTTTATTCCCTGCCCCTTTTCTTGTTTTTTTACCTTTTTTCTTGTGACTCGGTTCAACCGACCGCCAGTAGGTAATATATATATATATATATATGTATAAAAAGAAAGAGAGTTGCCCCCCAGGCGAGATGCACTCACAGGTAGGTTTATTGCGATCAGAGAACAGCTTCAGCAAACACAAATCAATCAGTTCTTTGCCAACATGTTTCGGGCCTTACGCCCTTCCTCAAAGGCGAACTGTGAAGCAGATGACAAACATCACTCCCAGTATTTTCCCTATTTCACTTTTATCACGCTCAGGTGAGCACGTAAGCTGAAAACAATGCATTCTGGGACTGGAAGTCCAAATCCTAACCCATGTGGGTCGTTGTTGTTGCACATAGTAAAAAGTTCTTTCCATCAATGCATTTACAGATGAAGTCGTTCCCCAGTGCTGACAACCGCCTCCTGTTCCGCATGTAACTGTCCCAATAAATCAGCTGCGGACCCGCTGTGAGAAGTTGGCCTGGTATATGCTGTTCACTAATTAAAGTGGACACCTTGCACCAGGGCAAATCGACTCTTATGGTAGATAGGTTTAAGACAACCTTTTAAAGAAAGCTATCCTAGTGGTAGCTGTGGAGAGCAGCCTTCAGGCTAAGTCTCGGAGGAATGTAAAGCAGCTTGTTTTACCATATAATCTCTTGAATCACCAAATGAAAAGACACCACACAGGTATATATATCAAATATATATGTATTTATTTCTAAATAACTCTCTACTAATCTCTTTATGAGATTAGAAGACAAACATATGCACAAATCAACGTTTCACAATAAGTTAAGCACAAAATATGGCTGGGGCCCTAGGGGCGTACCAGACCATATACTAAGTAAGAGACTTAGAAACAACGACTTGCAAGGAGACAAGGCCTAGGGCCTTCAGAAGTGCTGGGGCCTCACGAAACCACCCAAGGCAGGTAAGTAAAGGACCCACGGGGGACGCGTGCAGTGTGGATACACAGGCGCGAATCGCCGTTAACTTCAATGGGGCAAGTCGCGGTTGGAAATAAAGAGTTTTAGGATACTTCGGGAGAACCTACAAGCAAGTCACTTACAGGGTAAGTAGTTCTAGGGCCCACACCCACAGGAGCACCGTAGTGCTGGAGTTACCTCACCCAGGGAAGCCGGGTGCACAGGTGTCCTTTGGTGTCGGGTCGCGGCGTCGTTTTCAATGGCGAACAAAGAAGACTTGCTGCTTGCGGGAGCTGAAGAAGTGTCCGGTGGAATCCAAGCCTGGATTCTGGAGAAGGATGACCTGAAAGCAGAGGGGACAGTGTTCAAAGTCACTTGGCAGTGACCCGGGGCAAGGAAGATGGATGCCCACCGTCGTCGGTCGCTTCAGGTCGGTTGCGGGTGCCTTGACTCTTCAGCCACGTGGTCCAGGAGGTGTCGACGACGACCAGGAGCTGGATTCGGTGGGTCCCTCGACGTCTGCAGCTGACTGCGGTGTCGGCAACTCGATTGGAGCCAACAAGCCTTGGCAGCAGCAAGTCTCGGGGAGATGAAGAAAAGTCGATGGCGCAGACCAGCAAGGTCTGAGGGACTCACCCAGCGAGGGTAAGTCAGGGCAGGCCTGGAGCAACCAGGGGAGCCCTTTGGTTTCTTTAAGAAGTCTTCTGGGGACCCACGAGCCGGCGGGCAAGGGATCGCGAAGACACCTCGGGCGGAATCACTCAACAGGGGCCCACGGTCACTCGGGACGGTGTAGGCCTCTGATCTTCAGAGGGATTCCTGCTGGAGGTCGGGACCACACGTGGTCCAAAGCACAAGTTCGTAGAACGTTGTGAAGGGGTTGCACTCGACAATAGTGCACGGTACCCAGGGGTCGCGGTTCCTCGTTACTCGTGGGGTCCACTTGCCTCAGCTTCGCTGGGGACTCACGATGGCCTGGGAGAGGTCAGGAAATCCACTTCTTGGGCTGCAGGGACTTCGGACTCCGGCGGGAGCGGCGTAGTTTGCGACCGTCGTTGTCGTTTTTGGTGCCTGCCAAGCAGGGGAGTCACTCCTTGACTCCAAGGGAGATTCTTCTGTCTTCCAAAGGTAGTGGAACGTCGAAGGGCCAGGATTCTTCTGTAGAGCGTCGTCCAGGGGTTATCTGCTTTGCAATGGCAAGGTTCCCCCTCTTATACTAAAAAGAGGGGATGGACTAGCTCTATGACCCCACCTATGGGAGGGTCAAGGGAGGGGGTGGCTACACCCACTTCCCTTTGTCCAGTTTCGCGCCAGAGCAGGGGCAGGTAGCCCCTGAGCTGGTTTGAACTGGCATATGCACAGAGGAGCCTTCTGCTCCCCCAGTGCAGGACTTCAAAGCACTCTAAGAGTGCACCCACCCAGCCCCAATACACTAAACCCTGTCTGGAAGATGGTTACACCTCCCTGTGACAGGATGCCTATTGGTGGGCTTCCTCCACTGCGAGTTTCGGTCATCAGCAGGAGGGCAGCCCAGTGTCTGTGACTGGTGGCATCCATTTTGTGATGCCAGGGCTCTTTAGGATTCTACCGCGTTTCCACAGCAGGTACATGTCTTATCCCTCTAGAAGGGTGGAATGCTACCCCCGCCGCCAATATTGGCGGGGGGTAGTATTCCAAGATGTTTGACACCAAACACGACATGTTTTGATGCAGCCATTCCAAAGTTAGCATTTACCGCGAGGATATAATGCACTTAAATAGTATATGGTTTAACCGCATCCACAAACAGCACCAGAGAATGGACTCTGAGAACTGCAGAGGGGCCCTGCTCATGCAGAGGCACCCCCTCACATAGAAGCCAAGCACCCTGCCCTCAGGATTGATAGGGCCTGCCTTAGGGGTGACTGATAGGTTTATATGTGTGTGCAGGAGAGATATAGGAAACCTATATCTCAGTGAGGGGTGCTAGCACCACCTCACCCAGGCTGCAGTAGCAGGCCTGTGGTGTCAGATTTAGACTGCTTCCCAGGGGTGGCATAATATATGCTGCAGCCCCTGGTAGGCCTGTGAAGTACCTATGCCCTTGGCACCTAAGGTACCATATACTAGGGACTCATAAGGCACCACAGCATCCAATCACTAGTGCACCTAGAGTGCACTCCATGTCGTTTAGAGAGAACAGAGAGGCTGGGGCCCTGATTGGCAGGGACCCAGCCAGACTATAGCCAGAAACCAGTGCTAACATCAGAAAAAAAGTGGGGGCAACATAAGAGGCAGATCCTACTCTCCTACACAACACCCCCCAAACGTAGGGACACTAAACTAACCTTGACCAGTTGAGTCTTCGTGTTCAAAGTGGAAATACCTTGAGAGTCCATCTGCATTGGCATGTTGGGTCCCAGGCCTATGTTCCACTGTATAGTCCATCCCCTGTAGGGAAATGGACCACCTCAAAAGTTTTGGGTTTTCACCTTTCATCTGCTTTAGCCATAGGAGGGGCTTGTGGTCAGTCTGAACTATGAAGTGAGTGCCAAACAAGTATGGCCTCAGCTTCTTCAGGGCCCAAACCACAGCAAAGGCCTCCCTCTCTATAGCTGACCAACGTTTCTCTCTAGGGGTCAGCCTTCTGCTAATAAAAGCTACTGGCTGGTCTTGACCTTCATCATTCAGTTGAGACAGTACAGCTCCCACACCCAGCTCAGAAGCATCTGTTTGGACAATGAACTTTTTGGTGTAGTCTGGACTCTGTAAGATGGGGGCAGTGCACATGGCCTGCTTTAGGTCTTCAAATGCCTTTTGACAGCTAGCTGTCCACTGAACCTTTTTTGGCATTTTCTTAGAGGTAAGATCATTCAAGGGGGTCACTATAGATCCATATCCCTTGACAAACCTCCTATAGTACCCAGTCAGGCCTAAGAAGGCTCTCACCTGTGTCTGGGTGGTTGGAGCAACCCATTCCAGTATGGTTTGGATTTTGCTCTGCAAAGGCTGAACCTGGCCTCCACCTACAAGGTGGCCCAGGTACACAACCTGACTCTGCCCTATCTGGCACTTGGTGGCCTTGATAGTGAGGCCTGCTTTCTGCAGGGCCTCCAAAACATTTCTGAGGTGGACCAGGTGATCCTGCCAGGAGGAACTAAAGACAGCAATATCATCTAGATAAGCTGAGCAATAAGTTTCCATCCCTGCCAGAACTTTATTCACCAACCTCTGAAAAGTGGCAGGTGCATTTTTCAATCCAAAGGGCATCACCACAAAGTGGTAGTGCCCACCAGGGGTCGAAAATGCTGTTTTGGCTTTTGCATCATCAGCTAATCTGATTTGCCAGTAGCCAGCTGTTAGGTCAAATGTGCTTAGATACTTGGCTGAGGCCAAAGTATCAATCAGCTCATCTGCCCTTGGTATGGGATAGGCATCAGTCCTAGTGACTGCATTGAGGCCTCTGTAGTCTACACAAAACCTCATTTCTTTCTTACCACCCTGGGTATGAGGCTTGGGTACCAGGACTACTGGGCTAGCCCAAGGGCTATCTGAAGGCTCAATCACGCCTAACTCCAACATTTTCTGGACTTCAGTCCTGATACAGTCCCTGACATGGTCAGGTTGCCTGTAGATTTTATTCTTGACAGGCAGACTGTCCCCAGTGTCCACCTCATGGGTGCACCAGGTAGTCTGACTAGGGGTCAGGCTAAACATATGTCTAAACTGTTGCAGAACTTGTCTGCACTCAGTTTGCTGATGGTCAGTGAGGCTGCTTGCCAAAGCAACACCATCTACTGACCCATCATCAGGGTTCTGAGAGAGCAGGTCAGGGAGAGGGTCACTCTCCTCCTCCTGGTCCTCATCAGTTGCCATGAGCAAGCCCATGTCAGCCCTGTCAACATATGGCTTTAATCTGTTGACATGAAGCACCCTTAGGGGGCTCCTGGGAGTTCCAAGATTCACCAGATAGGTGACTTCTCCCTTCTGTTCAACTATTGTATGGGGGCCACTCCACTTGTCCTGGAGGGCTGCTGGGGCCACAGGCTCCAACACCCACACTTTCTGTCCTGGCTGGTATACAGTCAGCACAGCCTTTTGGTCATGCCAAGCTTTCTGCAATTCTTGGCTGGCCTCCAGGTTTTTGGTTGCCTTTTTCATGTACTCTGCCATCCGGGAGCGGAGACCAAGTACATAGTCCATCACATCTTGTTTGGGGGGCTTGAGAGGTAACTCCCAGCCCTCTTTTACCAAACATAGTGGACCTCTCACAGGATGCCCAAACAGAAGCTCAAATGGGCTGTAGCCAACCCCCTTCTGTGGAACCTCTCTGTATGCAAACAAAAGGCAAGGAAGAAGAAGGTCCCATTTCCGCCTAAGCTTCTCTGGGAGTCCCTTAATCATTCCTTTCAAGGTCTTGTTGAAGCGTTCAACTAAACCATTGCATTGTGGGTGATAGGGGTGGTGAACTTATAAGTTACACCACACTCCTTCCACATTGCTTTCAGATATCCTGACATGAAGTTGGTACCTCTGTCAGAAATGACCTCCTTTGGAAAACCCACTCTGGAGAAAACTCCAATGAGGGCTCTTGCCACCACAGGTGCTGTGGTGGTCCTCAGGGGAATTGCCTCTGGGTACCTGGTGGCATGATCCACTACCACCAGGATAAATCTGTGCCCAGATGCAGTCTGAGGGTCAAGGGGACCAACAATGTCAATCCCTACCCTTTCAAAGGGTACCCCCACCACAGGTAGTGGTATCAGGGGGGCCTTTGTTGTGCCACCTGCCTTACCACTGGCTTGGCAAGTGACACAGGAGCGACAAAACTCCTTTGTGTCCTCTGACATATGTGGCCAATGAAAATGTGGAACAAGCCTGTCCCAGGTCTTGTTTTGGCCCAAGTGTCCTGCCAAAGGGATATCATGTGCTAAGGTCAAGAGGAACCCCTAAACTTCTGAGGTATTACCAACCTCCTGGTGGCTCCAGGGGCTGGGTCTCTACCCTCAGAATATAGGAGTCCCTCATCCCAATAAACTTTATGGGACCCACTAGCACTCCCAGCAGCCTCAGCAGCAGCCTGCTGTCTGAGGGGTTCAAGAGAGGGGCAGCACTGTTGCTCCTTACTCAGATCTTCCCTAGAAGGGCCCCCTGCCCCCAAGAACTCAACCTGGTCAGGTTCAAGTCCCTCTGGGGCAGTTCCTTCTTCAGGTTCTGCTTCACCTCCCTCTGGAAGTGAATCCTTGATCTGAGACAGAGGGGAAGGCACTGCCTTAACCCTACTGCTCCTCCTCTTGGGAAGCATCTGGTCCATTGTTCCAGGATCCAGAGCTGGTTCAGTGTCATGCATTCTTGCTTGTGACCTGGTCACAGCAAATACCTCTGCAGGGATGCCCAACATCTCAGCATGAGTCCATAACTCTACTTCAGACCAGGCTGAAGTCTCTAGATCATTGCCCAATAGACATTCTACAGGGAGGTCTGCACTGACTACAACCTTCTTGAGGCCAGTTACCCCTCCCCAGGAGAAATTCACAACTGCCAGACTATGGTTGGTCTGGACATTGCTTGCATTGGTCACCTGGTACATTTCACCCAGGATGATCTGTCCAGGGTCCACTAGGTCCTCTGCCACCATGGTGACACTAGCACCTGTGTCCCTAAATGCCAAAGCCTGTTTGCCATTTATCAAAGGCTGCTGTTTGTACTTGCCCAGATTACTGGGGCTTACTAGGAAGGACATATCAATGTTTCCCTCACAAATCAGCATTGCCTGAGTGGTCACTCTGACTAGGTCAGAATCCACTTCAGAACCCAGGGTCAACCCTACTACACCCTTATTCTGTGTACCACCTCCACCAGTAGCTGAGCTAGGGGGCACAGTTGCCTTAGGGGCAGGAGTGGTGGTGGTTTGGTCTTTGGACTTGGTACAATCAGAAGTCCAGTGCCCTTTCTGTTTACAGAATTTGCACCAGGGCTTCTTTTGGCCTTTTCCCTTGTTGGACTGTGACTCCCCACCAGATGCAGATTTTTGGGGCCCTTGTGAAGACTTCTGGTCTTTTGACTTATCCCCACCTTTCTCAGAGCCTTTAGGATCTTGCTTCTTAGTGTCACCCCCTTGGTTCTGGGTTTTCTGCCTCACCCTGGTTCTGACCCATTTGTCTGCCTTCTTTCCCAATTCTTGGGGAGAGGTCAGATCAGAGTCCACCAGGTACTGATGCAACAACTGGTTCTGGCAATTATTTAGGATCTGTTCTCTCATCATCAGATTATACAATCCCTTGAAATCAGTAACCCTACTGCCAACCAGCCAACCCTCTAGAGCCTTGGTTGCACAATCAACAAAGTCAGTCCAGTCCTGAGTCTGTGCCTTCTGGGTATCTCTGAACTTTAACCTGTACTGCTCAGTGGTTAAGCCAAACCCATCTATCAGTGCACTCTTCAGGACCTCATAATCATCAGCATCCTCCTCTCTAACAGTGAGGAGCTTGTCTCTTCCTTTATCTGAAAAGGAGAGCCACAAGATTGCTGCCCACTGCTTTTGGGGGACCTGCTGTACTCTACAGGCCCTCTCCATAGCAGTTATCCACTTGTGGATATCATCCCCACTCTGGTAGGGAGGAACAACCTTGCTCAGGTTCCTATGGTCAGGAATATATTCTCTGCCTCTAGGGACACTGTTGCTGCCACCAGGGGGTTCTAACCCCTCTTTTCTAGAAGCTCTCTGGATCTCCAGGGCTTCCCTATCCAGTGCCAACTGCTTGGTTCTGAGGGCCACTCTGGCTTCCTCATACTGGAGCAGTTTGCACCTTCTCTCAGAGGAGGTCTCTCTTAAGGAAAAGTATGAGCTCCTCTGCTGGACAAATTCTCTGCCAGAGTGATAAGAGTGGTCAGATTCCCTGGAAGGGGATCTGTGCCTCTCCTCCTCTCTGTCAGTTCTCTTAGGGAGAATTCCTCTGTCCTTTTCAGGCTCCTTGGAGCCTGGCCCTTCAATCACAGAGTCTTGGTCATTCTGATTTTCATCATCTGACCCAGATACTATGACTGACCCACCCACTGATTCAAACCCTTTAGCTCCTAGAGCCAATCTCAGGTCATCTGCTGTCAGCAGATCTATCAGGTGCAGGGTTGAGGGACTCTGTCCTATCCTCAGGTGTCTGTCAACACACATGGCTCTCAAGTCAGAGAAAGCCATGTCCTTATACTGAGGCTGAGTGGATCCACTGGGTCCACCCCTTAAGGACATTCTAGTGTTGTGCAGTGTTGTACTACCTACACTAGTTTGTGGCCTACTGATCCTAGCTTGAGCTGTGGAAAGGGTGTGCTATCCCTTGGCACACAGCTCTAAGTTCAGTAGAACTTATTGATACTAAGCTTGACTTTATATGTACCTTGAGTACCTATAATGGTTTTCAGTTAGTAATTCAAATAGAGATTTTCTGGTAAAACAATGGCAAGCTGGAATCCCACACGCTGCCCACCAATGTGAGAAGTTGGCCTGGTATATGCTGTTCACTAATTAAAGTGGACACCTTGCACCAGGGCAAATCGACTCTTATGGTAGATAGGTTTAAGACAACCTTTTAAAGAAAGCTATCCTAGTGGTAGCTGTGGAGAGCAGCCTTCAGGCTAAGTCTCGGAGGAATGTAAAGCAGCTTGTTTTACCATATAATCTCTTGAATCACCAAATGAAAAGACACCACACAGGTATATATATCAAATATATATGTATTTATTTCTAAATAACTCTCTACTAATCTCTTTATGAGATTAGAAGACAAACATATGCACAAATCAACGTTTCACAATAAGTTAAGCACAAAATATGGCTGGGGCCCTAGGGGCGTACTCAGACCATATACTAAGTAAGAGACTTAGAAACAACGACTTGCAAGGAGACAAGGCCTAGGGCCTTCAGAAGTGCTGGGGCCTCACGAAACCACCCAAGGCAGGTAAGTAAAGGACCCACGGGGGACGCGTGCAGTGTGGATACACAGGCGCGAATCGCCGTTAACTTCAATGGGGCAAGTCGCGGTTGGAACTAAAGAGTTTTAGGATACTTCGGGAGAACCTACAAGCAAGTCACTTACAGGGTAAGTAGTTCTAGGGCCCACACCCACAGGAGCACCGTAGTGCTGGAGTTACCTCACCCAGGGAAGCCGGGTGCACAGGTGTCCTTTGGTGTCGGGTCGCGGCGTCGTTTTCAATGGCGAACAAAGAAGACTTGCTGCTTGCGGGAGCTGAAGAAGTGTCCGGTGGAATCCAAGCCTGGATTCTGGAGAAGGATGACCTGAAAGCAGAGGGGACAGTGTTCAAAGTCACTTGGCAGTGACCCGGGGCAAGGAAGATGGATGCCCACCGTCGTCGGTCGCTTCAGGTCGGTTGTGGGTGCCTTGACTCTTCAGCCACGTGGTCCAGGAGGTGTCGACGACGACCAGGAGCTGGATTCGGTGGGTCCCTCGACGTCTGCAGCTGACTGCGGTGTCGGCAACTCGATTGGAGCCAACAAGCCTTGGCAGCAGCAAGTCTCGGGGAGATGAAGAAAAGTCGATGGCGCAGACCAGCAAGGTCTGAGGGACTCACCCAGCGAGGGTAAGTCAGGGCAGGCCTGGAGCAACCAGGGGAGCCCTTTGGTTTCTTTAAGAAGTCTTCTGGGGACCCACAAGCCGGCGGGCAAGGGATCGCGAAGACACCTCGGGCGGAATCACTCAACAGGGGCCCACGGTCACTCGGGACGGTGTAGGCCTCTGATCTTCGGAGGGATTCCTGCTGGAGGTCGGGACCACACGTGGTCCAAAGCACAAGTTCGTAGAACGTTGTGAAGGGGTTGCACTCGACAATAGTGCACGGTACCCAGGGGTCGCGGTTCCTCGTTACTCGTGGGGTCCACTTGCCTCAGCTTCGCTGGGGACTCACGATGGCCTGGGAGAGGTCAGGAAATCCACTTCTTGGGCTGCAGGGACTTCGGACTCCGGCGGGAGCGGCGTAGTTTGCGACCGTCGTTGTCGTTTTTGGTGCCTGCCAAGCAGGGGAGTCACTCCTTGACTCCAAGGGAGATTCTTCTGTCTTCCAAAGGTAGTGGAACGTCGAAGGGCCAGGATTCTTCTGTAGAGCGTCGTCCAGGGGTTATCTGCTTTGCAATGGCAAGGTTCCCCCTCTTATACCAAAAAGAGGGGATGGACTAGCTCTATGACCCCACCTATGGGAGGGTCAAGGGAGGGGGTGGCTACACCCACTTCCCTTTGTCCAGTTTCGCGCCAGAGCAGGGGCAGGTAGCCCCTGAGCTGGTTTGAACTGGCATATGCACAGAGGAGCCTTCTGCTCCCCCAGTGCAGGACTTCAAAGCACTCTAAGAGTGCACCCACCCAGCCCCAATACACTAAACCCTGTCTGGAAGGTGGTTACACCTCCCTGTGACAGGATGCCTATTGTTGGGCTTCCTCCACTGCGAGTTTCGGTCATCAGCAGGAGGGCAGCCCAGTGTCTGTGACTGGTGGCATCCATTTTGTGATGCCAGGGCTCTTTAGGATTCTACCGCGTTTCCACAGCAGGTACATGTCTTATCCCTCTAGAAGGGTGGAATGCTACCCCCGCCGCCAAGATTGGCGGGGGGTAGTATTCCAAGATGTTTGACACCAAACACGACATGTTTTGATGCAGCCATTCCAAAGTTAGCATTTACCGCGAGGATATAATGCACTTAAATAGTATATGGTTTAACCGCATCCACAAACAGCACCAGAGAATGGACTCTGAGAACTGCAGAGGGGCCCTGCTCATGCAGAGGCACCCCCTCACATAGAAGCCAAGCACCCTGCCCTCAGGATTGATAGGGCCTGCCTTAGGGGTGACTGATAGGTTTATATGTGTGTGCAGGAGAGATATAGGAAACCTATATCTCAGTGAGGGGTGCTAGCACCACCTCACCCAGGCTGCAGTAGCAGGCCTGTGGTGTCAGATTTAGACTGCTTCCCAGGGGTGGCATAATATATGCTGCAGCCCCTGGTAGGCCTGTGAAGTACCTATGCCCTTGGCACCTAAGGTACCATATACTAGGGACTCATAAGGCACCACAGCATCCAATCACTAGTGCACCTAGAGTGCACTCCATGTCGTTTAGAGAGAACAGAGAGGCTGGGGCCCTGATTGGCAGGGACCCAGCCAGACTATAGCCAGAAACCAGTGCTAACATCAGAAAAAAAGTGGGGGCAACATAAGAGGCAGATCCTACTCTCCTACACCCGCTCTATCTCGCGGTGGTGTAATCGCACGGGCGGGCCGGACGTATTAATGAAAAGAAAGAGAGTTGCCCCCAGGCGAGATGCACTCACAGGCAGGTTTATAGCGATCAGAGAACAGCTTCAGCAAACACAAATCCATCAGTTCTTTGCTGACGCATTTCGGGCCTTACGCCCTTCCTCGATGGCGAACTGTGAAGCAGATGACAAACCTCACTCCCAGTATTTTCCCTGTTTAACTGTTATCGCGCTCAGGTGAGCATGTAAGCTGAAAACAATGTATTCTGGGACTGTAAGTCAAACTCCTAACCCATGTGGGTCGTTGTCGCCGCACATAGTAAAAAGTTATTTCCATCAATGCATTTACCGATGAAGTTGTTCCCCAGTACTGGCAACCACCTCCTGTTCTGCATGTAGCTGTCCCAATAAATCAGCTGCGGACCCACTCTATCTCGCGATGGTGTCATCTCATGGCCGGGCCGGCCGTATTAATGAAAAGAAAGAGTTGCCACCAGGCGAGATGCACTCACAGGTAGGTTTATTGCGATCAGAGAACAGCTTCAGCAAACACAAATCCATCAGTTCTTTGCTGATGTGTTTCGGGCCTTACGCCCTTTCTCAAAGGTGAACTGTGAAGCAGACGACAAGCATCGCTCCCAGTATTTTCCCTATTTAACTGTTATCACACTCAGGTGAGCACAGAAGCTGAAAACAATGGCCTTATTTTCATTCTTTATTATTTGTATAATGATGTGAAGTATTGTACAACACAATGCTTTACATTTCTCTCGGGGGCTGCAAATGCTATATCTTATAGCACTTTGCATTTAGGTCACAATACTTCTGTAGACCCTTTCACCTACACTACCCTCCTCAGGGATCGCTTTTTACTCTGCTCGGCCTCCCCCATGTAGATATCCCTTGATACCTTACTCTATCGGTGTTTGCTTAGTATGGCCTATTTGGGCATAACGAAACATGTCAGGAAGCTTCCCGCAATCAGGGTTCAGCACAGGTTTTACATACGCCGTGTCTGTGGTTTTCCTGCATCTACAACATGAAACTCCATTTCCCGTAATCCATCAGGGGGACTACTTCATCTCACTCTTTCTTGGTAAAGACATATTCATGGTAAAAAAAAGTTGTTTTAAAGACACATTAGTTGTTTCGACGTCGTTGTAAAGGATGGTCTACTTGCTGAAGACTAGAGCAGTTTTCAGGAGTTGAACGGTTACAAATGATAGATGTTGGCTGTTTTTTCAGATATTAAGAAGTTGAATGCCAACACCTGTGGTGGTACTGAACAACTCAAGACTCATGCTGCAGCTGAATTGTACCCCATACATTTATGGAATGTGACAATCTGGAGATGTTAAGGGTAGAAGAGATGGAAAGGGGTAGGATACTGAGGGGAATTTGAAGCTGGGAACCATAGAACATTGGTTTTTGAGGTGTTTACCATCAGAGGAGCACCGTTCAGTATGTGTTTGATGCTCTGCCCCGGAAATTTGTATTTACTGTCAAAAATATGAAACTGTTTTTAGGAGTGTGGGTGAGGCTATCTGCTGGTAGATGATACTAGTTTATAAATATCCTTTTTATGTTCTCCATTCATACAGTCTGCTACTTTGATTGGTGAAGGTGTGCGTGGAGCTGCCAGATCATATTACAATTGCTGAGCAGGCTGAAGTCATCTTTACTGTCATGGTGGATATTCAGAGTAAGGATTACCATCTGCTGAGAATGGTAGTTGGCAGCAGGTTGAGAACCGAAAGGAGTAAGCAATGCTTTGCTGACCTGAATGGTTTTCCTGGAGTATCCACCGCCTGTGTAGTGTCTGCCTATACCCAGAAGCCTCCTTCTGCTAGTCTCGAGGCTACCAGTAGGTGATGGGCTCATGGATCTAAGTGAGTGACCCAGTCCATTCTTACAGCGGAAGGACCGACTGAGAGACAGACTTGTGATTAAATAATTTCTTGCAACACGTCAGACATCACTCAAGTAAAGCTGTACAACTGATGTGATTTACATTGATGACGACATACAGGTAAGATGCTCAGAATGCACACAGAGAATGAGTCATATGTCTGATCTCAGAGGGAGGAGGAATTCGGCGAGGACCTAAAAGGCAATCTAATGTCTAAATAGGGCTTGGGGAGACATAATTTATTTGAGAACATGAAGTGCTACTCTCATTCAGAGAGCTTTTTCTTGATTAGAAGTCAGGGGCAGCAACATAATCATATCACAGCATTCATGAAGAAAAGGCTTGCTGTGTTTATTCTTTTTTTTTTAAACATTTCTTTATTGACATTTTCATGGCACATAAGGAGATCTACATCGAGGATATGTTGCGTTTATTCTGAAGAAACAAGTCAAAATCTACCTAACAAATGCAGAGGTAGATGATCTAAAGGAATTAAATGAAGTACAGTGACTATAATTATTCTCCAAGGCATGTCCACAAATCCCTAAAGCAGTGTGTACATTTTCTCAATTTTTCACATTTGTACACCTAAAAAGCTATTGAATCAAGAAGCCAAAATGGATCTGCAGTACATGCCTAGTAAAAAGTATATTGTGCTTTAAGTGAAAAGAACAGAATGAGTTGTTAGCTATAAAGTGCCTTAGAGACGAATGGATGGTTAAACTGGTTCTAAATGTTATTGTAACTCTACAGGATATTAGGAGCCCACATAAAGAGTAGGATCTCTCAAATTCTGTCTTTTCCCATTGTGTTAGAAATGCTTAAATGTGTCTAAGCATGTAGCAGGTATGGACAAGGTTGAAACAAGAGTAAGAACTATGGTTTTAAATGTTGCTCACACTGGTAGCGAATGTTCCCTTTTGGGAATCCAGACAATAGAGCTATACCCACTCTGCTGTTATATTATATTTCATTTCTACTCATAGTATCAATCAACTGGTCATGTAGCAACAGAAGAAGCTATAACGAGCAAAGGGGGCCCTCAAAGTGTTGCAGGGGAGTTGGATGTGTTTGCATTGGACTAGGGGTGTGAAAGAAAAGCAGAGGAATATTTAGTGCCATCAGCATACAGATAACAAAAATGATGCAGAAAAATATAATATCGATTTATATAAAGGGAGAACAGTAATTGTCCCAGCTCAGCCATTGAGGACATTGGCTGGAGAAGTGGGTGGGTTAGTAGAGTGCAGATGACTACAGAACAGAGACTTTGAAAGAGCGATAAGAAAGGTTGTATCAGAACCATTCAAGTATTTTATCTGCTATATCCTGAAAGGTGAGGGTCAAAAGCAGAGTAGAATGGTGATGAAAGCAGCAGAAAGATTAAGGAGATTGAGTAGAGGTTATTACTGTGAACAAAGGTAAGAAACTGGAGGTGTGTAAGGGGGCTTAAACCGAGGAATTAAATTTACGGATGTGGACTGGAGTGGAGTTAATAGAGTGGGTGAGTCTGTTGAACACAACTCATTCTAAAATGTTAGCAAAGTAGGAGGGTTGAAATACTGGGTGAGGGTTAGATGAGGGTGGCATCTGTAGTTTTTTTTTTTTAGCAATTATAACACACATACAGATGTGAAGGAGTGAGGGTATTTTCCAGCCAGGAAAGAGAGGGAAGAGAGTAAGGTAAAATAAGAAAGAATACCAGATATAGACCACATTGTTGCACTAAATGGGAAAGAATTGGTTAGGGGGGGGGGGGTGCAAGACAAGGCTGTTAAGCCAGAATGGAAATACATTGGAATAAAGTAGTTAAGAAAAGCGTTGTGAGCAGTAAGTCATTGCCTAGAATGTGAAAAAAGGGGCTCTGAATAAGGGGCCCCAGTCTTTTTCTGGTAATTGAGATCTTGGTGGTGAAATAGAAAGCAAATCTTTCCTAAATAAGGTTAGAAAAAACAGTGCTGGTGTGAAGAGGACTGAAGGAGTGTATAACTTGGAACAGATTTTGATGGTAGGATTTGGGTGATGAGATTTGTGCGGTACCGTGATTTTGCACCATCAAGGGCTTATGCTTCTTTGTCAAATAGGACATTCTCTTGGTTGCACAAGTTATATAAAAGGTCTTAATTGCAGACAAAAGTATGGATTGAGCACACACTTGGTCTTTCTTAACATAAAGACAGCACACCTAGCAGTCTAATAGTGCTAGCTACATTCAGTATGAATGGACCGGAGTGGCTTGGTTGGTGATTGCCTGGCTTTGTGCTCGCTGGCTCCCTGCAAAGACTAATTTTTCAGCCGTCCACAGCCGAGTCCAGCCAGCAAAATGCTCATAGGAGCTGTTATTAAAATCAGCGAGTTCGGCTCCGATCCGTCCCTGCATGTTGCTGCTAATTCTGTGTTATTTATTGGCTGCCACTCACTGTCACTCCGCCTCGTTGGCCCCAGACATCACTCCTTTCTTTTAAATGCACCGACACGCTCTCTCTGTTCGTGCACAGAAAGATCTGTAACTTCCAAAATGCAGAAAATCGGCGAAATACTTGAGAGAAAACAAAAATCTACAAAAACTAAAGAAACCTGTTTTTTCGAATCAAGAAGTTCAGTTGGGCTGTCCTTGAAACTCAAAATGTATTTATTTAATGCAGTTTTATATAGCGCAGACTTTACCCAAATGTGTCAGAGCGCTTTACAATAGAACCAAGTACGTTACATAAGGAGATTTAAACAATGGTACAAAAACAATGGTATTTGTAGTCGGAGTGTCAATAGACCCTGGTGGTCAATGAGCTGAATGCGCCCAGCCTCATGGGGAGAAAATACGGCTTAGTAATCAGTGCAAACAGCCGCCCCGCATGCATTTCGAAGCGTTTCAAAAACACGCAGCCATGCTTTCCAAGACTAGCATTTTTGTTCCTGATTTGTACGACTCCACTCGCCTAATCCGTAAAAGTCACATGGTCAAAAGTGGGAATCCGCTGTGAATCGTCGCTTCTCCTTAGAATTTTTCTTTTCAAGGAAGTAGCATCGAGGAGTAATCCAGGCTAGTGGGCTGGCATTACAATAAAGCCTAGACCACTACCCCTGTCTTAGCAGACCGCACGTCATCGTCCGTTTACACCTGGTGTCCTGTTTGGGGAAAAACACACAAGGGGGCGACTTCGCAAGTCTCCTGCGCTGCCTACTGCGGGCACTTTAGCTCCCGTTTCCTCTTCATTTCCCCTCCCCCCAAATTGAGCGCAGTCTGCGCAGAGCGCCCCTCCCCTGCCTGCTGCCGTTGGAAGAGGCGGAGTGCGGGGCCAGTGAGTCTGGGCCGCCTGGGAAAGCGCACGCACAACTCGGTCCGGCCGCCATTCCGCTGTCCCTCGGCGACACCTGTTACAGCAGCAGCGGAGCGGACGGAAGGTAAGAGTCCGGAGCCCACGCGCCGACCCGCCCGCTGCACCGAGGAGAAGTGCGGGAAGGATAAGTGCTGAGAGCCGAGGTATGCGGGAGACCCATGTCCGTTTAAAGGTACAGACAAGCGGTTGAGCTCACCCTCCCCCGCGCTGAAATGTGAAAACGCACGGAGCTGACCCGGTGGAAAGGGGTCTTGTGTACATTGGGGGTGCTGCACACTTCCGTGTTCCCGTTCAGTGTCTGAGTAGCGTCCAGTGCAGGTTGTTCCGCGGTGAAGCCTTTCGTGTCTCTGCTGCCTTGGAAGCTGGTTGCTGTCCCTGCTTTGCGCTTTTGAAACGCTCCCGCGTGCAGTTTGCTTTGCTTCCGCAGCTGGGATGCCTCCGTACATTCCTGCTGCTTCCCGTTTGGGATGCCTCTGTGTTGTGATCTCCATGCGTAGCTGCTTGTTTACTGCCGGAGTCTGATGCCTACATATGATTCCTCTGTGTTCTCACGCATGTTGTGTGTACTAATGCCTGTGGCTCTGTGCTACACTCTCAAGGCTAAACACCGTTGCTCTTGCTTTTGATGTCAGTGTATGGTGGCAGCCGCTTTGGTGCTTCTTTGCTACTGCCTGCAATATCTTGGTTGTTTTTTTTCTCCCTACTAGTGATGGTTGTGTGTTCGTGCCTTTGGAGCTTGTGTCACACTGCCCTTTTCCTGCAATTCCTGAATTAGGATGCCCCTGGCTGTATACAGCTCCTGCACGTATCTACTTATAGGCATTTCCATGACGGGAGCCCATATCCAGGCAACCAATTACCCTGTACTGAGGAGAGAAACACGGTGAAATGTGGTGTGCACGGGGCGCATAGTTCTACTTTTTGCTTCACCTGCCATGGACCCAGCCCCACACACCCTTGACTGTCCCACCGTTTCTGTGCGCCTCCTACTGTCAGACTATGCTTCTTTGCACAGTGGTATTATTATTATTATTATTATTGGGATTTATAAAGCGCATGGCTGCCCTAAGGCTTCCCAGCGCTACGCGGTCAAGTACTGAATACGGGCCAACCATGTCTTAAATGTATTGCTTAAACAGCCAAGTCTTGATCTCTCTGCGAAACTCTAGTTCTTTGTCTATCAATCTGTGTTCTAACGCCAAAGAGTTCCAGAGTTTGGGGGCTAGATGGGAGAAAGATCTTCCTCCCCATTTCTCCCTCCTGACCTTTGTCTGTTTTAGGCCTTCTTCAGTACTGGATCGCAACTGCCTCTTCGGAATGTAGGGAGAGACGGGCCTCTATTGTGCCGTGCTATATGAATAATAACCAGTGCCTTGAATTTTATTCTGGCTTCTACTGGAAGCCAGTGGAGTCTAAATAAATGCTTTTTTACTGACTCTTGTATCTGGATGTTACAAAGCAGCCTTGCTGCTGCATTCTGGGTCACTTGCAGTCTCTGGGTGACATATTTAGGTGTCCCCAAAAATGAGTTTCCCTAGTCCAGTCGCGAGGTGACTAGAGAATGGACCACTGTCTTCCTTAGTTGTATGGGGATTCTATCTAGGATTTTCCGCAGGCTTCTGAGAAGTCCGAAGCAAGTTGCTGTGACCTTCTTGGCCTGTCATCATGGAGAGATCAGTTTCTAGCCAAAATCCTAGTTTTTTTACTGTTTCTGCGGGAGTGGGTGGATTACCTAGGGACGCAGGCCAGTCTATGATGGGCCTGGGTATTGCTTTATTTCCAAGGAGTAGTAGTTCAGTTTTGTCACCATTTAACTTTAGGCAACTTGTCGTCATCCACTCTTTAACTTTTACCAGACAGGAGGATAGTCTCTCGCCATCCCTGCAATTTTTTGGATCCAGGGCAATAACTAGCTGCGTATTATCGGCATACGAAGTCATGGATATATCAAATTCCAGTCCAGCCCAGCCCAGGGTATGTATCCATTCCCAGCAGCAGGCGTCCAAATAAATCTGGTGGGCCAGTTAGGCGCTGCTCTCGAATTTCCTTGTGGCTTTGCAAATGGAAACACAAACACTCCACTGTTTTTTGTGCTGTGCGTTTTATGCATTACAATCCTTATCACTGGTCACGTACTACATCTAGAACAAGTCTGCTCGACAAGCCGTGTAAACCTGACAATTTAGACCTGCGTGGTGTCGCGCAAGAGGACGTTGTTTTGCTACTTGGTAATTCGAAAACCACAATTTGATACAGTTATGTTAATCAGTAATTTTGTCAAATTCGCTAATTTTTGCACTTTTTTAAACAACTTTGCAACACTGGAGCTGTTCAACTAATCGAATGGCGGCAAGAATTTCAGATTACAAATCTGCCCACTCCTGCTGTTCACATAGGCCTAATTCTAGGAAAGAAACGCCATCTTGGGTGTGGGGAATCTAAGGTGAATGTCTTCTCTTGTCATCACAAGTCACTTTCTGACTCTCATGCATCTCCTGAACAAATGGGTTGTTGTTCCCCGTGGTTATATTACACTTATGTAACATCGTGTAGACTTTACTTTAATCTGTTTCTTAAATATTCAACAATACCGTGCGTTGTCGTGTTAGTGATGCACTTTTTACGAAAGGATGAAAGTTCATGTTGGAATACGAACCTTTAACCTGCTGGCTGCGCTTAGATTTCTTAAGCAAGCTCGCAGCCCATTGGCCAGCCTTGACTCCTGTAAGGAGAAGGGTGGTGTTGGTGACAGTGCTATTTTTGTCGCTTTCAGCCAGAGCATATTCCGTAACCTTGTTCGAAGGAATGGCCAGTCTTAATAAAGCAGTGACTTGGCGATTCGTTGAGTTTTGATTTCGTTTTAAAGGGACGGGTTGCCAGCTCATGGCGGCACCTGTTGGAGGCCAAGCTGCCTTGTCGCCTCTGGACTTTAGCCAGTGTATACACGGACGAGAGAGTTTGTACTCTCCACAGGCGCTGCAGTTCTTCGTCGACCTAGAAGTTGACGTCAGATACAGCGCTTTAAAATATATATTGTACAGTTTTTGTGGCGCGTCCTTGTTCGAGTTAATGGCCCACACATGTCGAGTAGTGGAACTCTACAGAAGCGCTTCAGCATGGCTTGCTTCTCTTGAGGTTTGACTTCAACTGTATTTCATACAGAAGTGCTTCTGGCTTTGCAGAAAGGCCTGTCAGTTCGGATTTCCCCCTAAGCTGATGACAAATGGAAAGCCTGCTTTTGCTCCCTTCTTTCGAGTAAGTGGCATACGGTCCCTGCTGAGTGTTTTACAAGCCAGTCACGACGAGAACCATATGGGGGGTGGGGAGAGTGGTTTTTGGCACGGGTGTTCCCCCAGTGCCATTCCTGTGGCATTCCTGTTCCACTGCCGCAGAAGTAGTTGCAGTTCTTGTTGGCATAGTATACGATGCATACTTGAACAGCCGGATCTCAAGTTTTTTTTTTTTAAAGAGATTTTCATGAATCTCCATGTTTTTAAGCACTTCCAATCTTTGCGGACATTGTCAGTGACTGGGAGAAAAAGTGATTTGCCTAGGCGCACACAATTCAATCAAGTGGAATTGCTGGGATCTGATCCAGGAAGTATGTGGTTTAACAGTTGAAAACGTAAGCACACTCCCTGGGGCTGGATCCTTATTTATTTTATTGTTCATGGCCCGAATTTGCATAAGACGGGTTACATATTCCCCTTTCTTTGCCATTTGTAAGTCCCAACAGGCATGTTCACTCTCAAGCCACGATGTTCCCACATGTGCAAAACACCGCTGCTGTCTCTTATATTAGTTACCAGAAGGATTTTTGTTTAGATTTCTTTTTGATAGCAAAGAACTTTAATTAGCTTGGAACTTCTGTTGTGACATATTTTTTTTTAACACATCCAAAGATTTGCACTTCTATTCATTTACGATATTTGACGTTCACACCACACCACCGTATTTCCAGTTGTAAACAAGCTCACCTCTTGATGTTGTTTTATAGTAGATATATCTGCCATCCAATGGTGCTGGCAAGAGGGGGCGCAGAGAAGTCTGTTCATGTTGTGGTTCCCCATACCTTGTGGCATCGTTTCTTACAAATGGTACTGTAGGTGTGATTTGTGTGTGTATGTTAAACTTTGATTGTAAGGCAGTAGCATATCCGACCATTTGGTGATAGTGCTGGAGGATGTGTTAAATCGAATGGGGCAAATGTGACTTTCTTTTGTGTGTTTTTGTCTCAGGATTTATTTTCACTACGAAAGTTCTAGGTCATGCTTCTTATTTCTTGATTGTTATAGAACCCCCAATTTAACGAGTCTGCAGTGGTTTACTTTGTCTCCCAGAGTGAATTGCTGTTACTGGCAGTGAGCCAGTAACTGTACAGGGGGGCAGTGAGGCCTAATACCACGTCTACCTTATCATAGAGGGTCATTCGGCACCTACCTGGTGCCAAGTGACCTAAATCTCCACCTCTGAGAACATTCTTCGATTGTCAGATGTTCTGGGGTGGGGATTCTGTCCTCCACTTGATGGACTTGACAGCCCCTTTGTTTTGCTGAACTGAGCTCGATAATTCTCTTTGTGTGAATGACAGATGTATAGCGTGCGGCAGATCAAGCTAATGCTAGGCTTTTTGATCCGTCTGATTTTGTTGTTCACTGCTGGCAGAGCCTAGGATTTAATTCATGGATGAATGACTGAAATACATAGCCCGGCCTCGCAAACGGAATCGCCTTAGGTTGTATGACTGAATGTGTGATTAAAGAAATGAGGTTTTTCTTTATGGATTCTCCGGCACATGAGTAAGTCTGCATTCCATCACATGAGAATTTCATGCCTGGACCCAGCAATTCTACAAAGGCCAAGTTACAAACATGCACATTTTAGTTCATAGACACAGCGGCAACATGCTGTCCAGTCGTCTTTGTAGATTTTGTTGACTCATTTATAGACCAAGGGGGGGAAAGGTTTGTGGACGCCCAACATTGACCTGTGTTCCGACATATAATACGGAGACCAGTCATTTTTAGTTGGTTCACTGGCTCTGTTAGTGGCCTGTGGCAGTGGTGCTTGTGTGGTTGAATGCTAGTCTGAACTATTGTCTGCTACCTGAGATCCAGGGTCTTACCCCATGATCTCAAGGTAACCCAAGGCAGTCCATGGCTAAGAAACATTTGCTTTGGAGTATCATCTGCTTAGACTTGTATTGTATTTGTTTGGCTGACTGCTGCATGCCATCTTGACCTTGTGGTTCTAGTTCTGAGGTGCAGACAAGCTTACCAGAGTAAGAATTCTGTGCATGGTGCTGACCCTTTTTAGGTCTCGCCTAGCGTTGCTGCGCACATGCGCAGCTCGCTCGGCGAGATTTATTGCTAATGAGGAGTTTCAGTAGAGGGCTTGAAGCCCTGCCCCTCATTTCCATTGGCCGGCGTCACCGTTTATACTAAACGGTGGCCTGCCATTGGAAATGAGGGTTTTTGGTTGCCGCCCTTTGGCCTGCGATCCGGACTGGGTCGCCTGCTTCACGGCTGTCGTGAAGCACTTTCTTATCTTTATGGGGCCATGTGTTTAAACACATGGCCCCATAAAGACAAGAGATCGATGCTTGTGTTAAAGAGCTGTGCTGTCTCCGCTACCGCAATGCCCTCACGCAGAACACCGTGTCCACTCAGCATTTGTTCACAGTGCGGTAATCCCTCTGCGTTCTCCAGCCGTCCCGGGCTCAAGCTCTCTTTCCTCCCTTTGTTAATTTGTCCTCCGCAAGCTCAAGTTACTTTGCGCTGCCCACCAATTCCGCCCACCACGTCTCCAAACACGGATATACTGCTGTAGGCCTATTTCGCACTTAATGCCCCGGGCTTAATTACGCCTACATATCTCGCCTCGCCTCCATTGCGGGCACACACACTATTTGGCATGTCTCTCTTACTTGGAGCGGCGGCTTGAATTTCATCCGCGCTCCTGTCTCTCTTTCGCTGCCTGCCACTATGTCCGGCGCCAGTTTACCACGGTACGCCTTCTGTTGAGTTTTCCGCCCTGGGCTTGAGTTTCACTGTGCTGCCCTCTAACTCCGCCCACCGATTCTCCGAGTGCGGACACACCGTTGTAGGCCTCTTGCGCACTGCAATGCCCTGGGCTCAATTTCTCCTTCGCAGCTCACCTTCTCTCCGGATTCGGTCACACGGACTGTGTGGCTCGTCTCGCTCTTGCACCGAGCCGCAATGTTTGCACTTCTGTTGCTCTGGTAGCGCCCAGCTTCGACCCTGGGCCAGACAGGCTTTGTCTCTTGCCGCCACTCTCCGTTCAGAGCCCGTGTACTGGTCTTCGATGCTGGGCTTCGACTCTCCCTCGCCTCCATTCTTGAGGCAGCAATCTCCGGACGCAGACCACGCGGTTCCTCTAGCCTTCACACACTCGCAGCTGTGTTTTCTGCGTGGTCTCCCGTGCCAGCTGCAGATATTTAGAACCCAGCCGGTTGAATCCTATAAGAAGTTCAGTAAAGAAATGTTTGAAAACAATTGTCTGGATGAATGTAAGGAGCTGTGTGGAGGCTTGTAAATAGGGTAAGGAAGGGGGCGTATGCAGGCATGTATGTATTCTGGCGCGTGAAGGTATATAGATAACTCCGTAGTAGTGTGGTGAGGAATCCTCGTGAGGCCTATCGTAGCCTTGGTTGGGCTGTTTGTGGGCTTGTTTTTTTGTGATGTGTTGCGGGCACAGTTTTATTATACTCTGGTCGAACAACGTTTTTGATTCCTTTGTGACCCCCCCCCCACCCCCTCCTGTGTGCATCGGGTTTAGTCACGTGCGCCCGCCCCTAACCCTAGATTTAAAACATTCCGAGGTGGACTTAGGTTTCGCAACCAAAACCCACAGAATGTCTGTGTTCTCCTAAAAGATTTTGGGCTAAAATTCACAAGTTATTCGAGGGGAATCTCCTGTGCGTCACTACTAATTGTGCAGCAGGTGCAGTGCAGCGAGGCCCAAGCGTGAGAAGAGCCGACTGAACATCAGTGGCAATGCCGTGTCTTTTACTTCCCTAGCAGAAGAGGCTTGGACATTAAACCTGCCTGCACTAGGGCGTATAGTTCCCCCGATACCCTGCTTCGACTGTGAGTTTAAATTGGGTTTTGCTACACAAATTAACATCTCTTTACTGGGCATAATTGATGTAACGTTTGTCATTGGTTATCAGGTGCGCTTAAGCTACAGTATTTCTCAATTTTGGTCCATGTAGGTACACTACAGGTTAAAGCCAATAACAAATAGTAGCTTGTTCCTATATAGCTCGTAATACTACATATTTCCGTTTTCCAAGTGCCCTAAATAACTAATGATACCCATTTAATGACACTCTGTTTATCGACCTCTGGAGGATGAGAGGCTTTTTTGACTCTGCTCCGATTCCAAGTCATCAGCTGAACTAATATCAGATGTCAGCAGTGAGTGCTTAACTCCATTGCCTTTAAAATAGATATTGAAGGAAATCTGATGCAAGTACCTTCAGGTACTAATCTGGCTTCCGTCTTCAGACCTGAATTGGTTATGGCTTGAATCAGTCCTAGGAACCTGAACATCAACCCTGTCCCCTTTCCTCTTGCTATCCATCACTTTGGGGAACTTGCTTTGCTAAAACTCCTGCAGGTAGACTTGTGGTGAGTTAGATGGGGCCTGTATATCTAAGCATTCACCCTGGATTTAACTTTTGGGTAAACGATGATGCGGGCATCTGGGAGCCAGTGTATTTTTGTGCCCATCAAACTCGGCGTTTGTTATGCATAGTAAAGGTGATTTGCCAAAACACTTCAGTGTTCTGTAAAGCGAGGCATGCTGCCTGTATGGATTTTCATTTTGTCATACATTCTAACATTATTAGATGTACTCCCTGGAAACGTCTGGAGCTGTTCCATCTCCCACATCTTCCACTGCGGAAGGCGTACATTAAGGGAACCTTTGTGAATTGTCGGCAGCGAGGGAGCATCTCCCAAAAACAGGGAAGCTGTCTCGGCCTTAACTGTGGTGTGGGAAATGTCGATTCTGTACTAATGCCCAGTACAGCAGCGTGTTGTGTATGCAGCATCTATACTGGGATTTGAGGTAACTGGTTTGGTTGAAGGCATTATTTTCAAACGATAGACTACTTTCATATATGACAGATGTTGCTAAACATATTGCACTGGTTATTATTTCATATCTATTCACATATATGAAAATATAGTAAATGTGAAGGTCACTGCTATTGGCAATGTATGTTGGCATCCTAGATATTTAACTGTCCGTTTTAGCCACACCCACCAAGTTTATCCTTTAAATTCCTGCCAAAGTCAGTAGCTGAAGATGCTTATTATCTGGCGGTAGGTGATGAATTTAAAGAAGACGCAGAGGTAAATACGATAATTTCGTTTTTCTGAACCAAAAAAACTGGCTTCAATAACATAGCGTGACATCACCTTACCTAACAGGAGGTTATAGCATGAAATAAATAACACAACACCATACCACTACACGCAACATGATTCAACACCAAATATTTACACTCTACTCAATACCACATAAATACACCACACATAAAACCACTATCACATAGCAACAACCCACATAGATACTCCAGACATGCCACATAATTCCAATCCGCATAATTCCACTCAACGCCACACACTTTCACGCCACACACTTTCACGCCACACACTTTCACGCCACACACTTTCACGCCACACACTTTCACGCCACACACTTTCACGCCACACACTTTCACGCCACACACTTTCACGCCACACACTTTCACGCCACACACTTTCACGCCACACACTTTCACGCCACACACTTTCACGCCACACACTTTCACGCCACACACTTTCTCGCCACACACTTTCACGCCACACAATTCAACTCCACACCACATAATTCAATACCAAACATCATCATTCAACAACCACATACATTCAATCCATACCACAGAATTCCACATCATGCCACAAAATTCAAAAACACACCACATAATTAAACTCCACTACATACCACTCCACAACACAAAATACCATTCCACATAATTACTCGATGCCGCACAGTCCCACTGCACATAATTCCACTGCACACCATGCCACACAATTCCACTACACAAATCCACTAAACACAATTCCACCACACACAATTCCACAACTAACAATACCAATTCAACCCGCATAATTCCACTCCACATACATCCACTCCACTCCAAAATACATGGGTAAAAGGCATTGTCATTTACAATGCCAATAGCTCAAACTCTCCTAAATGCGAGACCTATTGCATTGCAAATGCTTGTTAATTCAGTAGTTCAGGGTGGAGTATTGTCTCAACTCTTGAACAGTAGCCTACAATATTTTGTTCCAAGCAGCTTTGCCTCTGGTTTGGCTTGGCTGCAATTTGTTTTTTGGTAAGTCTGGCTTAATGCCTGTCCAGTAGTCTAGGCAGGCCAGGGAGAGGTATTGCTTTAGGTCCACAGTATGAGAGGGTGTTGATGTATCACTCACCGTAGCATTTACACTTGGTTATGTGCTCCCTTGCTTAAAGGACCTAACTATAAGCTACATATTGCTCATTTTTCAATACATTTTCATGTGCTGCCTAGTGAGGGTGACCAGCAAATTATGTAGTCATTTGCATAGAGATGCCTTCTCTATATAACTGGGTTCAGAGAAGCAGTGGTATGATTCAAATAAAAGAGATAAGTTGGAGCGCAAGAGATGATGGACATCAATGACATGCCTCGATCACTATCCAGGATGCTATAACAGCTGGATTTTTTTTTTGGGACAGTTTTGTATAGTGCAAAACTGGCCCAAGAGCTTTGGAGTATTTTACAACAGGCCCAGACTACGTTCCACATTGTTTTAATTTTTTCCTCCTTTTTAGGCACAGGGAGATTAAGTGATCCAGAATCCCATGATGTTAAGCTGAAGTTGGGATTCAAACCCCTTCCTTCCCCACCCCAAAAAAATGTCCGCTCTAGCCACTATGCCACTTACTTCACCCCACCTATAAGTCCAGAATTCTAAGAAAATCCGCGCCTGGGCTAACTAGTCAAACATGGACCTGGGAACCTTGACAGCTATATATTGAGGTATTTACCAGATCCGCAAATTCTGAAATCACTGGATGGTACATATCACAGGTGCGGTTTTTGCCCATGTTCTGAGTTTTCCACTTAAAAAGGTGAAGTAAATGCAGAATTGGTGTATGCAGCACCAATTTTCACTTGCTTAAGAATTTATTGGCTACTTTTTCTATGGTAAATTTTGGCAGGTTTGGACTACTGAAATTTACCTGGGGTAAGACTGTAGGACGACGGGGTGCAATGTTTGCTGCATAATTTATAATTCCAGACTGTGTGCAAACAGGTATTTGCCCATAGAGTGTAATGTGTAGGCCTGCTTGTAACCGGAACTCAAAGTAATTTTGTACTGTAGAATAGTTACCACACCTTTTAAAAAGTAAAAAAAAAAACCAAAAAAACTCCCTCCTTTAACAAGGCAGATGGACTGTTACGTGTGTCTTTAACACAATGTTGCATCATATTCCACACTCGAGCCCTGCGTGATCACCTCAGAAGTCCGAATCTGCCAAATGTTTTGTACGCCATGTTCACTCCAAAAGTTAATCATTGCACATTATAGAGAAGGTTGGAGACTTATTCACTTGCATAAGCCACGCGAAGCGGCTGTAATGTGTTGATACAGCTCCAGCTGATTCTGCTTTTCTGTCTCCGAGAGCTTGAGGGGTGGGTGGGATTAAGGGGTTGCATCTGTAGTGCAATGTTACATTGCCACATGTCTTCATGTAAATGCTGATGACCAAGGCGTCGGGCTTTGACTTTAGGAGAGATTGTTACATTTTCCAAATTCCTTTAGTGTTTTGAGAATTGTGGCAGACCTCTAGATTGAGGCTTCTGGGTCCCAGGCCTTCACACTAACTGAATAAAGGGCAGGGTGTATTGGATGGTTGTTCTAACACCTTCAGTACCCCCAGGTTGTCTTTCCCGGCATATGTTTTACCTCAAGAGTTGTTGTAGTGAACACCTCGGCCCTCATTGCACGTAGGCTGCACTATCATTGTTTGCACTACAGTGCACCTTTTAAAAGGGTGCACAATGTGCAGGCTTGGACTTTGGCCATGTTACAGTTAATGCAGTATGCCACAGAACAGCTGTGAATTTACATCTGCCCAAGGAGCAGCACATTATTTAAGATGGGATGGTGGTTTGATGCCAACGATCTGTCTTTTGCTGTGCAGGTTGCAATGTGACTTGCATTTAAAAGGGATGCAGAAATCATGCTGCATGTGCATGCAGTGAATGACTGCACCTGCCTGCAGGGGATGTTCTGGGAGGTCCATGTGCCCCTTTCTCTTCTTTCAAGGAGCGCCCTCGAACAGTTGATGAGCCCCTTAACAGCTCCTATGGTTCTTGCGACTCCATATGTAACACACACCTCCATGCAAATCAGGAAACAACCTCTTGAGGCTGCTCCAGCACACATGTAGTGCCAGCACAAGCATCTGTAGCCCCTTCTCTAATAAAGTGCCCCAGGTGCCTTGAAAGGTGTCCATTATGCTTGTTGTGCCTCCGGGGGACTTGGTGTTTTGGAACAACATGGAGCTGTCGTGACCACAGACTTGTCTGTAGTGTATAAAAGGCCATTTTAATGATGGTTCTTGACAGGCACAATACTTTAGTGAACTACCCTAAAAGTTAAATTACCTGTAGTTCCTAACCCTGTCTCAAGTACCAGTCCTGTTGGCCTTAACAGCCCCCATACCTCTTAAATATAATTTATTGGTCTTACTTCCTCCCGCTAGAAATACTGTTTACCTACCAAAGAAATGCACCTCCTTGCCCCTCTTTCTTGAAATGACATGTGCTTCCACCCCTTAGTCCTACCAGTCCATGTTCCTGTAAAGAGACTGATCAGTGCTCCTTTCATTTTGTGGACTAGCGGTCCTCCCACGACCTCCGTGACCTCCAGTTAGGACCTAGTTTCCATAGGAAAAGCATTTTTTGACTTGCCGATAACTTTGGTGTAATTTGACCAATCTTCATGAAATTTTCCCAAAAAGTGTCATGGTAGGTTCTGTGGGTCATGAAAAGTTTGGGGGTGATACGTGCAGTGGGGACTGAGAAATAAGGGCGCAAAATAAGGGTGCATTTGTAATGTTCCATAGGAACGCGTTATTGAACCTACAGCCCAAACTGCTTGACGGAATTACACCAAATTTGTCAGAAAGGTAGATGTTACTTAGATTGTGCTTTGTGTTGTTTGGTGCAAATCCGTTCAGTAGTTTTTGAGAAATGTAAAATTATACTGGTATCTCTGGCCGTGGATAGTTCATGCCAATTTTGTGAGTAATCTCGAATGCGCACTAAAACGGGAATGCGGTCATTGGCTGGGCTCAACCTGAACAGAAAGTTGCGTCTGCCATTTTATTGATCGGGAACGGTTCCCGGGCTGAACATTTCTGTGAAAGCTAACCTAAGGGGTCAGGGTGGCGGTAATCTGACCCCATGTTTGAGAGATGGGGGTGGTGTTCGAGACACAAGTTATGTGTCCAAAATTGGTTTTTTTCCATCATGTGCGATATTCGGGCCGCCGCCAGCACCTCCCCTCCCTGTGTACTGTAGCGCGGACGTCGCGAATATCGCGGCAACGTCGCGCACGAATATTGGAAATATAAAATGAAAAGTATCTATATACACCCTCGCTGATCAAGTCACAGAATCCTGTACTTATTCACATATCCACTCAGTCATACACCCACTCACATACCCACTCAGACACTAATGCACCCACTCACAGACTCACTCGGAGACCTATGTGTGTACTCACATAAGCATTTAGAGGCTCATGCACCCACTTACAGATGCACTCGACTTATACACCCACTCAGAAATGCATGCACTCAGTCACAGACTCACTCAGACACTCACAGACCAACGGAGAGACTTATGCTTACACTCACTGATAGACATACCCACTCAGACACTTATGCATCCACTCATAGATCCAGTCACATTCATGTACCCATTCACATATCCACCCATTCACATATCCACTCATACACCCATTTACATACCTACTCACATATCCACTCAACGACTTATGCATCCACTTACAGACTTGGTGAAGGACTCATTTGGCCAGTCACAGACCCACTCAGAAATGTGTGCACCTACTCACATAACCCAGTGAATCATTAATACACACTGTTATAGAGATATTGAGAGACTGATGTTTTTCTTGAGTTATTTAGATAGTGATTTATCTAGTGTGATGGTTAGAATTAATTATATAGTTATAATTCTTTAATGTGGAGGTGGCTATTGAGTTCCTGCTGTTGCTTTGCGTTTAAGTGACATATTCACAGTGATCGCTCGCGGGTACTGTAATCGCCGCGAACAAAGAAAATGCATTTTAGATGTAGATTTTTCAGAAAATGAATAGAAAGGGGAAGTTAAATCAATATCTTACTAAACAGCTAGACTCAAACTTTATGTAAAACATGTCTATATATGTGTTTAACACTATGTCAAAAACGCGTTATTCGCGATTACCGACATGATCATGACCTCTGGTGTCACTGTGAACAAGGAAAATACATTTTTGATGTCGTTTTTTTGACCAATGAATACAAAGGGAAAAGTTAAATTAATATTTTACTAAATAACTAGACTGAAGCTTTATGTAAAATATGTCTATATATATGTTTTACACTGTCTCAAAAACATGCAGTATTCGTGGTGTGTCCTCGGCGATCGCGACATTGCGAATACCAATAATATCTTGAAATAAAAGGATGTGCTTTTAAAATAAATAGATGACAAATACAACAATAGTGGTGCGCCATGCAGATGTAATGTTCAATATCTAATTCTAGAAATAAAATACAGACGTTCTAGCTATGAAATGGAGTTTAAAAAACTTAGAATTAAAAAAAAAACTTAGAAATTTACTGAAAAAACCAAAGGTTTCAGGGAAGTTGTAGTTAGTCTGACATTTCACTCGTACAAAACCAGAGAAATTCAGCAGTTCTAGTTACCTGAGCTAACTATAACTCACGCCCCCGCAATGCACTGCTTATGACCTCGCATGTGGCATCACTCAAGACGTGGTCAGTGACATCACTGATGACATCTGAAAGGACATCATCCAGAGAAACACTGACACATCCACTTACAACCCCATAAAACATGTCATAAACCTACTCCCATACAATCACTAACAAACAAACTCATTCACAGAACCCATAGAAACACTCACACATCTTGTCACTCATCCATACAGCCAGTAACACATCAACTCACCCATAGAGCCACTAATGGAACCACTGACTCACATATACAACCACTCATGCACCTACTCACTTACCAATACAGCCAGCCACAGATTCAGTTAGAGATATAGGCATACTTACACACCCACTCATACACCCATAGAGCTACTGACACAGTAAATGAGTTAACCATACACCTACTCACTCACCCATACAGTTACTCACACAGCCACTAACTCACCCATACAATTACTCATACAGCCCCTCAGTTTCTTATACATATACTAATACACCTATACAGTGACTGAGAACCACATACTTCCCCATACAACCTCACTCACACATCCATATAACCACTCAAAACACCCATTCGCTCACCCATACACCCGCTCATAAACCTACTCACTCACCCATACACCCATTGATGCACCGAGACAGCCACTCATGTACCTTGTCACTCACCCATACAGACATGTAATTGCTCAAACACCCATTCAGCCAGTCATGCACCCTCTGATTCACCATTTACAACCACTGATACACCAACTCAGTCAACTATACAGATACTCACAGTCACTCACTTGTACACACACTGACACACCCACTCGCTTACCTATACAAAAACTCTCACACCCACTATCTCATGTATACAGTCTCTTATATACCCTGTCACTCTTCCATACACCACTTAAACATCCACTCACTTACCATTACAGGCACTTCAACGGCGAGTTACCTTAGTATACATGTTTAACACTCAATAACTTTTAGAAAACACTCACAATCACTGGATGATGTCATCAGTGATGTAATTTCAGATGTCATCAGTGATGTCACTGACCATATCATAAGTGATGTAATATGTGAGGTCATAAGCAGTGCATTTTGAGGGGCGTGAGTTATAGTTAGATCAGGTAATTATACCTGCTGAATTTCTCTGGTTTTGTACGATTGAAATGTCAGCCTAACTAACTTCCCTGTAACTTTTTTTTTTTTTTTCCAGTGAATTTCTAAAGTTTTTTTTATTCTATCTTCTAACTATAACATCCATGTAACCTTTTGTGTTTTTCCAGTGGATATATATATCTCCAGGTAGCGAGCATTTTCTGGGAATTCTATTGTCGCAGTAGCTTTTGTTGTATGTGCTTGTGGCAGATAATAGCCAACTGGAAAAAAAATTGCCCCTGAAATGAGAAACCTAGTTGAGAGAAAGATCAGTGCAGGCGTTGTGTGGCTGCACCACCTTGCTAATGCAATTACTTTCAGAAAAACCAAGGGGGTGACCGTTTGGTGACATGGACTATCTGGGGACTAATTCTATTTGTGCGTTTCTGTAATGTAGACTGGAATGGACAGGGGCTTAGACCACATTTTGGAAGCGTGTAAGGTAGTGAGGGAGGAGTGGTGTCTTTATTTTCTTCAGTGCCAAATAGATAATGGACGTATATGGTTATGCTGATGATGTTGTGGAGACTGATTCGTAATAGTATATGCTGTGAGACTAGGTGATTAAAAGATCTAGTTCCGGAATGGGAACTTATTATTTGGGAGCAAATCAGAATTAACTTTCTTTGAAGCGGTTGAGCCTCATGAAGCGTAAGGAGATCACTTGATGTTTGTTGGCATTTGGAAACCTTGACACTGAGTAGGGCATTTCCTTTTAATTACTTTATTGTGCTTTGTAGAAATTTTATTCTGTTTGTAGTAAATTGTCATGTGTTGCCAGTAGTCTAATGGAAGAATCAGGAGTCTTAGTTTCTGAAAAGTATTTTGAGGACATTGCCTACTACTTGTAGAATTTATTTTCTAGTGCTAAACCTTGTTTATGCTGTTCAAGGATTTTTAATAGGGATATGCCCTTACTCCCTATTTGTTACTCTTTGACTTAACCGACAGTTGTAGGTATTTGATGCTTGTGAATTATTTAATTTTAGTTGTTATGCCCATAACTTTTATTTTAGGCACCAGGCAAAAGCTCTGTATCTACCTGAGACACTTATCTTGATGAAACAGCTAAGGCAAAAACAAGAACATCAGCAGCTGGGATCGACCCATGAATGTCATTGGTGGGTTTCAAGAAACTAACTGTGCATTTGGTGAGTGTTGTGTTGAGCATGGGTATGGTAGGAGGGTGCGAAACCATTGACATTACTGCAAAATTACCCGAACTGTCTGTTTTAAAAATTCAACTAAAAAATGTAATTTCAAGTTGATTTACGGTTGCTTGCATTCCGAACACTGTCCCTTGTGTTTGGATTTAGAGTTTTACCATCACAAATTACCAGAACTTTCCACTTGGATAAAAAAAATGTACCTGAAATGTTTGTTGAATGCCCAACTGCCGCTCACATTCAAAACACTGCCATTCGCTTTCAGATTTGTAGTTTTGCGTTAAAAAATTACTTGAATGGTCTGCTTGGGTAAAAAAAATTCTTCCTAAAATGCCTCTTGTGTTCAAAAATTGCCCAAAGGGTACATCTTGTGTTAAAATATCTCCTCACAATCCCGACTTTCCCCCGGGTCAGGCGTCTCTGGTCTTTCAACGGTGGCGGGAGGAGGGATGTAAGAGGGTCGGTTTCCTTTTTGACTTGGAGGGGCTGATTCCTTTTGTCCGGCTACGGACAGACTACGCGCTCCCGGCCTCGGACGCATTCTCCTACACCCAATTGGCGCATTGGGTGACGAGCATACCCAACTTTGCCCACATGTCGCGTACCCTCACTAAGTTTGAAAAATGGCTTGTGCGCAAAGCGGATGATCGAAAGCTCATCTCTGAATTATATGCTATGATTATGGCGCGTCCGGCAGGTCACCGTACGAAGGCTCAGGTGCGTTGGGAGACTGAATTGGGTAGACCCCTCACACCCAAGGAATGGGAGCATATTCTATACAGAGCACAGCACATAACACAGCAGGCGCGGAATCCGCCTTTAAGGTAGCTTCATATTGGTACTATACCCCGGCCCGGGTGCACTGTTGGGACAAATCCAAATCAGACCTCTGCTGGCGGGGGTGTGGCGCCACCGGGACTCTAGTTCACCTGCTATGGCACTGCCCGAAATTGGTGCGCTATTGGAAAGAGGTCCTCGACGATATTGACACTGCATTTCAGATTACCCTACCCCGCGCCCCTGAATACACTCTGTTGGGCCTTTCACATCCCAAAGCCTTCCCGCTGAAATCTCTAAGGGGCAGACAGATTGCTATGGCGCTGCTGGCGGCGCGACAGGTGCTATTAGCGTATTGGGGGTCGGCCTCAGTGCCTGAGTTGATGGACTGGATTCATCGCCTCTGGCAGCTCTTGGCAATGGTTCGCCTCTCGCTTGGTGAAGAAGTGAGGGGCGGAGAGTTTGCGACGCTGTGGGCCCCCTACTTACAAATCCTCACAAAGGATATGCGGGAGGTGACATGCCCTAAATTTCTGCAGATCCTCCGGCTGCTGCCGCTGGAGCCGGCGGCTTCGGTTTAGTACGGCGGAATGGAGCAACACTAATACACTGAGTGGGCCCCGGCAGTGAGCTCTTTACAGTATGTTTAAATCTGATGCGGAGACAGGGGAGGAGGGCAAGGGAGGTGGGTTTGTTATGGGGTTTTGTTTGAATTCTGATATAAAATGGTGGAGGACTTGTCTGGGACGATCGAATCTGCTGCCAGATGCGAATGGTATTGCGGGGGCCGACCTCTGGGATGTAGGCCTCACGCTGTGTAAATGCATTTATATCCCGCTCTGCCGGCCTCGAGATGTAGGCAGTAAGCTGTGTTCGAACCCATGGTTATCCACATAATAAAAATGATTGATTCTAAAATATCTCCTCAAAATTGTGCAATGTCGCTTAGTGATGTAATCGCTGTAATTTTGCATGAAGTTTATTGCTCAAAATTATGCTGGTGTAATTAAGTTTTTGGCCAGGCCCACTGTGGGGTAATGCAATATTTTGAAATTTACATTCAAGATTACGGTGTGTGGTGATGTTTGGAATATTTGTAGTTGCCAATTGTTAGTACTCATTAAACGGGGATATATTGATTTAAATCATTTTAAAGAGCTTCCTCTACAGTGTACCCCACCCACCTCTGCACCGTTAAAGTCGTCAATGTCTTGGTATTTTTGTTTCCTTATAAAACCGCAAGTTAAAAATTGTGGTATGAAGCTGTTTGCTATAGCCTTTGAAGGCAAGTACATCCTCTACAGGACATAAACGTCTTTTAATTATAAGTGGGTCCTGGTTTTGGGGGGTATTTTTTGGGACTTAAGTGTGACCTATCTTATGTTTTAAGTCAAGGCTGTTTGGGGTGAGAGAAGTGTATGCCTTTTTCAGATGTTAAGCCTTTGACTGACGGTCACGTTAATTTGATGCTACCTTCATATCAGCCAAAATGTCTACATTTTTTTTTTGTTGAATATCCTGAAATAAGTGTCTTCCTAGTGAAAGCTTACCCACCATCTGCATACCTGTGTCGTGCAATGTGATGATTTTTTTTTTTACAGTTGAGTTTTCTCTTTATCTGATTATTAAGGATTATGGCTTCCATCAAGTAGAGCAACCAACATCTGATCAGTATTTCAGAAGCATGACTTTTCCACCTTTTCAGATAACTAGGAAAATTAATAACACTGTGAAAATAACATTTATCTTCAGTAAAAACAACTCATGAATGTTGGCAGAAGCTGTTAATGTCCATCACCACTGCCCTCACTCGGCAATAATGTTAAACACCCAAATGTCAGTTAACCAGTCCTGGATGAATTGTTCATGTTTACGGCTATTCAGTGTGACGCTGAAGGGTCCTTGATTTGTTAGTCCAGCTTAGAAGGCCATATATTTCAGTGTGCTTCACTTAAGTTCAGTGGTCTAAATTAATCTTTAAGGACATGTTTGGATTGCCTGTTCTGAAAGGAAAAAAAATACAGATGGGCGGAAATGCAAACATTATAATGCATATTGAAATGCGTTGTATGCATCTGCCTTTCTTTTGGCTTGCAGTCGTATGACGCCGACTTTCCTGTCTTCTGTCAGCGGCCGTGCCTTCACTTGCTCTGCTGTTCAGAGGTCGGTGTCCCTCCTTCCACGAAAACGTAATTTATATCCAAAGCCATCAAAGGAGCAGCGGAACCTTCCAGACTAGCAGAGCACCCAGGTGCCGCGTTCATACTTCAAAGCAAGAGCTTTAAGAGGGGTAAAAGCCGACTGCAGACAGCACATCTGCAGGACAGCTGCCAGCCTTGTTTTTACACTATTGTTTTTTTAAGAGGCTTTTCTCCTTTTTTTTTTTTTCTTCCTTTTTTTCCCTTCTTTTTTTGCTACTTTGTAATCTAGAATTATAGCTGCTGGTTTGGTCTCTTCCAGCATTGCCTAGCAGACGAGTCAAGCAACAGAAGTAATGTTGGCAACAACAAAAAATACGACGATGCTGCAGGGCAGTAGAGGCGTGCATCTCCTGAAGACCAAGCCGCCGCCGGCGAAGTTCAGGCAGTCACCGGAAGTAGCTGTTTTGTTGTAATGGTAAAAACAGCAGAGGGCGGGCTCCTCACAGGTACTCTTTGGAGTTATGCAATGAATAGTGTGCTGCTGCACCTTTTTGTCGTTCAAAAGACAGGAGAAATATTGATGATAAAAAAACAGTCATGGAAGCCCTACGAATTCAGGCACACGTTCCCTATCCGTTACAGGCTTTCACTGGTATTTAAATGGCTGCGCTTGTGATTTCGAGGGAGTTGCTGCAATTTATCGAGTCAGAGTTCGAGATGGCTTGCAGACACCTGCTTTTTCAAAACTGCCTAGTGTGAACATTTCCCGAGGCGCGAGTGCTGAAAACGTAGTTATTTTTCCGCAGAAACGTTGAAAGATGAGCACGTATTAGGTTTCGTTGAGGACGGCGAACAATGATCCCTGCGCTCCGCGTGCCACTATCTAATATTTGAATTTCTGCCTATTGCACGTGACTTACACATACTTCCGGGTCAGGAAGCACGGCACGCACAGGTGTGCGACATTCCGATACACGTGAGGAAGACGTGCCGGTGTCGACAGAGGGGCAGAGGTCGAGCTTTCCGTCCTTTCTAGTTCAGAATCCTGGAGAGCACAGGTACTTGCAAACCACCTGGTCTTCTCAGACTCGGATTGAAATTGAAACCGTTGACGAGACTAAACTGGAACAGTGAACCAGTTGGCACACTGGCCAGGTTAGTTTTCTCCCCCCTCCTGTGTGTTCCCGCTGTGGGTTCTCAAAGGGCAACTACCAACACGGAGATACCATTTTCTGTTTCTTTACTTTTCGTTGTGTCGTGCCTTTCCCCTTCCAATGCTAAATCGTAATTGTCAGAGAATTTCGTCGAGATGATGGCTTCGAGATACGTTTCCTAAGTCTCACCACTTGTTGTGAAAGCCAAACACTACATCAGCCTCTGGTGTCTCTAGGAGATGTTTTCATTATTTTCAATATATAAAATTATATTTAAAATTGGTGTGGCCCACCTACAATGGGCAAACGTGGAGATCTGCCTGTGTGTGTAAATGTGTTATTATGTATATATATATTTACTTTATAATGTTTATACATTTATACATGCATACCTAGAAAACCATATATAAAAATATAAACTTTTAAAGCAATCATGCCTGCTTATGTTTTGCATCAAACCTCGATGGGCACAATGTACTGAGATATATTGTGTAAGATGTGGTCTTTTATGTGTTGCAAAAACAACAGTTGATGGACAGAATGCAGAACAATGTCATACATTCACCCCAGTACAGAGATCTGGGCCTAAATCCATCGTTTTTTTGCTCACCATGCCATTCCAGTTTGAACCCAGCTTTATGCAAATCAGTCTTGACCCTGTGCCTCATGGGAACAGTCCAGCCCGAACTGCCAAGCCAGGTCCTCCCTGGACTGGAAACAAGCATCCTAGGACCGGTTTCGGGGTTTCACCCCTCTTCAGCCAGGATAGCTTGACTCCAGTGGCATGGAGAGCACGGGACCCACGTCTGGGCATACCCGTCCCACTCGGGGTGACAAATGCAAAAACAACAGTTGATGGACAGAATGCAGAACAATGTCTTTTATGTGTTGCCACCCCACACAGGCTACAGTTCACAGCTGTGGTTTTGGGGTGCAAGGGGGTGGTCGAGGGCAGGAAAACTGGAGTTAGGCCCCCCTCCATCAGCTCATCCCTAGAGACGTCAGTGCTGTAAGCTCACAAAATGCCAAGGGCATCCTTTTTAGGCATTGACATTCAGTGAGCAACAGTGGTGAGCGGACGAGGGAAGGGTGTGTAATATGTTGGGTAAAGTACCCCTGCTGTACATTATAAGGATATTGAAAGTCACCAAGGAGTTCCATATAGAGTAATGAGGCTGAAGGCCAAGTTTCTTTAAAAGGTTTTTGAACTCCGAGATGGAAAAAAGCTGCAGTAGTTCGGAACGTTCAAAAACATGCAGAAAATATCTAGCTTTTCTGTATCAGTGGAGTGCAAAACATATTCTTTCTGCTTGTCATTGTAAGCTATTGAAATAGAGCAGAAGAACGAAAAGCAACGTTCAGCTTATTGCTTTAAACAGCTGCTTTAATTATGCCCCATGACCTGACCTGCCTTTCACCTCGGCTGCTGGCAGCAAATGCAGAAACAACAAGGTGCGCCAGGTATACCCAGACGTGGGTCCTGAGCCCACTGTGCCACTGGAACCAACCTATATCCGGCTGAAGAGCACATAACGAGGGCGAAACAGGTCCTGGGTTGCTTGTGTTCCGGTTCAGGGAGCACCTGGCCTGACAGTTGGGGATGGACTGTTCCATGAGGAATAGGGTCAAGACTGATTTGCATATGGCTGGGTCCAAACAGAGGTGGCATGGTGGGTGAAAAACGATGGATTGGGATGTGGCCCGAATGATTTGACAGTGGCTGAAATTAATTCAAGTATTCCATCCATCACCTTGTTGTTTTGGCTCTGGCAGAAGGCATTGTGACATCGGAACGTGACTGTAATACCCTTATAATAGTCAAGTTCTGATCTCATTTCTTTATAATTGGTGACTTGGTGCATCACAAATTGCAGATTATAAAGAAATTAGAGACTGGCATTTATACAGGGATTACAGAATTCTATGTATTAATGCACCCTATGGGAGGGGGTTTAATAGCACTCGATCTATGCAGTGGAACTGGAAGGGGTGACTCCAAATCAAGAGCTATTAAATAACTACAATCAATCTACTTGGGTACCTCGTGTACCTCCATTCCACATGTATACCACATTTCTCTCTAGAGGTGGTTAGAGTGTTGGCATACTGCACAATTTTACAAATTGGAAACAGTAGGCATCTTCTTCCAAATGGAGTTTAGTTAGATGAGCTTCTATCCCACCCCCCCAGCTTTATCATCAGCTACCACCAACAAACTGGTTGTCATTCCTCTGCTTGGGCACTGTGGTTACCCATGCTAAATAAGGCCAGTTTTGCATGGGTCCCATCGCCAGCAGAGTTGAGTAAATTACTGGTAATGTCTTACTTGCTGAATCATCTATATATGTACAATTTCTAAAGTGCAATCCTATCGAAAGGCAGGGGAGCGCTGTCCTCAGTCAAAAGCTGAGATACAGTCAACAAGTTAAACGATAGTGGAATACATTTCCCGCACCAAGACGTTTGAAAATGTGGAACTATATGTTATAAATAACCAATGTATAAGATAAATATAATCATACGAACTGTAATGCGAACCATAAGCAATTAGTTAAATGATAATGTCAAATGATGCCTTCACATGTATGCATTCCTAAATGTCAAAATCAGTCAAATTTGTTGGTAAAAGATAGTCAACAAATGATTGAGGAGACAGGTGGGTTTTGGGAGTAGAAGTGATTTGTTCCTGCAAGATTTTAATGTCCAGAAAAGAGGCGAGTTTGTAGAATCATGTAGACACCTACCAGGGGAATCTATATCCAAGTCTTCTGTGATGGAATCCTACTGGTTCATCAGAAAATAAAATGACATGCAGAGCAAGGACTCTCTGCCATTTACTTTCAACCATAAATAATAGAGCCAAAAGATACCACAATCTTAAAAGGCATAGGATCGAGATTATAATGCAATGTCTCTCTTCTTTCCCTCTTCTTTGTGATGTAGCCAAGCACCCGACCACATGTGCATGCTTATCCCGTGTGCATATTTTCCCCTCCCTATGTGCACTGCAGATGCTACATTTTAATATCTTCTGCTGATCTTGGTGTATTGCGCCCAAGGTGGTAGCTTATGCTTTTGTGGTGCAGGTCTAGAGGGTACGTTTTGTGGGGGCATTTGAGCTGTTGCTGTCTTTGTCAGTGCTGCAGATTGATGGTAGCCTAGATGTCAGTGGGGTTTGGCAGGGTGAGTGGGGAAGGTATCAGTGTTGCTCTTATTATTGAGCAGCTGGAGGAAATCCTTGGGATTCCTCACCATATTTTGCAGTGGGGCAAAGACTTCTTGTGTTTGCCTGCACATTACACTTGAATGTTCTTAGCTCTTCTGCCTCTTTGGGAGTGGTCTGTGATTCCCCATGAACTTCTTTTGACATAACATTCATCTTTGTGCATTACAGCAGCATCCTGCCTTGTTACAGTCTCCAGAATTCAAGATCACCCCCCCTTATGTGATGCCTCTTTGTCTTTGGCCTCATAATGAGTTGCATGGAGTTAAGCGGGGGCGATACTTGGGACGAAATTGCATGTTCAGCAGATATCTACACCCTTGAGTCCTGGTATTCTGAGTTTTAGTTCTTGGAATGGGGAAAAACTGACATCACCTGGAATGAGTGATTCAAAAATTGCAGTCTTCCCCCAAGTCCCACAGCTTCCCCCCCCCCCCCACCCCAAGCTGGGGACATTTTTGGTCACATCTATTGCCTTTAGGCGGTGGTCTGTGTGAGTGTGGTTACAGCAAGATGCAGTTTAGGGGCGAGGGTGTTGCGGGCAGGGCAGGCTCTGCAGTTGCTTGGAAAGAGGGGCATTATATGCTCCCACATGCCTTAGGAGGCTATAGAGTGTCGGCCAAACTGCCAACCCCCTCCCCAAGCCCCAGAGCGCCCATTGTGCTTTTACGAAGCAGGTTTCAGCATCTGGTAATCCCGGGTGTGGGAACATAGTACTCCAGATTGGCTGGAGTGATATCCCGCCTTGGTGTACCGCTATGGGCATATCGTAAAGAGCCTTAACGGGCCTTTTTGGAGCAGTGCAGCAGCTTAGAAAAATATTTTAGCCTTCCAGAAGCTGTTTGTGGCCTGTAAGCATAACCGAGAACCCTCACTCACCAACCTAGTTGGTGACATGCTTTATCATGGGGTTCCCACCCGAGCAGCCGTATGCCACTCGGGTGTGCTTCAATGCCTGATTACAGCGGAGCAGGATGTTTAAGGTGAAAGGGTGAGTGTCCGTGAAAAAGAAGTGATATAGAATTGACTTTATTGTTCCCTAAATTTTTATGATGGAACAATAAGGCAAGATTAATAGCAGTAGGGGATGTCCTATCGGGTTTAGATTGGCCCGTGACATCCACACAGTGTATATAGTGAGCAGGAATCGTGGTCTACATGTTTCAGCCTCTGATTTGCGAGGCTTTCTTCAGGACCAAAGGTGGCACGAGGGGTATGCACGCGCTAAGGTGCACCCGTCTCTGTGTCACAAGTTAAACCGCAAACTTACGGTTTTTCTTTCAGCCTTCTATGAAAGGCAATAGAAAATACTCTGCAAAACAAACGAACATATTAGTTTGTAAGGGTAAATCTCACATTGTAGCGTAAAATTACAGCAAGGTGCAAGACAACCCGTGCTTCCATCCATGCCGACTACGAAGTGCAATTGGCTATACCAAACTCTGGTGATGGATACTTGTATTGTGCAATCGACCTGTGCACTCAACGCAACTCACGGCAAATTCGTGGTCATAATATCTATACAGGGGTACTGTGAGTAATAGACCCCTCTCAGATTACCATACCCACACAGTCATTGTAGTGTGTGTCAAAATGCTCACCGCATTGTGAGCATCCAGGTTTGGAATGTGTCACACAAGGTTTAGAAAAAACACACGAGTACCTCGGTACGTTAGTGTATATGTAAAACAGACAAACATGGAGGAGGGAAAATCGGGCAAAAAGGAGTTCCCGGCTTACTTATGATGTTACTTCATCATGCCCCATGGATCCCGCGGGGGAGGGGGGGTAGGCTAATGTCACACTCTACAGAGGAGAGAGCGGGAGTGAAGAAAAGTAACGAGCGCAAAGTTCTGGGTTCCGAATGCGAGTGTCCGCCGAGAACCACCAGCATTACTTACTTCATCAAGCCCGTACGCCCGCCTCTCGCACCTGCAGTGTGCCCACAACGGAATCCCGAAGATGTATGTGTCCGGGTTCCCGGTGTATTTAAATCAAGTGGTGCTGCCGCGCTGTAGCGCTTCCGCCTCAGTCACGTGAGGCGTGATGACGTCACGTGACTTGTACGAGGGTTTCAGAGTTAACCCCTCCTGTACTGGGCGGGTGACAGCGCAACTTTATTAACACGTGGAAAGCGATCGAGTAACAATGTGGACAAATAAGGTGTTCAATAATGGAATGAACAGCTCATTTTCAAGGCTAAATTACACGGGGAGTGTATCACAAAAGTTTAAACCTGAGCACTGTGACGATATATCAGGGGAGTGAAGAATACCTCTATTATTCAGTCAGAAATAAGGTGGTGTCCAGAGCGGACACATTCAGATACCCCCTGGCCCAACAATTGTCAGAACGTGTGTGGAACTTCATCTACACTTTGATATATTCATTTATGACAAAGAGGGCTGAAAGTAGTGTGAAACAAATGTGAAAAAATGTCCCTAGCATTGTTTTAATGAGTTCCACGGAATATTGTCATTCAGCCCTACCTTGTGTGTGGAAAGTCTATATATCCAGTGTTGTTCCTTTTCTAACAGAAGGCGTTGCGTGTTTTCATTAACTTTTACATGTTCTATGATGGTCCACCTTAAGTCATTAGTTGTGTGATTCACCTGTAGGAAATGTTCAGTCAATTTAGTTGTGCTTTTCTTGCACCTAATGGTACTCCGGTGCTCACAGATACATTGTTTCACCCTCCTGCTGGTCATCCCCACGTACCTTAAACCACAGGGGCATGTGATAAGGTAAACCACACTAGTAGTATTACAGTTAGTGTGTGCCCTTAGTGTCCATACTTTGTTAGGTTCCAAGTTCAGAGTTTTTGCTGACGTTGTCAGGTGGCACACACTGCAATTCCCGCAGGGGAAATGTCCCAGGACATCAGGGAGACCCCAGGCATTTAGTACGGTGTGACTCTGACCTTTGTCCATATTTTTTGGGCGGGTGGAGACGAGAGCATCCCTAAGGCTCCTGGCTCTCTTGAAGGAAAAGTGTTTTTTCCCATTTCAATGTGCCTGTGTGCAGAATTTTCCAATGTTTGTTTATTAATTTTGGCAAAACCAAAGGGGATGATGGACGGAGTGTTGAACATTGCAAGCACTCACCCCCAGTCAACTGATCTGGGTTTAATCCATCATCATTCTTTAGCTCACTCCGCCACCCCAGTTCAGACATGACCATATGCAAATCAGTCTGACCCTGTGCCTCATGGGAACAGTCCAGCCCGAACTGCCAAGCCATGTCTTCCCTGGACCGGAAACAAGCATCCTGGGACCGGTTTCTGGCTTACAGCCGTCATCAGCCAGGCTATCTTGAATCCAGTGGCAAAGTGAGCAAGGGACCCACGTCTGGGCATACCCTGCCAACTTAGGGCGAACATAGCAAAACCAAAGGGGATGATGGACGGAGTGTTGAACATTGCAAGCACTCACCCCTAGTCAACTGATCTGGGTTTAATCCATCATCTGTTGTTTTTGCATTTGTCACCCCGAGTGGGACGGGTATGCCGAGACGTGGGTCCCGTGCTCCCCATGCCACTGGAATCAAGCTATCCTGGCTGAAGAGGGGTGAAACCCCGAAACCGGTCCTAGGATGCTAGTTTCCAGTCCAGGGAGGACCTGGCTTGGCAGTTCGGGCTGGACTGTTCCCATGAGGCACAGGGTCAAGACTGATTTGCATATGGCTGGGTTCAAACTGGAATGGCATGGTGAGCAAAAAAACGATGGATTTAGGCCCAGATCTCTGTACTGGGGTGAATGTATGACATTGTTCTGCATTCTGTCCATCAACTGTTGTTTTTGTTTATTAATTTTGTCACTTGATTGGAAACCGTGCTGTACGTGGTCACGCAAGTGAGTGGTATGTCATTGCTGGATTTGGTATTCTCTTCTAGAAGTGCTTCCCGTGGCTGGTTTCTGGCCCGTTTTTGGCATTTATTGAGAATTCTATCGGGGGAACCCCGGAAAGTAAATTGTTTTGGATAATGCAGCCGCTTGTGTTCGGTAGTCATTCAGTTTACTGCAATTTCTCCTAAGTCGGAGATATTGCCCATAGGGCAGGTTTTCCCTGAGGGCTCTAGGATGGAAACTGTCAAAATGTAAGAGGTTGTTCTTTGCAGTTGGTTTATGATGTGTCTTAGTTTCCAATCTGCCCTGTTCTTTAGTGATGGTTATGTCCAGGAACACCATTCTGTTTTCATCCATGGAGTGTGTGACTTTTAAATTCCTATCACAGTTGTTAATCCATATGAAGAACTCAGATAGCACTTCTTTCGGTCCTTGCCAAATGACAAGGACATTGTCAATATATCTCCTCCAAAATGAGATATGGGTGGCGAAAGGGTTGTCGTTGTTCAAAATGTTTTTCTGTTCAAAATCATATACATACAACCCTGCCACACTGGGGGCAAGTGTACTCCCCATTGAAGTCCCATTAGTCTGGAGAAACAGGTCCCCTTCAAATTCAAAGAAATTTTCTTTGAGTGCCAATTTGTCGCATTCGATAATGAAGTACTTGGGCGTTCAAATGGATTAACAACTGGGATAGGAATTTAAAATTCACACACTCCATGGATGAAAAGAGAATGGTGTTCCTGGACATAACCATCCCTAAAGAACAGGGCAGATTGGAAACTAAGACACATCGTAAACCAACTGCAAAGAACAACCTCTTACATTTTGACAGTTTCCATCCTAGAGCCCTCGGGGACAATCTGCCTTATGGGCAATATCTCTGACTTAGGAGAAATTGCAGTAAACTGAATGACTACCGAACACAAGCGGCTGCATTATCCCAAAAATTAACTTTCCGGGTTTACCCCGATAGAATTCTCAAATGCCAAAAACGGGCCAGAAACCAGTCACGGGAAGCACTTCTACAAGAGAATACCAAATCCAGCAAAGACATACCACTCACTTGTGTGACCACGTACAGCACGGTTTCCAATCAAGTGACGAAATCAATAAACAAACAATGGAAAATTCTGCACACTGGCACATTGAAATGGGAAAAGCCACTCTTTTCCTTCAAGAGAGCCAGGAGCCTTCGGGATTCTCTCGTCTCCACCAGCCCGAAAAATATGGACAAAGGTCAGAGTCACACCTTTACTAAATGCTTGGGGTCTCCCTGATGTCGTGGGACATTTCCCCTGCGGGAATTGCAGTGTGTGCCACCTGACAACGTCAGCAAAAACTCTGAACTTGGAACCTAACAAAGTATGGACACTAAGGTCACACACTAACTGTAATACTACTAGTGTGGTTTACCTTATCACATGCCCCTGTGGTTTAAGGTACGTGGGGATGACCGGCAGGAGGGTGAAACAACGTATCTGTGAGCACCGGAGTACCATTAGGTGCAAGGAAAGCACAACTAGATTGACTGAACGTTTCCTACAGGTGAATCACACAACTAATGACTTAAGGTGGACCATCATAGAACATGTAAAAGTTAATGAAAACACGCAACGCCTTCTGTTAGAAAAGGAACAACGCTGGATATATAGACTTTCCACACAAGGTAGGGCTGAATGACAATATTCCGTGGAACTCATTAAAACAACGCTAGGGACGTTTATTCACATTTGTTTCACACTATTTTCAGCCCTCTTTGTCATAAATGAATATATCCAAGTGTAGATGGAGTTTCACACACGTTCTGACAATTGTTGGGCCAGCGGGTATCTGAATGTGTCCGCTCTGGACACCACCTTATTTCTGACTGAATAATAGAGGTATTCTTCACTCCCCTGATATATCGTCACAGTGCTCAGGTTTAAACTTTTGTGATACACTCCCCGTGTAATTTAGCCTTGAAAATTAGCTGTTCATTCCATTATTGAACACCTTATTTGTCCACATTGTCACTCGATCGCTTTCCACGTGTTAATAAAGTTGCGTTGTCAACCGCCCAGTACCGGAGGGGTTAACTCTCTGAAACCCTCGTACGAGTCACACGTGACGTCATCACGCCTCACGTGACTGAGGCGGAAGCGCTACAGCGCGGCAGCACCACTTGATTTAAATACACCGGGAACCCGGACACATACATCTTCGGGATTCCGTTGTGGGCACACTGGAGGTGCGAGAGGTGGGTGTACAGGCTTGATGAAGTAAGTAATGCTGGTGGTTCTCGGCGGACACTCGGAACCCAGAACTTAGCGCTCGTTACTTTTCTTCACTCCCGCTCTCTCCTCTTCTCTGTAGAGTGTGACTAGCCTACGCCTCCCTGCGGGATCCATGGGGCATGATGAAGTAACATCATAAGTAAGCCGGGAACTCCTTTTTTTTCTTTTTTCTTTTTTTCTCTCCTCCCTCCATGTTTGTCTGTTTTACATATACACGAACGTACCAAGGTACTCGGTGTGTTTGTTTTTTCTAAACCTTGTGTGACACACTCCAAACCTGGATGCTCACAATGCGGTGAGCATTTTGACACTCACACACTACAATGACTGTGTGGGTATGGTAATCTGAGAGGGGTCTATTACTCACGGTACCCATGTATAGATAGTATGACCACGAATTTGCCAAGAGTTGCGTTGAGTGCACAGGTCGATTGCACAATACAAGTATTCATCACCAGAGTTGGGTATAGCCAATTGCACTTCGTAGTCGGCATGGATGGAAGCACGGGTTGTCTTGCACCTTGCTGTAATTTTACGCTACAATGTGAGATTTACCCTTCCAAACTAATATGTTCGTTTGTTTTGCAGAGTATTTTCCATTTCCTTTCATAGAAGGCTGAAAGAAAAACCGTAAGTTTGCGGTTTAACTTGTGACACAGACGGGTGCACCTTAGCGTGTGCATACCTCTCGTGCCACCTTTGGTCCTGAAGAAAGCCTCGCAAATTTGCAAATCAGAGGCTGAATCATATAGACCACGATTCCTGCTCACTATATACACTGTGTGGATGTCACGGGCCAATCTAAACCTGAAAGGACACCCCCTACTGCTTTTAATCTTGCCTTATTGTTCCATCATAAAAATTTAGGGAACAATAAAGTCAATTCTATATCACTTCTTTTTCATGGACACTCACCCTTTCACCTTAAACATCCTGCTCCCCTGTAATCAGGCGTCGAAGCACACCCGAGAGGCATTCGGCTGCTCAGGTGGGAACCCCATGATGAAGCATGTCACCAACTAGGTTGGTGAGTGAGGGTTCTTTTTTAAACATAATTGTTTTCCTCTTTCTCGCTTTCATTCGTATTTTTGGCTTAAGGTTTGTTTGGAATCACTCCTTCGTTGTTGTTACTATGACTGATTAAAGGGGACTGGGAGTAGTTCCACTCTACCCTTTCTCTCTTTGTGTTCAATTCTGTAAGCATAACCTACATTACAAATGCAAGAACCAAAAATACAATACTGGCGTAATTGCAATACATATCCATCCTGTGTGTTTCCCCCGCGTTTAAAGGTTAGTTTGCACACTTTGGCTCTCAGGTTTGCTTTCGCTCCAAATTTTTTCTAGATGAAGGTTGGGCTGACAAAGGTAGACAGGGTGATCACATTACTTTACAGAAAGATTGTTGGCATCATTGCCTTTTGTATTTTGTGCAGTTCAGTGTGGATAGGGGTTTAACCTAGGTCGGGCAGGATCAGTCTTGTTAGGTCCGAGCATCAACCTATCAAGCTCTTCGTTTATCACATTTCCAAGTGCAGGGTGACAGTCTTTCTAAGGTTTGAACCGTGGCCATTTTACAATGCCTGCTTTTTGGAGCAAGGGGGGAACTTTGAGACCAACCATCTGCTAATAATTTGATCTCTTTTAGCCTAGGTGTCAGTGAAATTTGGGCCTTAAAATATTGTGTTGGCTCTGCTCGAGTTTCCAACTTCATTTGCTCTTCCAGCTGTTTTGTTCATTGTACCCACTTGGCAGTATTCCTGCGTTAAAGTTGCTTAGCATATATGCATGTGCCATTCAGATTACTTTCTTTTCAGCGTAAATGCAGCTGAAGCAAGGTTGTTTGTCACAAAAACACTACAAAGATATTAAGACTGATCAAACTCCCTTTACTTTCACATTAATCAACATTAACCATTACTAAACTAGACACTTAGCAAATATCTGTCCCATACACGTTGATGCATAAAAATCCCAAAACCATTCAAAAAAGGTACCCAGTTTAAGAAAGTACTTCAGAGTCGCAGTAATGGGAGAAGTTTCTCTGTAAATGTTCATAACATAATTATTTATAACCGTTGTTTCTCCTTGCTGTTAATATCTGGTTTGTTTTGGGCTTGTCTCATTTTCTGACATTTATCTGTTTAAAATCAGGTAAGATAGAGAGTGAGAAAGAACTTGTTAAAGATTTTAGTCCTGCCTTGATTGAGGGACATGTGTAGAAGGTGTTGGGAAACATTTTTTTAATGCAGTAAGGTGCTCAGCAAAATCCACTCTCTCCATCCCCAGTTCCACATGGAATTACATTTGGAAAAGTTAGTAACTTTTCCTATATGCTGTCCAAGACAGAGTATGTTGGCATGAGAGGAAATATCCTTTTACTAATATTCCTGTTAATGGATATAGTCCAAAACTGAAGTTGTCTCGAGCACCACATAACATTGTTATCCCATCATTTTGTACCGCCATTAAACAAGGTATTTTTTTTATTTTTTTTAGTAGAACTGTTTCTGATGGATACATCTGCCTGTGGATTCCTCACCTTAGGAATATCCCCTGCGCCAGCATTCCGCAGAAACTTTTTCCTAGCTCTCCACGCCGACGAGGTCGTCACAATACCACGGCTCCGCTCGCGACTCCGCATGACGTCACTGGAGCCATAAGAGAGCCTCGTCGGCGTGATGACGTCTGTTCCCTTTTTTCTGCGCCGTCGACGCGTAATGGTTTTCTGGGACTCTCCATACTGTTTCGAGTTACTTTGTTGTTTCTCCAGGTTTTACTGTAGCTTTGCGATGGCGACTTCGGGAAAGTCAGGATTCAAGCCCTGTAGAGTGTGTGGGGGTCAATGTCCATCACTGACCTCCATGAGGACTGTTTGTGGTGTTTGTCATCGGACCACGACGTGGAGGGCTGTTCATGCTGTCGCAAGATGAACCCGAAGGCCTTGAAAGAACGTGAGGCCAAGCTTTTCATGGCAAAAGCAAGGAAGGAGAAGAGAGGGCGAAAAAGATCGAAGTCGTCGACTTCGCATGCTTCGATGTCGAGGAAGCACAAGAAGAAAAGGAGGCATGGCTCTCGGCGTCGTTCGTCGAAGGGAAAGGCTTCGAGATCACCTTCTCCGGTGCCTCGACGTCGACAAAAAGACTTTGTGTCTCCTTCGCCATCTCCTCAGGTGACTCCGGAAAATTCTCCTTCTCCTAAAGGTACCCCGGCGCGATCGCCGGCGCCTCTCCGGCTTCGGAGGGCTTACCAGCTCAGGACGAACCTTCTCCTGTGCACGACATTGTGCCTGTGGCTCCGCCTGTGGATCCGGCTGTTCCGGCGCCGGATGTTCCTCGTGTGGATTCTGACTCTGCTCCGTATCCTCCATTTCCTACACTGGGTTCAGATCCTTCGCATTTTTTAAATGCTATGTATGGTGTGTTTGCCAAGGCAGCCTTCCCCTCCGGAGCACCTTCGGGTCCCGTGGGTCTGCTGGCCTTCAATTTGGGCGTGCCTCAACATTATGCCCAGGCACCTTTCGTGCCCTTTATGCCGACGGCGCCGTCATTGCAGTTTCCGTCTGGTGGCCCTTCCCCTCTGCTTCGTACGGCGCCGATTCCTGCATCGGACGCTCCTTCGACGCCGGCTCCGGAGCTGTCGGCGCCACCGACGCCGCAACCGAAGTTGCGCTCGAGGAGAGAGACACAGAGACTGTTGGAGGAAGAACAGTATCCAGTTGAAGAGGGCGAGATAGAGGAGTCTGTCGACGATTTCGAGGGACTTCAGGAGGCTAGTGGCCTGGACACCTCCCCAGAGTGGGAGCTTTCTTCTTCAAGGGTTTCTCCACCTCAAGAGGTTGCTCCGTATCATACTATTATTAGAAAGGCTGCGGAGCTTTTGGATTTGCAATTGCCTACAACAGAGTACAAACCAAATTTGCTCACAGGGGTTTTGCATTCACCATCTTCGATAGTTGAGCCACTGTTGCCTTTTAATGAGGCTTTAACTGAGCCTATCTTGGAAGTGTGGCGTAAACCTCTCTCTTCTCCTGCTGTCTAAATCTGTAGCAAGGAGATATAGGTCTGCTCCAGGAGACCCTCCTTTTCTCACTTCACATCCGTCCCCGGAGAGTTTGGTGGTACAGGCGTCCTGTTCTAAACAATCTACAGGCGCTTTTCCTCAAGCTCCTGCCGACAGGGACTCTTAAGAAGTTGGAGCAATCAGCTAAGAAAGTCTTTTCATCTTCTAGCATGGCACTAAAGTCAACCAATGCTACCTGTTTGTTGGGACGTTACATACACGCCTTAATGGATTCTGCTAAGCAATTGGCGCCTAAGTTGCCTGATGAGGAGCTTGATAATTTTATGGAGGTTCTGACGGATGCTCAGGCTGCTGCTCGTCAGGTTATACAATCTTTCCTTGACACAGCTGATTCGGTGGCCAGGGTTATGAGCTCCTCCATAGTTACCAGGAGACCGGCTTGGCTCAGATCCTCTGGGGTTTCTCCAGATGTACAGGCTACCCTTCTTGATTTGCCCTTTGATGGTTTAAAACTTTTCGGAGAGAAGGCTGATTCTGCGCTTCAGAGATTCAAGGATAGCAAGGCCACGGCAAAATCCTTGGGGCTGCAAACTCCGTCAAGGGGGTTTGGATATAGGAAGTATGGAGGATTTGGAAGGTCTTCCTTTCGTAGCTTACGACAGCCTCAACAACAACAGCAGCAAAATCCTCTTTACAAATCCTACAGAGGGAGAAACGGGGGTCGCCAACGTGGGTCGGCCCGCCAACTCTCCCCCTCCTCCTGTACCTCCCCTCCTCCCCTCCTCCCCCTGGTAACGCAGGAAAGCAGCCCTAGATCCCCCATCCTGGAACATGTGGGTCCTGTAGGGGGTCGGCTGTCTCACTTTCTACAGGGTTGGAAATCGGTCACTTCAGACCTTTGGGTTTTAAACCTTGTAGAGAATGGGTACGCCCGTCCCTTTCGAGAATTTCCTCCTCCTTACCCAGGTTTCTGTCCGGAAGATCATTTGCTTCTTCTCCAGAAGGAGGTCCTTGCCTTATTACAAAAAGGTGCAATAGAGGTGGTTCCGGAGCAGGAAAGGGGTCAGGGATGCTACTCCCGGTATTTCCTGATTCCCAAAAAGGATGGCAGGTTACGTCCGATCTTGGATCTCGGGGTCTTGAATTTTATCTCATAAAACAGGAGAAATTCAAGATGCTGACCCTTGCTCAGGTTCTTCTGGCGCTGCAGCAAGAGGACTGGATGGTGTCGATGGATTTTGCAGGATGCGTACTTTCACATCCCCATCCTGAAGTTGCACAGGAAGTATCTCCGTTTCACGGTAGGGTCGCAGCACTACCAGTTTGCGGTCCTCCCGTTTGGTCTTACTACTGCACCTTGAGTCTTCACAAAGGTGATGGCAGTGGTGGCAGCTCATCTCAGGAGGTCGGGGATCCCAGTTTTCCCTTACCTGGACGACTGGCTGTGTAATAACTGTATTTCTAAATGTTGCCGTGTATGACCTACATCTTGCTCACAAAACGCTTTCTTGACCTTTCACAAGATTGTCTCCTACGTGACCCTGTGTTGGTGCCCTGGGCCGGTTTCTACTGCACCCACGCATTTATCTCTGGAACTTGTAAAGGCAACAGAACAGGTCTGTCCCTGCCAACGGCCTAACACCTGGCCAGGTCACGAAACCCTCCTCAGCTGCAAGGCATGAAAGCTGCCCCCAAACAGGAATATGTCCAGCGCACTCCTGAACTCCTGCATTCCTCGGAGTTTCCTTTGGCCCAACACCTGAAAATCTGCTCCACACACCTGAATTCCTGCATACCAACTGACTTTCTGTCATCCTCCTACACCCGAGGGGAGTGTCTACATCCTATAAAAAATGCTGCATGCCAAGGACATTTTGAACAGTCTCCTGACACCTACGCAATCCGTGGGTCTCGGACACTCTTCCATCTCTAGAGATTATCTTTTGTTGTACTAAATAAATCTTTTGTTTCCTTGCTTCCAGAAGTGTGGTCTCCCTTTCTTTGGAATGACATTTGGCGCACCAACGTGGAACCCGTCAGAGACTCGGTGGCCCAGGCTTGACGACCCGGAGAGGAGGGAAATATCGGTAACTTAGGAGCGCACCTACGGAAAAGCAGATTCAAGTCCCCGTAGCCAACGTCGCCAGTATCTCCTTCCCTCAACGGTGTCCTCTACAACAGTAGCCCCGGTCCTGACTGGGGATCCCTTCTTTGGTCCACCTGATTTGTTTTCGAAAAAGAAGAGACCCCGCTGGAAACAGGACACATCAGTATTCTGGTAAGGTCGTCTTGAGCGACATGTTTTTTCTATTCTGAACGTCATATTGAGCATGCCTTTGACTATTCTGGTTTTGGATTAATTATTCGGTCTTTGCAAACACCGAAGAGCAGGTAATGTGTTCTCAATTTTGAACAAAACTGCAGTCATAAGAGAATATCCTTGTTGATACCCATATCTTAGACATGCCTGTCTCTAACAGATTAAGGAAATTATGTTGCTGTTTTTATGGCCAAGATACTCTCGAAGACAGTCAGCCGGCTCCTCCGGAAGGGACCCCTAATAAGGAAATGTACATAAAGTATGGTAATTCCGGCATTATTCACACAAAATCGTGGCGGAAATACACAAAATCAAATATAGAATTACAATGGCCAAAGTTTGGGTCATTTGAAATTCCGCAGATAACGTACCTAGAAGAACAACTTCACCGGCGGAAGGTTAGAGCAAGTATGTTTGATTCTTTCAGCCTTTGGAAGAAAGAAATACATGAGAGAATTAGGAAGGCCCAGGCTAAAGAAAATAACCAGAAAAAGAGAACACCCCAATCAGACATAGCAGCCCTTAAAGGGAAGGAAATAGAGCGGAATAAAGAGAGACATGACAGAGAATTTAGGTTAAATGTAACAGGTCAATATCCGGTACTACCAACTAAACAAGATGAAGAGGATACACTATTGTATTCAAGACCTCCTGCTTATCAACCACAATTGTTAATGCAACCGCCACAGCCTCCACCTGTCATTCCTAATGTACTCCCAAACCCGCAACATCAACCTGTTCAGCCATCTGAAGCAACTGCCCCGATTCCCTCGGTTAGCGAATCAGATTCCGTGCCTCTTACCGCTAACGAACCAGTGGTGAGATTAAAAATAAAAAAACAAAGAAGCGAGCCCCGTCTGCTGCAGATTCAGACTCCGAGTCAGAATCCCTGGTACTAGGTCATGAATCAGATACTAGTGAATATAGACAAAACCATCCCCCACGATTAAGAAGCCACGACAGGAAAAGAATAAATCTCAGAGCCCAGCAGCTAATATACAAAGGTGCCACCCCAGCAGATATACACAGTGCAACCAATGAGCAGATCCAAGTAGCAGGAAAGAACTATCTACTAGAGAGGATGGCTTATCACCTAATGGCTAAAAATGATGATACATATGTAGATACACCTACAGCATTTCGCAAACTCTATCGTTTGGTAGAAAGTGGTGGGTCAACAAAAGATGAAAGAGATACTTTATTGACAATGATTAAAACAGCTTTACATAAAGAAAGTCTTTCCAATGAGGTAGAACCTATTGAAAGGATACAGCAAATGCCTGTTAAAGAAGCAGCACCCGTTTTTGTCCCACCTCGGGGCGATGGGTCTAATGTTACTAACCCTAATGATCCCAATGCGTGTTCTAGATGGCTGTTTAATTTTGCATACACCCCCTGGACCAAAGCAGAAATGTTGCAACTGCGGAAGGACATCCCTGATATCCGAAAGAATCCCACAGGATTCTATGAAAGCGTCCAACAGGTTCTGAGTTCATATACACTGACTCTAACAGACATAATACAGTTTTTTGGACTTATACTTCCAGCCGAACTGTGGAAACCCCTACGGTTTACAGATGACCAGGCAGCCCTTGGGGATACATGGGAAGAATTAGCACTCAAAGATACAAATAGGAAACCAGGCGAAAAGCCACACGACCATATTTTAAAATTGCCCCAAAGATTGTTGACAAAATTGAAAACAATGGCACCTGAGAGGAAAATAGACTGGACATTACTTGCTGCCTGTAAACAGAACCAGGATGAGTCAGTCTCTGACTATTTCACAAGGCTGGGAAAAGCATACGCTGACTTCAGTGGTCAGGATGTGACCACTGAAACTGGCAGACATCTCTTAATTCAAACTTTTGTAAAGGGTCTGTTACCTTCAGTAGGGAACAGACTAACATCTAGTGAAAGTAGTTGGCCAGCGGCCACTCCGGCCACTATTCTGACTATGGCTCAATATTACGAGACAAAGAATAAAACAGCGGAGGATGAGAAAGAGAACAAAAGAAGAAATTAAAAGAACAAGTGTTGCTTAGTCAAATAGATACGCGTCGCACAAACAGCCATATGCCCAGACCAACGGTCTCATACCCCGAACCCAGACCATATACCTCCGATACCCCACGCCAACTACCCAGACTAGGCCCCCTTCCTACTGACATCTGCGCTTATTGTAAAAAACCAGGACACTGGAAAGGTGATTGTAGGATTCTAGCAGCCAACATCGCTTCGGGGAAAACTCAACCTAGAACACATAATACCCAGACACGAGCTACACCACTTTACAGGGAGAATAGATTTGATAGAGGCCCAAGACATCAGGAACTTCAAGCTACCCTTCAGGACTATACCGTGGATGATCCTGAAATGTCATCCCTGTATTGGGCAGCATAGGACAGTCTAGGATGGGGGAAGGAACCAGTGGAAGTACCTGTAAGATCAACAGGGACCATATGTTACAGCATCAGTTGCAGGGTCAGCGGGACCTTTTCTAATAGACACAGGAGCATCCCGTAGCACTCTAACCACACCACTGATTCCGAGGGCTCCTCCATCCGGCAAACTCATTACATCGACTGGATTCGATGGTCAGCCCTCTGTCAATTCCTTGTCCTACCCAACACCATTCTCAATGCAAGGTGAACAAATTTCAGCTACCTTTTTACTGTCTTCCCAATGCCCAGAGAACTTACTAGGCCTAGATCTGTTAAAACACTATAGAGCTACCATTCGGTGTTCACCGAATAACGTTCGGTTAATACTGTACGATAACAATGCTCCTTCTGCTCCTACCCAGCTTTTACAGTTATCACACATACAAGATGATTTGGCGACTATTTCCCCCTGTCTATGGGCGACCTCAGACACGGATGTTGGATCCATCCAAATGCCTCCAGTGCATATCACCGTAAAACCAGGAGCAACTCTGCCAAGGATCCCACAGTATAAAATATCTAAAGAGGGAGAGGTCGCCCTTCAAACCATTCATACTTGCTGGTGTAGTGGAACAGGTATCAGGAAATATCTGTAACAGTCCTATTCTCCCAGTTCTTAAACGTTCCCCTACAGGACAAAAGATATATAGATTTGTGATCGATCTGCGAGCTATTAACAAAATAGTGCAGCCTCAATTTCCTGTAGTTTCTGACATTACCACCATTCTCACCATGATCCCACCAACAGCTAGAGTATTCACAGTTATAGACCTTAAAAATGCATATTTCTCTATTCCTATACACAAGGATTCCCGTTTTCTCTTTGGATTTACATTATTGAATGTCTCATATAGATTCTGTAGAGCACCTCAAGGCTACACTGAAAGTCCCAGCATCTATGGCCAGGCTTTAAAAACACAACTGGATCAGATCCAGCTTCCACAAGGAGTAGTATTAATTCAATACATTGACGACATTCTTTTAGCAGCAGACACAACACAACTTGCCCGCAAAGCATCCATGATCACACTCCAGTTTCTTGCTACTAAGGGACACAAGGTCTCTAAAGACAAACTACAGTATTGTAAACAACAAGTGACCTACTTGGGTCACTTGTTGTCTGAGGAGGGACGCACTCTTACACCAGATAGGATTCAAACTATTCTGAATTTTCCAACTCCTGTCACCCAACGAGATGTCAGAGCACTCATAGGACTGACTTCCTTTTGTAGACAATGGGTCCCTAATTTCTCCCTCATCATTAAACCATTTCTTTCTCTAGTCACCAGAGATGTATCTGACCCCGTCCCCTGGACCACCCAACACACAGAAGCATTCACGACACTACGCCAGGCCCTGTGCTCTGCTCCCGTACTAGGTACTCCTGACTATCACAAACAATTTTTTCTTTTTGTACACGAGCGATCTGGATGCAGCCTCTCGCTCCTCTGTCAGACACATGGCACACACAAGCGACCATGTGCGTACTTTTCTGCAGTCCTGGACCCTGTTGCTTCTGCTTTGCCCACCTGTCTACGCGCTGTAGCGGCCACTGCAGTGGCGGTGCGACAGACGGAGGGCATTGTTTTGGGATCCCCCTGACGGTTTTTGTCCCACACTCAGTGGACATATTGCTCAACAAAACCAAGACACAACATCTCACCAGTGCCCGACTACATGGATATGAACTCACCCTTCTTAACCCGCATATCACAATACAACGTTGTACCACCCTCAACCCAGCCACACTCTTACCCTTACCAACTACTGATCCCCTCACACAACCAGCCACCATGACTGTGTATTCCATACTGAAGCTGAAACAAAAAGTCGGGTGGATCTGAAAGATACAGCTTTTCCAGAGGCAGAAGGCCACTTATGGGTGGATGGGTCATGTCTAAAAATACCGGACGGTACTACTTCCGCTGCCTATGCAGTCACTACAGCCCTTACAGTGATAGAAACAGCTAGAATTCTCCAGAAATCAGCCCAGGCAGCAGAAATAACAGCCCTTACACGAGCATGCATCCTTAGTACCAATATGTCAGTCAATATATATACCGACAGTCAATATGCCTTTGGCGTGGTACATAATTTTGCACTACTATGGAAAGAACGAGGTTTCCTTACTTCACATGGCACCCCTATTCAGCATGGCGACCTTATCAATGCCCTTTTGGAAGCAATCACTTTATCAACCAAACTGGCAGTAATCAAATGTGCAGCTCACAAAAGGGTGACAGATGAAGTAGGGCAAGGGAATGCCTTAGCAGATAAGATAGCAAGACAAACAGCATTGGGGGAAGTACCAGCTAGAGTATACGTCCTAAAGTCACAAGCTGAGAAATGGCATGACGCTAGACAGCAGATAATTGACATACAGCGTTCAGCCACTCCTGAAGAAAAGGCCCAGTGGGAAACAGAGGGAACAAAGGATGAAGAGGGGTGCTGGAGGTCCCAAGATATGCTAAAATGGAAATTACCACAGGCTTACGTAATCCCCTTGCTCACTATGACTCACTTACCTGCACATATTGGTTCCCAGGCCATGTGTACCATGCTCAAGGAAGTATGGGATTACCACCGACTCCGCCCAGCAGCAGAGCGGTTTGTCAAACAGTGCCTCACATGTCTCAGACACAACATAGGTCAGGGAACTAAAGTCCCAATGGCAGGATTCGCCCTTCCTACTGCACCATTTGAAGTACTTCAGATAGACTATATACAGTTAAACAGAGTCAATCACTACAAATATGCATTGGTGGTAGTCTGTGCCTTTAGCAAATGGGTTGAGGCATACCCCACAAAGGATAACACTGCCATCACTACAGATAAAGTCTTATTGAAAGAATTTTTCCCTAGATATGGCCTTTGTAGATTAATGCAAAGTGACAGGGGGTCCCATTTCATTGGACAGACAGTCAAGAATATCCTGGGAGGGCTTGGGGTCAAACAAAAATTTCATGCAGCATTCCACCCACAGGCAGCAGGGCTGGTGGAGAGGTACAATGGGATCCTTAAAGAAAAGCTGGCTAAAATAACAACAGAAACAGGACTGAATTGGGTCAATGCTCTTCCATTGGCACTACTATCTATTAGATCAGTCCCACATTCCAAATCCCATCTTACCCCATACGAGGTAGTTTTTGGCAGGCCCATGAATATCTGGAATGCACCCTCTCCAAAGTCCATTTCACACCTACCACAGGAAATATTGACTGATTATTTGTATGAACTTACTGAGACCCTGTCTTTAATCCATGAACAGGTGCGGGCCACTACTGAGGACAGATCCCAGGGTCCAGGCCATCACATCCTCCCTGGCGAATTTGTCCTGGTGAAAAACTTCGCCCGCACCCAATCCCTACAACCACGCTGGAAGTGGCCTCTGCAGGTACTCCTGGCCACAAGGACAGCCGTCAGAGTGGAGGGAAGAAAGTCGTGGGTACATGCGTCCCACTGCAGGAAAGTGGACCCCGTCACCAAAGAACAACTACAAACCCAGAAAGAAGTCTTAAGGCACGAAAAATCAGCATCACCACGCCTTGAGTCGGACACTGAGTTGGAACTTTGTGACGAAGGAACAGACGGATACTACCTCCGGTCCAAGGCTAAGCTAAAGAACAAGTCTAGCTCCAAGGCTGAAGAAAGCTAAAATGAGGACTTGTAGTACCCGGACAATAGTACTGTTTATCCTGACTGCCATTTTTGTCCTGTTCAGCGTAGTGTTCTGGATCCTCGAAGAAATAGTCCCCGCCAAACATACTGTATTACCCCAAGCAACAGTTCCACCAACGCCACCTGAACATTCTCATGTACCTTGGCCAGACACACATCTCAACAGACACTTGGAGTTTCATAATAATACTTTTATTCAAATGTTACACCAGTTTAATCAGGTTTCCAATGCGACAGACTGTTATGTTTGTGGACTCCTACCTCATGCAGTTCAGCACACTATCTCATTCTTGGTGTTTCCCGCCACTCCGGCCTACACTTGTGCTCTGATGTACAATTTGACGAACGTTTTTCCATCATGTTATGACAAAGGCAACCTTACAACATTCCAACCCTTTCTTTGGACTCTTCATAAAAAAACAATACTCTCTGCAATGCCTCTGACCCGCCACAAATGCACGCTATTATGTCCACCCCTATGCAGGACACCTGGGGTTACACTTTCTTTCCTACTCAAGAGAAAGAAGTTGCCATTTCAGTTACATCACGTCCTGGTACATTGTGTCTGCAAGGTCAAGGAACAATACCTATAGGAGCCAGTCTGTGCAATACTACCATAACCTACAACAACTTCACCCCATACCTCAGCCTTCCATCAGGACTGCACTTTGTATGTGGAAACAAAGCTTACACCTGGCTGCCTTCTGACTGGAGTGGCACATGCTATATTGCATTCCTGCTGCCACCCACATTTAACAGGAACAACTTGTACCACAGACAGAGGAGACGGGTACCAGATATAGACCAGACCGACACCAGCAACCAGCAATTCGGCGATGCCCTGAAGGGCCTTCTACCTTTTGGGGTCCCATGTCCAACAGTCTCAACACCAGGCGACTCACCAGAGTCCTGGAAGCTACTGCCAACATCACTGCAGGAATACTGACCCAGCACACGGCCGAAATCGATGCTACACGGATGGTTTCTCTTCAGAATCGCATGGTGCTCGACGTCATCCTGGCAGATCGAGGAGGGGCCTGTCGCATCATCGGGGCTAGCTGCTGTGTGTATATTCCTGATTCATCGCCCTCCGTCTATGAAGCAATCTCCAAACTACACCGGATTGCCACCGAAATACAACCAGACAATGGGACCCCTTGGACCTGGAAAACTGGCTCATGGAACATTCTGATCACCTGGGGATGGAAGATACTGGCGCTCCTCACGATCCCCTTGGGTACCATCTTCTTCTGTTGCCTGTGCGTCCATTGTGGCCCAGCACTCTGTTCTCTGTGTGCATCTACCTGCAGATCCACACCTATGACCAGTCAGACTGAAAACAGCAAAATACTATATCATCAGACATTTGAAGAACTCTGTAAAATTGACATTTACTAATGACGTTGCACACGGCAAGAGGAGGGACTGTAATAACTGTATTTCTAAATGTTGCCGTGTATGACCTACATCTTGCTCACAAAACGCTTTCTTGACCTTTCACAAGATTGTCTCCTACGTGACCCTGTGTTGGTGCCCTGGGCCGGTTTCTACTGCACCCACGCATTTATCTCTGGAACTTGTATAGGCAACAGAACAGGTCTGTCCCTGCCAACGGCCTAACACCTGGCCAGGTCACGAAACCCTCCTCAGCTGCAAGGCATGAAAGCTGCCCCCAAACAGGAATATGTCCAGCGCACTCCTGAACTCCTGCATTCCTCGGAGTTTCCTTTGGCCCAACACCTGAAAATCTGCTCCACACACCTGAATTCCTGCATACCAATTGACTTTCTGTCATCCTCCTACACCCGAGGGGAGTGTCTACATCCTATAAAAAATGCTGCATGCCAAGGACATTTTGAACAGTCTCCTGACACCTACGCAATCCGTGGGTCTCGGACACTCTTCCATCTCTAGAGATTATCTTTTGTTGTACTAAATAAATCTTTTGTTTCCTTGCTTCCAGAAGTGTGGTCTCCCTTTCTTTGGAATGACAGCTGCTCAAAGCGGAGTCGCCGGAGATGGTGCTTCATCATCTGCAGGAAACAGCTCAGCTGTTGTTCAACTTGGGTTTTTCAATAAATGTACCCAAATCTGACCTGGTGCCCTCTCAGCGCAACCTGTTCATAGGGGCAGTACTGGATACTACTGTATGTCGAGCTTTTCCGCCTCCACAAAGGATTCTCGACATTCAGGAAATGATCCCTTTGTTTCACAATGGAGCGGTTGTTCCAGTCTTGAAGGTCCTTCGCCTGCTCGGTCTGTTCGCCTCCTGCATTCTGTTGGTCAACCATGCACGCTGGCACATGAGGGCACTCCAGTGCTGCCTCCGCAGGCAGTGGTTTCAACACAACGGGGATCTCAGTGAGTCTGTCAGGATCTCCAGAGACACTGCAGCGGAGCTGTCTTGGTGGAGTGTGGAGGGCAACCTGTCTCAAGGAAAGCCTTTTCAGCTTCCTCCAACGGTGGCCACAGTGGTCACGGATGCCTCCACTCTAGGGTAGGGTGCTCATCTGGGGGATCTGGAGGTCAAAGGTCTCCAGAGGAAAGGTTGCTTCACATCAACCTTCTGGAATTGCGGGCTATACGTTTGGCACTAAAAGCTTTCCTTCCTTCCCTTCGCGGTCAGTCGGTTCAGGTCCTGACGGACAACACTACCCCGATGTGGTACATCAACAAGCAGGGAGGTCTAGGGTCGTTTCGTCTCTGTCGAGAGGCTCTGCGACTCTGGTCCTGGGCTCAGGGCCATCAGATTTGTGTGTTTGCAAATCATCTAGCCGGAGTGCTGAATGTTCGTGCGGGCAGTCTGTCGGCATTACTCGGCTGATCACGAGTGGCGGCTTCATCTGGAGGTGGTCTATCACATCTTCGAGATGTGGGGGTCCCCTCGGTTGGACCTATTTGCTACTCACGAGAATGCGCACTGCCCGTTGTTCTGCAGTCTCCAGTATCCGATGCAAGGGGCGCTGAGGGACGCGTTTCAGTTTGATTGGAGTTCATAGCTCCTTTATGCGTTTCCTCCCATACCCTTGATTCCTCGGGTTCTGAGGAAGATTCACCAAGACCGGGCCCAAGTTATATTGATCGCTCCGGATTGGCCAAGAAGGGTGTGGTACACAGATCTACTTCGCCTCTCATCGCACCCTCTGCTCCGTCTCCCTCTCAGGGCAGACCTCCTCTCGCAGTCGCAGGGGCAGGTTCTACACCCCCACCTCCAGAGCCTGCACCTTCATGCCTGGAGATTGAACGGGGCAACCTGAGTTCCTTCTCTCTCCCGCCGGAGGTGGTGGATGTTATTTTATCGTCCAGGCGACACTCCACTAAGTCTATTTACTCCTCCAGATGGTCTAGATTTGTAAAATGGTGTGGAGAGAGATCCATTGATCCTTTAAAGGCCCACTTGTCAGATATTCTTCAGTTTTCGCTGTTTTTGGCCCAGCAGGGTTGTGCTGTGGCCACTGTTGAGGGCTATTTGTCGGCTTTATCGGCGTTTCTTTGTTTGCCGGATCAGCCGTCTTTATTTAAATCTCCCATTGTTTTGAGATTTATTAAGGGCCTTACCAATAGGTTTCCGCCTACTCCCTTTGTTATGCCTCAATGGGATTTAAATCTTGTTTTGACTTTCTTGATGGGTTCCCCGTTTGAACCCTTACATAGTTGTCCTTTGAGACTTCTGTCTTTTAAAACGGTCTTTCTTGTGGCCATTACCTCAGCAAGGAGGGTTAGTGAGCTTCAGGCTCTTAGTTCAAAACCCCCGTTTTTGACCATTCATGCTGAAAGGCAGGCAGGTCCTCCGGACCAGGGCTGCTTTTCTGCCTAAGGTGGTTACTCCCTTCCATCTAGGACAGTCCATTACTCTTCCTATATTCTATCCTCCCCCTCACCCTTCCAGGGAGGAGGAGAGACTTCACCGCCTGGATCCTAAAAGAGCGGTGAGCTTTTATTTGGATAGGACTAAAGACTTGCGATTGGACGATCAGCTCTTTGTGGGCTACGTTGGACGCATGAAGGGCAAGGCTGTGCACAAGCGCACTCTTTCCAGATGGATCATCTTGTGCATCAAGATCTGCTAATCCCTGGCTGGTAAGGAACCGCCTGATGGTATTAGAGCTCATTCCACCAGAGCCAAGTCATCCACTTCTGCTTTGGCCAGAGGTGTTCCTGTAATGGACATTTGTAAGGCTGTGACTCCATACTTTCGCAAAGCATTATTGCTTGGATTCTGAGATGAGGAGGGAGGGCCATTTTGCGCGCTCTGTCCTGCAGGACTTTTTGGTATAGAAGGGTGTACACCCTCCTCTGGGAGTGGGACTGCTGTGGGATTCTATTCATAAGGTGAGGAATCCACAGGCAGATGTATCCATCAGAATAACAATGCCACCTTTAAGGTATACAAGGGTGGACATCGGGGAGGAGGGTGGGTCAGTGAGGAATCCACAGGCAGATACTGTATCCACCAAAAAGTGTTACCGAAGGTAAGTAACTTGTTCTTCTATGGGTGAACAATCAAGCAACTTAAACACCTTTCCTTTAATGAAAAAGTTTTTTATAATATACATTTTACATATGCTTCTTACTCTCCTGAATGTACGTACAGTGCACTTGCACTCTGGGGTATATTGGTAATAAGGGCATAGGTATGATCAGTTTACACTTGATAGATTGGGTGCTCTTGATGTGTGATTAGAGACAGTTGTCCTTCTTTTGCAGCTGATCTATGGATTTGAGTACTACTGGCCACTCTGACTATTCACCATGTTCCGATGCCACATCATTGACTGTTATTACTTTTTTGACTCCACATATTTGTAAGAATGTTCTCGTACTGGACTCAATTAACCTGAAGGGTTTTGCTTGTAAACCCATCTTGGACCGACAAACTGCTTTTATATTGTTTGTTTTTAATTTCACACAGTTTTTTTAATGTTTTTATTCTCTTAGTAAGACCTGATGTAAGGGAAGCCTTCTAGCCAAAGCCGGGGCGGCTGGGCTTCAGTTCATTTTTAGGTTTCGCCAGCACAGCACTTGTGACATCTATTGTATTCAATATATATCTTAAAAGGGGCTGACATCCTGCCCGTCGCTTTCCTGCCTTTTTCATTTGATTCGTGTGCTTGCCACTTACTTTTTTATCTATTTCTATTGGTGGTAGCATATTTTCCTGCATTTATCAATGCTTGTTCCTAGTCTGCTACTCTTATCAGTTTCCTGTGGCCGAAATACTGTTAACATCCGCTTTGGTGGAACCATTTTTTTCATGAAGTTTTACCTCTTTCTGCTTTTTCAGCTTGCATGATACTTTAAATTAAATGAGCAGATTTATATAGCCCAATTTATCACCCGGAGAGATTGTGATTTGCCCAGAATCCTAGGATGTTGCGTGCCGCAACTCCCAACTGGGATCCTCGGCTGTCGCGTCAGCAGCTGTGGCTCCTCCTTCCCATCCGTGTTGGTGGTTCGAGCTCTTTTCCTATTGGTTAAACTGCTGCATACCATTTACTTACCCTGGCTGCATGCATTTAGAGCGCATTTCTGTTCGGGGTCTTAATTACACGAAATGCTAAACTATGATTTCCTCACAATATGAGGGCTTACATCACTATTAATGTTTTTCGCTTATAAACACGTTATTTTATTTAATCATTGTAAAACAAAGAAAAGACTTTCTTTAGTAAGAACAATTCGCATATTATTTTTGTTAAAGTAACATTTTAATAAAATAATTTCTGGTGTTAATAGTTGAGAATCTGTATGTTCCGCTATATTGTCATCTGTCGCTTTGAAAATGGCTGCTCTGTTTCCATCAGTAGCCTGTTCATTTGCGACTCCGCTCCCAGGAGGAGTAGTGAGTGGGCGGGTTAGCTGCATTTTGGAAGTTGTGAACTGGTTGCCGGGCAGTGTTTCCAGCGCTTTGGTGCACTCTTACGATTGGGGAAAGTGAAGTCTCACAGAAATGCATTATGTGGCACTGCGATCTGTGCACAACAACCAGCACTGCCCGACAGCCAACTCTTCCCGTTACCTACACCCCCTTGAGCTGCCAGCATGGCTGCAGCTCCGCAGACTGATTTGGTGGACGACAGGGAAATGCTCAAGTCTCAGCGAGACTACTTGGATTTTCTGGATGATGAGGTGAGTCCCGACTTGAGCCAGGAGGGAGAACAAAGAGATCCGGCCTAGGATCTAGGTTACTCTCGACGGGGATGATGGATTACGAAATCCTTGTTGCAGTCCCGCCACGTCCCCTGCCCAGTTACTTAGTATTTCGACTCTGTGCACCCATTACAGCCCCATCTGTCTCAACGCACCCATTACGACCCCTACCATCTCAGCGCCTCTATCTAGACTTCCCAAAGGCTTCACACCCTTCCGTGATACCGTCCTGCCCTGAGCAGCCCTCCCCATCCAAGCCAGCCTGTTTACCAGCGGTTCCCCCTCTTGCCCATTTAATCGCACAAGTCCTGGCCTCTCCACTAAAGTACCAACCCACCTAAAAGGTTCGGCAGATCTCCCGGGTTCACCCCTACCAGACTTCCCGGTTCAACACACCTTATATTGCACAACGGCTCACTAAGCTAAAACTTTAAAAAAATGTATATATTAGGCGAAACCTATTGCATTTACCAGTGCTTGCCTACATTGCCACTCTTGTATGCTTTTTGTGGGTTTTTTTTTTTAACTGGGCAGACGCAGTTTTCTCTCTATGTAGCCATGAACCCCGGGTATATCAGACTATACCATCGGCTGCTAGCCTGTCCGCACCGTAGGCGTGCCGCTGGCATGCAGATGGCAACCCCATCTGCAGCCGTCCACACCCGGACCTCACCTAGTGCCAAAAACCCTGCCCCTGAGAGGAATCAAAAGTTAGGAAAACAGTTGTTATTCGAGCAAGCAGCTCTGCTGCCTACAATACAAAGGTATGCCCAAACCTGACTGCTACAAAGTTGACTGTTATTGTGAAAACTTGACGGAATGTGCATCTTGTGGGTTCCAATTTTCTCTTCTTTCTAGTTTCCATCCTTCCATACCTAAAGTTACAACACCATCTATCAACAACTTATCTGGTTTTCTTATTCATGGCCAATCGTTAGCTAAAATAAGTTAGAAATCTTTCATTTTATAGAATTCTATAGGCCTGATATTCTGTTCATAACAGAAATCTGGCCTACACGTGCATCCGGCCAGATGTTGCTGCTATTCCACCTAATTACTTCATTTGGAGAAGAGATCCTCTAATAAACATTGGTGGCAGTATCAGTCATTTACATATGACTATTTATTTTGTCCCATATTTGTGATGAGCTGTGGGTATCACCCCTCCCAATTAAAAGCAAGCCTTTTACTTGCTCTTTGGGATCCTTAATATCGACAGCCCAGGTCCCACTTTAATTTCACTACCACTATCTGCTCCATTCTAAAACCTTGTACAATCCACTATGCAAAGTTCATGATACTTGGTGATTTTAACTTCCACATGGCGAACCCTCAAGACCCAGATACCACTAAGCTTTTAGACTCTGTCCGCTCTAAGTTTTCGGCAATTTGTTTTGCTGCCTCTCATCGAGCCAGACATGCTTCTGACTCCATTTTTTCTTATCACGATTCTATGAGAGTAAGAAACCCTTTACCTCTGACTTGATCTGATCATGCAGCTGTTTCAATTTCCTTAGCAGTCTTGCTGCTCAAAAAAAGGTGTAAAATCGTGCTCTGTCCTCAACTACACGCTCTTGGGCCAAGAAAAAAGGCAGATAATCTTAAAGCAGTCTTAATCTCGGTGTCAATCAGCCTGGCAGGGCAGAGGAATTCAGCAGCTGGATAACCAAAGCCTTCGACACCACTGCACCAAAACATCATGCAAAGCCCAGAAGACTATTGCCTACAACCTCTTGGTATACAGACAGATGTCTGGGAGTTTAAATTGCCTGTTAGAAGCTAGAACGTAAATGGAGATTATAATAGGACACTGGTGCCAAAAAGCATTATAGAAACTCTGTTCTAAAATATAAAGCCCTCATTCGATCGGCAAAAGATAACTATTATGCCAATACCATCACTAAATCTAGAAACCCAGCAAACGTTTCAGAATCCTCCTCAGATGTCCCAATTCAGAAAAGACTAGGAACCACCCCCACCTCCGCCGCGCAATCATTATGGAACAATTTGCCACTTTCATTTAAAGAAAAGAATATCTGAAATTTCCCATGGTAAGCCATTCCTATCCGACAAGATTTTTTTTTTTTATTCCCATACTGGGACTAGTCGCAAGGAAATTGCACCACTTACGGAACAGCTAGTTCTGTCCAATCTGCAGGCAGCAAAGTCTGGCTCCCCTGAGGTCCTGTGTGCGTCTTGTATCTTACAGCTTTTGGCTAACTAAGTAGGACCTACTCTAACAGCCCTTTTCAGTCTTTTTCTGGAATCTACCCAAGTCTCTGTCTCTCTCTGTCTCTCTCTCTCTCCCCCTCCCCCCCCGTCCACCCACCGCAATCTGGAAAAAAGACATGATCATGGCTTTTTTTATTTTTTAAAGAAAACCGCTCACCCTGCCTTCTCTTCAGCTATAGACCTATTCCTTTACAACCCTTCCTGCTAAAATCCTCAAAGGCCATCAATATACAACTTTCTTCTCAAGTAAACCACCGTGCACTCCTAGATACTATGCTGTCAGGCTTCAACCCACTCCACAGCACGGAATCTGCCCATCTTGGCACAATCGATGATCTGAGAGCCATCCTAGAGCAGCGTGGTTCGGCTGCACTGGTTCTCTTGCGCCTCTCGGCAGCCTTTGACATGGTCTCACAACCAGTCTTTCTCTCTATCTCTAGGCTTACAGATTTCGGCATACGTAAAAAGGTTCAGACTTAGTTTGAATCCTTTTCAGCTGAAAAATCTCAAGTTGTAACCTGCTCTCCTTTCTCCTTCAGTTGCGGCGTTCCACAGGGCTCCTCCCTCAGCCCAATGCTATTCAAAATATACATGTCTCTTTTGGCTGCCGTGCTAAGATCTTTTGGCCTTACCAAAAGATACTCTGATACACAAATAATGGGGCCCATCTCGGAACATCAAGATATTGCTAGCTCGATCTTTCAACAGTACGTGTTGGCAATAGTTGACCAAATGTACATGAAGTATATGAATCTAAATGGCGAAAAAATGTAAGTCCTTTTCTTCGGGATACAAGTCTCTCCCTTGCCTCCTCCTGGTGGCACAAGACCTGGGCATGCTTCCTTTTTTGTTATGCTCAGCCAAGAATCTGGGAGTTTTCTTTGATTTACCAACTTGAGTTTGCCAAACCTGCTACCTAGTAGCAGCAATCTGCTTCCTTCTACTTCGAACTATTTACAATTAGCTTTTTTGTTTTTCTTCTGCTACCCTTTCATGCACGGAAAACAGTTGTAGAATAGATTATTGTAGTGTGCTGTATTTGCGGGCTTCTCAAAATCGTATCCACCGTTTATAGTTCGTGCAAAATGCCACAGCTCGCCTGATCCTCAATCTTCCTAAGCATTCATCAGTCAGAGCACATCCCACGCATCTGCATTGATTGCTGGAGCATATGTGTAATCTGTTAAAAGCCTTGTGCTCTGCGCACAGAACGTTTCACAACTTGGGTCCCATTTACTTATGGAACAAGCAGTACCCCATAAACTGGCCTTCAAAATCATAAAATGTTACTAGACCTGCAGGTGTCGCGATCTGAATAATTCATTCAACGTAACTGTGATGTACTTGACCTGTAATCTGGTCTCAAACTGTGTGAACCTAGCAAATATTTTTCATTTTACGGAGCCGCCTTTTTCTCCATTATCGCATGTAAGAGCAGCTTCAAATAAGCAAGTTCAGCATTTCTGCTATACAAAAAACTATTTGGTTTGATTTAATAGACTAAACGTTTGCTTCATGTATAATAAGAATCTAGCCTACGTATAGGATACACATAATCCCTAACCTGCCTCTTAGTTCACCAATAGCATTGTCATCGGGGCGGGGGCAGGAATGGTTCTCAGTTCAAGATTAACAACTCACTTTTAATACACTTATAACTAGAGCTTTATTTGGTAGCACACTGGCATTTACAAACACAATATTTTCAATTGAAATGGCCACAAACATTCCCACTAAAATGCAGTTTTACTGATAAAACTATATAGCGTATAAACAATAATTTGTTGGTGCCATGTTTATGTATATTCACAACTTTATAAAGGGTGTATCCCGAAAGCCCTTATTACTTATTCATATGTTGTGGCCGCCAAGGGGTTGAATGCACCTGGGGCCGTATTACCTAAAGTGACCTGGGGTACAACTGCATGTGCTCCTGTTTTCTGTGCCACTTGGGCCATTTTGTATTACAGAAAGGGACACAGACGCTTGTGCAGCCCCTTCTGTAATAGAGGTGGCCCCAGTGTGATCCTAATGGGGCGTTCCCTCATTTGTATGGGGGCACCTCTGCTCCACTGTTTTATGGGTACAGAAGCAAAGAGGCCATCAGACTGAGAATTGAATGTGCGCCACAGATAAGTGACCCATGAACCACGCCCATTTCCTCCCTGACATCCCTAGCGGGCGGGTGCCGTCACTCACTGCACCTACCTGTAGGGGGATCTCTGTCACCCATGTAAAGCAGGCAGATTGCCACCTGCACTATGAAGGAGCAGCTGCTTCAGACTGCTGGTCTCCCTTTCACTAATGTGCAGCCACAAATTTGCATATTCTCTGGAGACAACACATTTGTTATAGGCTGTTCATCCCCCCATTTAAACCTGGCTTGCTTAAAGGTGTAATCACATGGCAAGTGTATACATTCACTTGGTACCTGGCCGCACAGCTTAAAGGTGTGCCACAACTAACCCTGGGCGTAGTTCGCGAAGTTGCGCTACGCGAAGCTACGTGAAGTGCACCTTGCACTACGCGAGCTACGCGAACTGCGTAGTGCACTGTGCAAAATGCTGTTCGCACTGATTGCACAGTGTGAGCTGTCTTTTACTGCCGCTCGAGTAGATTTTTACTCGAGCGGCAGCTTTCTCAACGCGGACTGGTAGTTTCTCATCGCGAGTGGTCGCAAGCATGCGCAACCACTCGCAATGAGAAACCTGACCTCCCCGCGTTGAGAATCTCGCCAGGAGGTTTTTTTTCCACGCTCGCTATCGGCAACTTGATGTTGCTGATCGCGAACGAGGAAAAAGTCTCGCCGGGATGTCATTTTGCTTGCTCGCGGTCGCCAACTTGACGTTGAGGACCACGAGCAAGCAAAAAATGACCGCTACGCTACGCGTGTTTGCACTGTGCTACGTGCAATTCGCGTAGTGCGAAGTAGCGCAAACTTCGCAAACTACGCGAGCGTAGAGTAGTGCTTTGCCCAGGCTTAGCCACAACGCAAACAGATACTGTGCACCCTTTACATAATGCGCCTCCTGGTGCCTTCGACCCCCACCCCCCCTCCCTCGCTCTCCAATTGGAGGACCAACTCCTTTCTCTTGTTGGGAAGGGGTTTGCCATTTGCAGACTCTTATTGGGCACAGGCAAACTCCAGAGTGAGGGAGCTTGATACTTGGTTCTAATCTCAGCCTGGTGCTAGCTAATCCCAGTAAAAACAAACTGGCCAAAGCAGTCTGAAATCTAGTCCTCGGCTTTTCCTCTCAATCATGGAACTTTACTATCTGTGAATCCTAAGCTCTTAAAGGCCATCTTGGGCAGTGGTGTCGCTAGAGGGAGTCCCAGATTGAGCCTGTTCCACAACTCTGTCCTAAAGCCAGCACTGACCTACTGCCACAGTTCTTCAATGTGCCTGCCGGGAGGTGACAGATATAAAAACACAGACCGCACACCTTGTTGCACACATTAATGTGTTTTCTTAAAATGCTTAAATCTGACTTCATATATGCAGGATATATATCTAAATATAGGTGTGTCAAACTCTGCTTTAAATATTTTAAGCAAATAGGTACGCAAATATATTTAAAACTATTGTACCTGACCCCACCAGTTTTATCTGTGGCCTATGTGTGCTCTCCCTAAAATTCACTTCTAGAGATACCACTGGTCTGGGCTACTAAATATATAATACCCAAGGCTTCCATTTTTCCGTTTTTACTGATTTGTACAGATAAAGACAAACATTTTTCTGCCTGTATTTATTATTAAAAGTAGAAAAATACAGAAAATGTTATTTCTTGTGAGTGATTTTGTTTCCCTTCATGAATTCCATACCAACTGCTAAGCAGATAGGCACCAGGGGATTTAAAAACAGGATGAAATTCCCTTAAATACAGGTATATGTTAACATATGTTTGTATAGCATGCTAATATTTACTTTCCGGTGTAGTCTTTTGTTTATATTTAGCTGCTTATTTTGCTAAAACGCGACAGGCATCAAAGTATGAGTGCATGTTTATCAGTTAAATAAATGTAGGAAAATACCATTTTAGGACCCCATTTATTCTCTAAGCATAAAATAATGATAAATACCAATAAAATGGCCCAAAAATAAATATGGATAAATACAGACGAAAATGTTAATAAAATAAATGCTGTGAAAAGCAGCGAGTCTCCTGAGATCCCCAATGCTGCCCGGCGCAAGGTCACCTTTAATCCACTTTGGATTCACTATCTAAAATAACGAGGCAGGCGCTGGAAGCTGGAAGGCAAGAAAAAGGTTTATTACTCTTAGAGGAGACCACGTCAACTTCTGACACCAGTATGTCTTCAGGGAGGTGTTCTACTGGCAATGCTTCTGACTCTTCCTTTTATACAGTTTTACACAATGTATTTGTTTCTTTTATCATGGTTACAAGCTTGGAGTCTCCGCCCAGGGCAGGTTGTCACACAAGCCTGACATTGTTTTATCAACATGGTTACACAAGCCCAACATTAACTCTCCTCCCACCCAGGTCAAAAACAGACAATTTAATTGCAGCTGGACCTTGCTTCAGGGTCTAAAAATGAGTGAGACCGGCCAGATCTAAGAGTCTGTTCTGTTGATAAGAACAGGTCCCATTGTTGGCAAAAACCAGTCTTGCTGTGTGTCGTGCAATAAACCATGTTTGCAAGAGTCTGTTTGGTATTTGTAACCCGTTTGTGCAGGGATGAGAGGAAAGACGAGTTTGAGGCAGCAGGTGATGTTGATGTTTGTCGTGGAAATAGTTTATAGCCCCCAGCACACATATCAGGTTTGGTCAGAGAGTCAGAAGGCTGCTAGAGGACAGGGTGAAATGAAGGTGACCAACAGAGTACAAAATGGCTGTGGTCAATCAGAATGACTGTAGTTTATGTGCACGTAGGAACTTTCATCAGACAAGATGGCGCAGAATGTTCATGATTATTTTGTTCTTAACAGTCGCCCCTTTGAACATAACTAGCCAGCTTGTCAGTCTATTTCGATCTCCATAATGTCCTGTATCTCTTGATCATACATTACTCTCATTTTTGTTAGCTGAGTGTCCATAGTCTTAGGGTGCATGGTAGTTATGCAAAGATAACACAAAGGTAGTATACAGTGTATACCCAAACAACAACCACATATTGTCAATACTGGGACCAAGAGAATCATTGATATTTTCCAACCCCAGTCCTTTAAGATGCCCCAAAGCCAACTTCCAATTGTCCAAGTCTCTGATCCTTAATGAATTTCTGAAGACAGTCTGTGGAGATGTTCGATTGCTTCATAGACAGAGGGTGAATTATCAGGGATGTATATGCAGCAACTGGCACCAATGATGCGACATGCTCCTCCACGATCCGCTAGTACCACGTCCAGGACCATGCGGTTTTGTAGGGCCACCAGACGGACCGCTTGAAGCTCGGCAGTGTTGTTGGTGAGGATGCCAGCTGTGACGTTCAGGGCGGTTTCTACCGCTTGAGACATGTCTGATGGCTTGGCTGTTTGCCATCGGACCCCATAGCGGGACGAGCCCTTTTGCTGCGTCAACGAACTGTGATGCGGCAGAGTCTGCTTGATCAGTGTCTTTAGAACGCTTTTCTCTGATGCTCTGCAGGGGCTGTGTAGGTCGGTGGCAAAACAAAGGCGATGTAGCACGTGCCCCCCTAGTTTCCTGGGAGCCAGGTGTAGGCTTTGGTTCCACAAACAAAGTACATATTGGGTGATGCAACAAATGCTGGAGGATTGGCAGTGTTCAAAGTCCTTACAATGTTACAAGTGCTGTGACCCACATTCTTAGTCCCACGGCCTTCAATGCATACAAGGCCAGAGACGTTCACCACAGATAGGGCCACAGTCAGTGTTGCAGCAGTTCTTTTCTTCAGGTAGGAAAATGTGGCTCTGACAGGATTATTGAACACTTGTATTTCCACTCGTTCTTTGGAGGAGACATTCATTGGGAATGTCGTATTGGAGGTGTGAGGGCAAAAGGGAGCTGCTGTTCTTCCTGTTTGGTTTAGCCAGAACTCGTTGTAGAACTGAGCGATTGTTCCATCGGAAGTGGCATTGTCTTTGTAACTTTCTTGTAGGAGCATCATCCAGGCAAGGCAAGATCCATGAACAGAAAAGGGTGAAGGGATGAAAGGGATGGAATGTTCAGTGGCATGTGGTAGCAGCCCACAGACCCAACAGTTAGTGGCATTGGTGGCAAGATTGTGCTGGTGCAGCATCTGTACGAAAGAATTATTCCAGAATTCTTTGCGTCGTTCTCGGAGATGTGGCGGTAGTGATACCAGGTAGTGTTCTTTCTTTGTGATTGGTTGCATGGTTGGTGACAATGTTCTGTATGCAGGTGCATTCTCTTCAATGATCCAGAGTGTGACCATTAGCAGGAGGCAGGTGAGAAATGCAGCTACAAGTGCAATTGTCTTTGTACTGTGCAGTTCAAAAGTCTTGGTGTCTTTGCGGTGGCTTTGCAGGTGTTCCGTTTCTTCCATCATCTTCGAGGAGCTCACCAACTGTTAGGACCACAGACTTTTGTCTGGTGTTTTTCCTGGTAGCGTTGTTTGGCTGTGCTACCGATCTGAGACTCTGACTCAGTTAGTGGCCTGGTTGTTTGGAGCTCCCCTTTTCGTCGATCTTAGGTTGTACCCTTTCCTGGATGGCACCGTGGGGTCGGGAAATTCTGATAGTTCAAGGGTGTCTTCTTGTGGGTAGCAACTCAGAGCTGGTCGGTCTCTCGCGAGTACTTCCTCTTGCACCTTCACCCCTTCACAGGTTGCCAGGGTTGGAGGGACTCGTTTGCAATGGAGCGTGCAGTCAGTTTCATTTTATTTCCACTCTGAGGGCAGTTCGGGTGGTGTCAGGACTTGCCAGGGGCCCGTCCACCTAGGCTCCAGATTCTTCGTTCTTTGGAAGTTGCAGATCAAACATGGTTGCCTGGCTTTATTTCATGTCCCGGGCCCCTGGATAGTCAGGCAAGGCTTGCTGCACCTGTTGGTGGATAATTGTTAGCTCGTTTGTCAATTTATTCAAGTAATCTGCGTAGTTCTGTCTCCTGCCGTGGCTCAGGCAGTAACGTCTGCTAGTGCATTTCCCTGTCCAATGAGATCAGTCACTTTCCTATGTGCTTGGCATTTTATCACTGCTAACTTCTTGGGGAGGAGGACTGCTTGCGTCAAGGCGGAGACTAAATCTCCATGCAGGATGGGTGTACCGTGCGAAGTCAGGAACCCTCTTTCTTTCCATAAGATTCCAAAATGGTGAACCACCCTGAAGGCATATTGGCTGTCGGTGTATATGTTAACTGTCGTGTCAGTCGCTAAGATCGGTCGGGACAAAGGGTTGGTGGAGGGCGTACCGTCAAATCCTATTGAGGTCACATGTGAGCCTGACAAGGGTGCCCTTGAAATCAGTCGTTTGGATAGTGCACTACGTGTTGCTCCCGTGTCTACCAGAAATGGCGACTTTGTGCCCAGGACCTCAGCGGTAACATAAGGGCCTTGCTGATCAACATAGAGCTCGACTGGATCCCTCCCTTGCCCCTGGCTGTCCTATGCAAAGTCGTACGTATTGTCATAATCTGTCTGTTGGTACTGATTCTGTTTGGGATGGTCAAATGTGTTCACTCTTCCTGGCCTTTCCTTGCTTGCTTCACTCTTGTACCCTCTCCCACGTCCTCTTCCTCTCTGTCCACTTGCTATTTCCCTCGCCCCTAGCAGCTCCTAACAAAGCCGGGCATTGGGATTTCCAGTGTCCATATTTTTTTTTTCAAAATGCACATTGATCCTGTCCTAGGTCTTGGCGTCCTACATATGATGTAGATGGATTGTTCCTAGGGGGCTGTACTCTAGGGGTATTCTGCTGGTTTCCTCCCCTATATTGCTCCCCTCCTGTATTCGCCCCCTGGAGTTGTGCTATCATTACCCTTTCCTTCAAGTCCTTCTTTTTCCTTTCTGTAGCCCTGTCATTTTCGTTTCTCTGATGCTCGTAATACTGGGCCATTTGGAGAATGGCCGTCGGTTTAGATGCTGCCCAACTACTTTCGCTGGCTTGTAGTTTCTGGGATACATCTGGCAGTAATCCTTTGACGTAGTTCTGCACAAATAAGTGGTGTCCGGTTGCGGTGGACATGTCTTGTCCACTGTAATCAGAGAACACAGTTTCAAATCTGGAGAAGTACTTTGAGACGTCCTCTTGTGGTTTCTGGCGGCATGCGGTTACTATGGACCAGTCTATCTTTTTCTCTGGGATCAGCGTTTTCACTTTCTGCACTATTTTGTCAGGGAGGTCTAATATTGCTTTAACTGGTTTTTGACCAGGGTTCCGCTGTTTATCTAGTGTGTCGAGTTGTTCCCAGGTTTGACCAAACAGTTCGGTATGGTTTACTTTCTTAACCTGTTTCCACACATCTGCTGGCAAACATAACCCGAAGAACAAGTCTATGTCGGCAAGTGTCATTATTGTTGATCCCAGAGCGGTACCTAGCTCGGCGTAAAGGCGGTGGGGTTCTTTCGTAAATCCGGCAAAGATTTACGGAAGGTCAGGATGTCCTGTCTGTCTTATGGCTGATACACCCAATTGTAGACCACCCTTCCTCTAGCGTCTTGATGGTTTATATCGTCATTAGTCCCTTGTCCTCTAGGAGGTACCCAGTAAGGGGCAGCTTCTTTTATTGGCATCATGCTATCTGTTTTTTCCACTGGGGGTCCTGCTACCTTAGTTGTCCTGTCCCTATCTATCTGTCCTTGTTCTATGAGGTGACGCAATACTTCTAGTGTGGATGAAAATAGTTCTGCAACATCGTTGTCGCCTTCATCTCCGATGTCTACCTTCCTGTAGAGAGCCACTAATCGCTCGGGCCCTACGTTTTGGTACTTCTCTTCATATGCAGTAAGGGTGTGGTAACAGAGACGTACAATAAAGTATCGTTTGCGGTTTTCAACATAGGAGTCGCATATGTCTGTTACGTGTTTTTCTGTTTCTTTCCTATCTATGAGGGTTTTAACTATTTTATCAATGCCTGCTCGTTCATTTTTACTTAATCGCGGGACCCTGGGCGCTCCTATTTCCTTGGTTCCTACCTCTACTACTGCCTCCTTTGATGAGGCATTTGGTGTGGGTGGCTCGGTGGGAGCAGAGGTGGTGGAGACTGAGGCGATCGTGCCATCTCCAGTTATACTTTGGGGATCCTGGCGTTGTACTACGGGATGAGTAGGGGCATAAGGGGGTGGCATGTATATCATTGGGGGACCTAACAATAAATCATCATCTACCCCCTGTTTTGCTGGTAACTCGGGGTAAAGAGTTAAGGGCGTTCTAACAGGGCATTGACCTGATATTTTTGATTCCTGTTCCTTTTATCGATTTCCTTTTCTTTAGTTTTTCTTCTAATCTTTTACAGGCTTGATAAGCTGATTTTCGCGTTTCTTTATCTTGTCTAGCTTCGTCCCTTTTCTTTCTTTGAGCTGCCTCTTTTCGCCATAAGCCAAAACTGTCAAACATGGCTGGTCTAGTTTTCTTTTTGTGGAGAGCTAATTCTAACATTTCTATTTTAGCGGGATGGAAAGATCCCGTCAGTGGCCACTGATTTACCCGGTCCTTCCTAGTGTACTTATGCCATAGTTTGCTATAAGCTACGGTGGCTAATCCATATTTTACGTACATGTCCTTGTTAGGGGTGCCTTCCGGCGGTGCCGGATGACTGACCTCTAACAAACGGTCCGGTCCAAAACAATCAAACAATCTAGAGAAAACAGGCATGACGTATTTAGCGGTCAAAATGAATATCTCAATTAATGTTAGACAAAAGTCTGCACTACCTGTCCTTCGCTGTCTGCAAAGAGAGAATATTCCTATTCTACGTTGTTTGCAAGCAGGGAATGTCTCAAATAACTCAAAAAGGAATACTAGTATTTCTATCAATCAATCAATTTAAGTCCTGTTTTTCTCACGACCTTACCCGGACCGTATGGACAGTTCTTAGTCTTCCCCTTCCAGCGCCTGGTTGTCCTCTCACTCCAACAATCAATGAGGCGTTCCTGTAAGGCCCCAGTCAGGACCGCAGGTCACTCGAGAGAGGTCCGTTCGGAACCAGTGAAGTTCAGTCAATTGGCAGCCAGACGAGGGTCTCTTTCAGGCAGGTGCACTCCAATCATTTAGTCGTTCACTCCGTCGTTAGGACCTCTCTACTGGACCCACGTGTCTCTGATGGGCCCCCAGTTGGGTCGCCAATTTGTGAAAAGCAGCGAGTCTCCCGAGATCCCCAATGCTGCCCGGCGCAAGGTCACCTTTAATCCACTTTGGATTCACTATCTAAAATAACGAGGCAGGCGCTGGAAGCTGGAAGGCAAGAAAAAGGTTTATTACTCTTAGAGGAGACCACGTCAACTGCTGACACCAGGATGTCTTCAGGGAGGTGTTCTACTGGCAATGCTTCTGACTCTTCCTTTTATACAGTTTTACACAATGTATTTGTTTCTTTTATCATGGTTACAAGCTTGGAGTCTCCGCCCCGGGCAGGTTGTCACACAAGCCTGACATTGTTTTATCAACATGGTTACACAAGCCCAACATTAACTCTCCTCCCACCCAGGTCAAAAACAGACAATTTAATTGCAGCTGGACCTTGCTTCAGGGTCTAAAAACGAGTGAGACCGGCCAGATCCAAGAGTCCGTTCTGTTGATAAGAACAGGTCCCATTGTTGGCAAAAACCAGTCTTGCTGTGTGTAGTGCAATAAACCATGTTTGCAAGAGTCTGTTTGGTATTTGTAACCCGTTTGTGCAGGGATGAGAGGAAAGACGAGTTTGAGGCAGCAGGTGATGTTGATGTTTGTCGTGGAAATAGTTTATAGCCCCCAGCACACATATCAGGTTTGGTCAGAGAGTCAGAAGGCTGCTAGAGGACAGGGTGAAATGAAGGTGACCAACAGAGTACAAAATGGCTGTGGTCAATCAGAATGACTGTAGTTTATGTGCACGTAGGAACTTTCATCAGACAAGATGGCGCAGAATGTTCATGATTATTTTGTTCTTAACAATGCCATAAAACCCGGATCCCTAATCGTGCCCCATCATTAGCATAGTTAAAAGAGCCTTCTTTCTTCAAGGTGCAGCTAAATCTTGGAGAAAATTGAAGGAGTGGTTTGTTACATGGAAAGGGGAGAGTGATCTTCTACAATTGCCTTCTTGTAATATAAACAGGCCCCCATCTAGAATTTGATTATAGACTGCAGTGAGGCCGCCTTTTAAAAAAAACTTTTTTAATTAAACAAGCAAAATCGTAAATTGTTTTATTATATGGTGAATCTCTTATCACAAGATATAAATTGATATCTTTAATTTATATAGCTTGAGTGTAATTTGAGGACTAAATTGCTTTTATTGAGTTGGGGTTGTATTAAATCAATATTCTTTTATAACCTGTTCTAAACATTACAATAATAAAACAAGAAAAAAATAGTCTTCTTCCACCCTCCACCCTCCCCCAAAAGAACAGATAAAGAACCATAGCATAATGATATAGTACTTAGTCTTTGCTCTGTGGGAGGAACAGAAGGGAAAAAGGAGGGACAAAGGCAGGACTGACCAATGGCAAGCAAAGATTTTTAAAGGACACTGACCTATACAAATGAAAAGCAATGGACGGACTTGAACTCCACAAAGCATGTGCGACAGCGCAAGTGCTGTCTAGGCTCGACCTAAAAGCAACGTTTAAATGAGCGGTGTTTCCCCTTTATACCCTTTAGCTTCACATTCGTTTTCTGTGAAATTGTGTACTCTGAGTGAAACCTAAATTGTGAGGAAATATTGACATGTATTTTCAAAGGTATGTGGATAAATAATCTGCTCCCGAACAAGTTCATTTCAAGCGGCATTCCTTGGCTGAAATCTCAAAATATTGGTCTGTCATACTAACTCTTCATCCTGAGACAGCTCGTCACTCCATCGCCCAGCTCTGTTTATCAGCTAGAGTGTTAGCCCAACATCTGTATTTAATGCATTTCTCCAGGAAAGGTATTTTATTTATGGCTGCACCCTGTGGTGAAATGGTTTACACATTATGAACCACGGTATCCATTTCTGCTGATTGGAAGAGCCCATACAAATACATGATTCTTTAACCTGCCCTGTAAGAGCACTGTTCCAGAGTACTGTGCTTGTTGTCCTTCTGTAACGCCAGTGTTACAAGCCTGCCTGCAGTGTTTAATATTTGAGATTTGCAAGGATCACTGCCGGTGACATTTTGGACTCGGATGCTCAAGTTAACAGTTATATGTATTGAACAGCCTTTTATGTTTAGTGTATGTTTTATTTTTTTTGTAATGTTTGCAACCCAGTTGTGAGCCATCGGACTTGAGTGTATTGGATATGTATGTATAACTATAGGTGGGCGAACGGCTGCTCTAAGTTTGAGGTTCATTTGAATGAATCGGTCCATTAATCATTTTTGGTCACCGTGTTTTTAATAGTACGATATAGTCAAGTATGTGAAGATGATTTTATGAGCGTAAAGCAGGGAATAAATTAAACAGTTTTTTGTTGCCCTCTAGCTTGAGTGCTGTCTAAAGTTCAAGGACTTTGCTGCTTTCTTACCACAGCAAAGTTTGTGTTTTTTTTTAATTAATTTCTTTATTTTTGTTTTTTAGTTGTGAGCAGCAGTATTGGAAAATGTACGAACCGCTGCTCTGGGTTTACACTGTAACTACAAATATACAGAGGTGCACTAGTGAAGAATCCTTCAGCTGCTTAAATCCTGTTTGTTCGCCCAATCCATAAACTGTTGCGGCATCTTGCTGCCTAAGCCACACTGTTTTATTCCTTTTGGATTTTTAGGACATTGCCTTCACGGTAGATAAATGTTGCTGGGTGTGAGTGCACGCTGTCCTGAAAGAAACCCTGCTTGTATTTTGGTGTCAGATAAGTGTTGGGCGACTGCCACTTGCACTGTGGAGACACATGGAGGTTAGTCTACTCAGCGCTGTCTTTTATGTGTGTGGTGTTTATATTTCAAAAAGCTACTAGCCCTGTAATGCTGCACTTCCTTCAGTATTTTTAAACCTTCCATGCCCCTCTTTAACCTTTGAACTTCATCAGATGTCCACGCTGATAAGCAGACTTAACCCAGGGCCAGCTTTAGCGCTGGTGGCACCCCGTGTGACAATCGTTTTTGGCGCCCCTACACCCCTTGACCGCCTCCTAGGATTCTCTCTCTACCACCGGGCAAAAGTGCCCCTCATCACTCCAAGCATAAGTTATTGCTAAACATAACGCCCCCCTGAGGTCAGCGCCCCCTCCACAGGTCAGCGCCCAGTGCGGCTGCACCGGTTGCACTGTCCTAAAGCCGGCCCCGACTTCTCTGATTCGGCTCTGCTTCCAGCTTTGATCATTCCTCCTCCTCCTAGGCCACTTCCGCCTCCTCTTCTTTTATCTCAGTCCTTAGTGTTAAGATGTAACAAGAAGCTGCTCTCCACTACACTTTCCCCACTTTCTCATTGCATGTTGCGGTCATCAGTCCTTTCTCTCCTTCGTCCTTACATTATCCGTTCCCATTTATACACATGTATATAGCGCTTACTACCCCATGTGGGCACTGAAGTGCTTGCCTACATGAGTAGCATGCAGTTCTGTGTCGAATGTTTGGTTGGAAGTGTTGTCTCTGTTTTGCTCGTTTTTGGGAAGTTTTTCCATGTCGTGTGTGATGAACACCGAGGTGCGGTTAACATGTTGTTGGACGGCGCGCTTAGCAGTGTAATGGATGAAGAAGTGTGAGAGATGGGCGCATAGTTTATGGTTTTCAGTAAGTTGGTAGCTTTGAGTCGTTCAGCAGGTCCCTTTTTGATATTTTTTATGTTCATAGTCCACCTCTAGTTACTGTACTGGGTTGTCCATTCGGAGATATTTTAAGTTTAGGGTCGTGAGCAGTTAAAGCGAGAAGTATTTGAGAGATCTGCTGGGGTGAACTTTGTCAATATCATCCCAAATCCGATTCTCATTGTAAGATGCCAAGAATGGAGATATTGTGTTGCTAGTTGGGACTGCAGTTTTGGACTATATAAGAGTCCTCTGTTGGATAGCTGTATGGGGGCAGATATCTTCCGTTAATCTGTGCCTGTTTGTTTGGTGATGGGTGGTTTAACCTTTTCCACAGAATGGGAGCTAAGCTGTTTTCATGCATCCAGGCCAAACTATGCGATTATCACAATAGGCATGACCATCTTGATTATAAAGTGGAGTAACTATGAGAAGATGTTGCTTCCGTCTCGACTGGGTTATACGGCAAGAAGTCATGAGGGAACAAATTAGACACTTGCTGAAGGTACAGGAAACCATCAAATATTCCCCCACAGACTAAGCTATGTTTACTGTTCACTGCACCAGGAATAAATCACGTCTCTGATCTGTGCACACCCCAGATGCATCTTGGGCAGTGTACACACAAAAGCAAAAATTCGTGTTCATGGGGGCACTGGGCAAAAATAACAACCCCACAGATAGAAATACAGCAGACTAATTGTGCACAGAGCACAAGCCTTATTGGAGTTTTTGAGCATCAATCCAACCCTCCGAGAGTAAATCGAACCCTAAGTGTTGTTGGTAATCAAATGTTCATGAACTGTAAGAGTCATGATCATCCCTCGCAGGAGCAAATGTTATCCGCAACAGTCCATCACTGATCTAGTTTGATCAGGCAAATCAGCTCTTCTCCCAGTTTAAGGTGTTCCTACGACTTAAAATTCAGATACCTCACAACTGCAAGGTAGTAGTGACACCAGGCACGTCTCAGTGCCAAGGAAGCGAGTATCTTGGCAATTGGGGAGAACAGACTGGGCTCTCATCCCCGGGTGACCAGTTTTAATGGAGATGATCACTTCTACACTCTCATATTTCAATGGTCGTCATTATATTGTTAACAAACACCATAACTATTGTGAACATTGGCATTTATGATTTAAAAAACTATTTGCAAAGCCATTAGGCCTGGCCTTGGCAAGCTGATGCAATTTCTTTTATTGAAAATATATGCCTCGACCTAAACGTGGCAGCCATAGTGTTTTTTTTAATTAAAAAAATAGCCATTGCAAATAATTTTAACGGGTATGGGTGCTTACTACCCGACAGGTGTGTTTAGCACAGGTATATAAACTCTTCTTAGTTTTAATGATCCTATTGGATTTGAACAACTATAACCTGAATACATGCTTAAAAACACAGCGAACTAAGAAAAACAATGTAAAAAAGTATAAAGAACAAAGGGGAAAAAAGCATTGCCAAAGTAAAGTTATGGATCTCCAGCCCTGGCATGGAACTGAACTTCTATTTAGGTGGATGTGCACATATAATTTGGGAAAATACAGTCACCCAGTACAGAGAGACAATAACTAAAGCAACCTTCACCATTGCCCCATGACGTATGGTGTGATAGGTGCAAGCAAAATGTAACAGACAGTTGAATTGGTCATTGGATGACGAGCGCTGAACCAATTTTGATTATATGAGGCTGGTGAATAGCAGATAAAGCTGTTTCTAGGCCAGGTCTAAAAACGAACAAAGGATCTCTATTACCAGGAGTCACTGGTATTCATTTAAAAGGGGGAGGTGGAACTGGAAAAGGAAAAAGTAACTTAATTGACGCTACTGCAGCCCAAAACTACAAACGGGCTGCAACTAGGTATTACTTGGGGGAGGAGTAGGTAATACCTACTTGGGGTCATTGGGTATGTAGAAATTTAGACTACCCCTGTTTAAGGCAGCACCAAGGGTCCTGGTAAGTATGAGACTTATGGTTGATGGTCCCTTAGATTAAAAGCCTAAGAAATCTAACCAAAAATTCATTTTACGGAGAAAAATAGCAAGATGGGGCAACATGCGCACAATTCCTGACTTTTGTCTCACAATCATGGATCCGTATCTTTCTCTAAAATCTCAAATTGCCTTTGTTTCCTTATCATTTTTAGGTCTTGGCTACCAGATAGTCTTAGGCTGTCTGTAGGGAAAGCCTTTTATGGAGGCTACCAAAAACGTACAGTGGGCTTAAAGGGCCCGTTGCTTATGTACTGAATTTATTTATCGACTTTGGCTTTGTTGCTGATTTGCTTGCTTCTTATTCACTGGCCTGCCTTCCTCTTGTTTCTCTCTCCCATGGAGCTTAGCCTTTATACCATCCTTTTGATTGGCTGACTTGTAGCGTTCCACTGCTCACATTTGGAGAATAACTTTTTTTTCTTTTTGATGAAGCACTTCATGAGTGCATGTGTTTTTCTTGTTCTATCTTATGCTGCGTATAGCCATTGAAATACCTGTTTCTCGCCCATTGCTTTCCCTTCACCTGTCCCTCCAACTTGCTTCCTGTTTCTGCCCTACTCCTCATGCTAGTTATACTATTTTGGTAGAGCCTGGCAGCTGCCATTTGCTGCTGAGCTGATCCCAAAGTGCATAGTGAGCACTTTTGTGTGCCTCCCTTGCTCCTCTATCTACTTCCCATTGCTTCCTCCTTAACACCGCTATTATTTGTTTATTTACTTTTAATTTTTGGGGTAAAGCTTGGCTTCTGCCATATGTTACTAGGATGTACCACTATGCAAAAAGCACTTCCGTGAAAATAGAATTTTCTTTTTTTTAATTGTTTTTTTAATCTACAGACGTCCACCATTTTGAGAGAATTAAAAAAAAAAAGAAAATGGAACCCACATTGTTCTATTGGCGTGCGCATGCATGGTGCCTACAGTATGATGTGGCCAGCAGCAGTGGTCACCTCTTTGTGCCTTTTTAGGTCTCGCCTACGCAGCGCGCATGCGCTGCATAGGAAAAAGACCTTTAGAAATCGATTCAGTTTGGAGTCAAAAACGTGCACGCATTGCATTGCTTTGAATGGCAACGCGTGCACGTTTGGCGATTCCCTTGCGGGAGCGAGCTTTCAAACCATCTGTTTGTAATTAACAGATGGTTCCTGCTCGCTCCCGCAAGGGAAACCGGCGCAGGCCCCCTCCTCTCTCCCCTCCCCCTGCTGCCTCTCGTCAAACTTTTTTTTTACTTTGAGCGCGAGGCGCGCGCGCGCTTGTTCTCATTAGCATGTTCTCTGGGTCCTCTCTCACTTTGGCACCCTTTCTGTTTGGTAGGTACGGTGTCTCTTTGGCTGACACTCTGCGTTTGCCATATGTTCTGGCTCTTCTTTTCTTTGGTACGCGCTGTCTCCCTCTTTTTGGCACGTGTTGCCTCGATCTCTCTTTGGTGTGAGTGTCACTCTTTGTTGTGCGTTCTTTTTCTCTCTTTGGTGTGTAGGATACTCTGTTTCTATTTGGTGCGCTCTCTGCCTTTCTCTCTGGCACGTTCTGTCACTCTTTCTGTCTCTCTCTTTGGCACACTTTGTCTCTTTGGTGAGTGCTCTCTCTCTTTGGCTCACTCTCTTTGCTGTATGTTCTGTCTCTTCCTTTCATGTGCGCTCGCGGTATCTATCTCTTCGCTGTACGCAGTCGCAGTCTTTGGCGGGCACTCTCTCTTTGATTCATGCTCTGTAGCGCTCTTTTGCACATGCTTTTTCCGCTGTACTTGGGATACGCACGGTCTCTCTGGCGCATGCTGTGTTGCGCTCTGTCATTCTCTTTAGCACACACTCCGGCTCTGTTCCTCTTACAATCCTGCCTTTCTTTCATTGCCTCTCACTCCAGCCCCTTCCCATTAGCAGCCATGAGTTATGCATTGTTGAGCATCTGTATAATTGGACTGCGAGTGCCCACCTGGCTCCCTCGCTCAATGCTCTTTCTGCTTACAGTTAATATGTGATTGTAGCCTCCTGCTCTTAATATACACAAGATATGATCCAAATAGAGTAGGTGATTTGTTTATGAATTCAGGGTGTGTAGCACAAGATGCACAAAAGAGATGTGGTGTAAGTAATCTTATTGTTTTTCATTGGTACTTTCATAGCACTCAGTCTGCAATTACTAAGGCATCACAGAGCCTTGTAGTAGTCTGAGCGATCACTTCCCAAATGTTTCTGTCAGAGGCCAGAGTCACGTCTCTGTTTTTGGAGGTGAGGTGTGCTGTTAATGGCTGGCTGTCCGTTGTGATGAGTTGTGGGGTTGGTCAGACCGGGTGGGTGTATATTGCTCATCAAGTGTACATGTGTGGTTAGCAGCTGATGTTGGCAAGTGCTGGTGGATGTCTCAATAGCCTGTGGATTGCTTATTCTGACTGTGTTGGGTGCCTGCTCTCTTAATGTGTGCTGTATGTGGTGATCGCCGGGGCTGTTGTGAGCACTTGGACACCCAGCTGCATAGCCAATCTCTGCTGTGTTGTAAATTTCTCCAGAGTTCTGTCTGAAGTGTTCTCTGGCAGGTTGTGTTCTTGTTGAATGCTGTTGGAGTGCTATGGCAATCTTCTGTTGCTTAACTAGCTGTGTTGGATGTCATGGCAACTAAAGTCCAAAGACTCCAAGATGGCTGCAAGGCACTGCGGAGTAATTAAAGTATACTTACTAATTAGTTGGCCCAGTACTGCAGGTGAGGTCTTACTAATGAGTGCTCACACTACTCCAGGTGTCCTCTCTCTTATGGATGGAGACCCCACTAGTGACAGAGATGGTATGAACGGTTGGTTGTCTACAAGAAGTGATGGGATGCACACCTTCCTTTACTCAGTTAATCCATATTTATCCTCTGTAATTCTCAGAGAGTGCGTGCTTACTGGGTGCGTGCCTTGCCCAATTGGCACGCTGATACAAAACCGTGCAATATGGGCGACACTTCACCCCAACCCAATCGCACAGCTGAACAATGTGGTCAAGATATAACTCCTGTAATGTAAACCATGTTAAACTCCTTATTCCATCATTAATGTCCAAATTTTCGTCATACTTTAAGTTAAAACCACATGCATGGTGTCATGCTGTTTCACAGGCTTCAAATGCACTGGATGTGCCCATCCGGACCTTCATTCAAGAACATGATGGAGACTCACGTTAGATTCAAAGCAGTGTTCTTTTATTTTCAACCCAATGCATTTCGGGCATTACAGGCCCTTCTTCGGGGGTAACTGTAAATAAACAATCGGACATTCACTATTGTAACATTTTTCTTCATTTTACATATTTTATAATCTATGTCAACCAACTTATCTGATTAAAACCCCACTGTCAAATTAACCTCGTGTGAAAATACAATTTCTATGCTGTGAATCATTTTCTTTGTGCTACTTATTCAAACCCATCAATTATATCCCACTCGTCTCAAACCATCTCATTTTACCCCACACTTCTTAACCGTGCCACTGAATATCAATGCTACTCACAACTCTCAACTCTCAAAAACCTACCACTCTATCTTGCAACCTAATCACCCTTAATTCATTGTCATGAGCCAAATTCCTTTTCACTTCCAAACTTGCTACACTACAACCCTATCATATTCACTACTACCCATTCCCTTCAGAATTCACACCACCCTCGCATTCAAACAAAATCCTCCTTCCACTGCATTCACAACTAACATTTCAAACAACGCCATCCTCCTCTTCATTTCACATTTACCCGTCCACTAGTCTTCATAGCAATCACCTCTGTCCCCCTTCACGTTATTTAACGCTGCACACCTTCTATCTTCCACATTCACACCTCATTAACTCACCCAAACACTCAGCATCCTCCCCATATTTCAACCACTTTTAAACCTCTCGCTCACGCCCAGGTTCCTCCCTCAATCACGCTTCTCAAAGGACCACCTGATCTGCCTGCAACTGCCTAAAAAAACCCTAGTTCACAAAACATACAACCCCCATAGTGCACTAGGTTCCCATAACCACAAAACTCAGTCACTTAACAAACACAACTCCTTTGAGAAGCGTGATTGAGGGAGGAACCTGGGCGTGAGCGAGAGGTTTAAAAGTGGTGATGTCACGGGGAAGCTAACGTTCTTTTGCAAATAGAAGTGGAAGCGACTTTTTGGCAGGTACGTGTAGATTTATGGTTGAAATATGGGGAGGATGCTGAGTGTTTGGGTGAGTTAATGAGGTGTGAATGTGGAAGATAGAAGGTGTGCAGCGTTAAATAACGTGAAGGGGGACAGAGGTGATTGCTATGAAGACTAGTGGACGGGTAAATGTGAAATGAAGAGGAGGATGGCGTTGTTTGAAATGTTAGTTGTGAATGCAGTGGAAGGAGGATTTTGTTTGAATGCGAGGGTGGTGTGAATTCTGAAGGGAATGGGGTAGTAGTGAATATGATAGGGTTGTAGTGTAGCAAGTTTGGAAGTGAAAAGGAATTTGGCTCATGACAATGAATTAAGGGTGATTAGGTTGCAAGATAGAGTGGTAGGTTTTTGAGAGTTGAGAGTTGTGAGTAGCATTAATATTCAGTGGCACGGTTAAGAAGTGTGGGGTAAAATGAGATGGTTTGAGACGAGTGGGATATAATTGATGGGTTTGAATAAGTAGCACAAAGAAAATGATTCACAGCATAGAAATTGTATTTTCACACGAGGTTAATTTGACAGTGGGGTTTTAATCAGATAAGTTGGTTGACATAGATTATAAAATATGTAAAATGAAGAAAAATGTTACAATAGTGAATGTCTGATTGTTTATTTACAGTTACCCCCGAAGAAGGGCCTGTAATGCCCGAAATGCATTGGGTTGAAAATAAAAGAACACTGCTTTGAATCTAACGTGCGTCTCCATCATGTTCTTGAATGAAGGTCCGGATGGGCACATCCAGAGCATTTGAAGCCTGTGAAACAGCATGACACCATGCATGTGGTTTTAACTTAAAGTATGACAAAAATTTGGACATTAATGATGGAATAAGGAGTTTAACATGGTTTACATTACAGGAGTTATATCTTGACCACATTGTTCAGCTGTGCGATTGGGTTGGGGTGAAGTGTCGCCCCATATTGCATGAACGGTTGGTTACCTGTCTTCCGTTTCCTGCTGTTATGTTATGTTATCTGCTCCAATAGGCTGGCTGCAGTCCAGCTGAAACTGACCCATGTCAGGCGCGAGGGACCTATCCAGCCCCATTGCATTGTGGTACTTGAAGTCCCTGATGTACACGTGAATTGTGGGTAACCTAATATAAATAACACTTTCGTTGCTGCATGAATCACAGATGGAACACAGCGTCCTAGGTAAGCCATTTCACAGCAGGAAGCCATCTTTATTTTTCCACACCCTAGTTCCCGGCATGACACAGTGATTTGTTTGGGAAGCTTGCAATGAAATTATTTTGCAACACTAATTAGGTTATCGATTTATTGCCTCCCACGGGCTTTCTTATATTGATAACGGGAACATCTAAACTATAAAAACCCGAATGGAAAGTCCAAGCAGGATTTATGAGGGAGTCTCAGACACAGGAGGCTGTGACGGCCAGATTTGTCGGTCCTGCAGCATGTTTTATCTATATTTTCTTCTACAGCGACATTTACACAACTTGGTATTAAGTAAACATGATGCAAGTTCAGTTTACAACTATTTCTGCAACAAATTCAAGAAAAAATAGCGCGTTTCTGAGCTGTGAAAAATGAGAGCACAACAGCCTGTTTGTTTTCTTTTTGCCCGATCTATGGCATTTTTCGGAAGACCCACACTCCTTATTAATGTTATGTTAGGTAAGGTGGGCTTCTGCAGAGGTGTGGTGCTAGTCCCCCCAACTTTGTCTTTAGTCCTTTCAGGGAGCGGTCTGGGGGCTTTGTGGGCCAATCCACTGTAGGTAACCTCATGGTCACAGGTTCAAATCCCGGCTTGTCCACTCAGCCTTGCATCCTTCTGAGGGAGATAAAATGAATACCATTGAGTTAGGTAACAATAAACATCTATTATTAGGTTACCCCTCAGGCTCCCGGCTTCTAACAGCGCTGCAAAGCCAGTTTCTCACACTGTCACTGAAATAGGACTTTGAATGTCTCCAACATATGTCCTGCCCTCCTTTTATCTACTTTGTAGATGTTGAAATTCGTGTGCTTGTCTTTGTGCTGCCAGTGGTTACATCCCTAGTGGAAAACTGGCACCTGCAGACCCCAGCGATGCGTTCTTGTGAAGACAACCCCCCCCCCCCCCCCCCCTTTAGAAAGCTCACAGCTTAAACACATTAGCAAAGCCAATAGCTCTGGCTAAACACTTATAAGGTCCCAAAGGCGAGACCTATTGGCTATGCCAATGCTTGTTTTATGTTTGCAGATGTGGGACAGCATTGGCAAAAAGAGGCCCTCGTTTCCTCAAGGCTGGATTATGAGAACTCACTTTTTAGCATTACCTAGAAGCTTTGTTGGTCACCTGTAGGTTTGCAAAACCTAGCTGGACTCCCAGTCACAGGTGCCTTAGCCCTCCTCTCAATGTGGGAGGGTATGGACACCCTGTTCTTGCAGGCACTTTAAAATGATCTGTGAGATATCGGGCTTCCCCGTTTTGTGGGCTCGCAAACCAGACCACGAAAGCTATCCATGGGAAAAAAGACCTAGTGCTAGCTTACAGTGGGCTTGGAGCCAACCCATTTCTTCTTATTGGTTGGCTTTGTCACTCATATGCTTGCATTTTTATTCATAGACTTGTGTGGGCTTTACTTCCTTAGATTGTCCTACCCATGGAGCATGAATTCATTACTTGTGTCCTTCCATTGCTAGCAATTGCAGCACTACTTTTATTATTTTCTTTTGGCACTGCATGAGTTTTCCAGCTATATCCCTCATGTACTGCTCTTCCACCGTCCACCACCCCTCAGTGTTGTGCTCACCCTCATGTGCTTCTCCCGCCACGTTGCTTTCCTGCCTATGTGCTTCCCCCAACAGCACCAACTTCCTTCTAGTCTGTGTGCTTTTCTGTGTTTTTTCTTCCCCTGCACTCTGTTCCTCTCTCTAGTGTTGCTTCTCCACCCTTCGTGGGGGGTATCCTTTTACCATGTTGCTTGGTTCCCCCCTCCCAACTCGCAGACTCTGTGCTGCTTACCCCCACCCATTGCCCCCCTTAAAAAAAAAAAAAAAGCGTTTGCACTACTTTTTATATTTTATTTACGTATCCAACTCCCACTGGTAAGTAAAAACAAACAAAGCGCCTGCATCATTTTGAAGGTGAGAAGGCATATTAGTTGCTAAGTTCCCAAAGGCAAGACTTCTAGGCTTTGGCAATGTTGGTTGAAAAAGGCACCTTTGCTCTGCTCCCGGTCCTTGCATTGTCTGAGCCAGGCTCTTCTAAATAGTCCTTCACAGCATGCAAGGACAGCAGACTTTTCTGTTTTAACCAGCTCTATGCCGGCTAATCACACATCATGTTACACTTAACATATCACTTCCACTTCAGGACACTGTTGAAGATGTGCCTTTTTAGGTCTCGCCTAGGCAGCACTTGCACTGTCTCTTCGAGACATGCTGTATTCAGGATATGGGCATAGAGCTCCGACCACTTTCCGCCCATCTTTTTAATTGGCTCCTGTCCTTTGTAAATGATGGCTTTTCATTGGTCAATAGGCTTAGTATTCCCTCCTTAGTACAGCCTTGTCTCTTCTTGTAACCTCCCATGAGGACACCCCCGGTTACATGTGTTGTTACTCCCTAGGGTTTAATTACAGCCTCAAGGCACTATTTTCTTAAAAGGCTTCAGGCAAGACACACACTTGGTCCTATGCTAGGCTGGCAGTGGTTACTTCGCTCACCAGAACATCTCACATTTATATGAGACCGTCTATAAATTCCCCTTCATCAGCTCCACACAGAGTACAACCTAATCCGAAATTAATGTAATAATTATTTTGTCACATTTCAAAGCTACTAATTGTATGTATAGACATAGCTATTTGAATGTACTCGTAGTACTGTCTTGCATGCAATGCATTATGGGTAGGGTGGATTTACCATAGCTTCTGCAGGGTGCAGTACCATTTGTGACCAAAAGAGGTCCCCAGTGCTGGTGCCTTGCTCACTAGGGACCTCTAGGAGCAGTTTGCCATACTGCTCCTAGACATGCTGTGCTGGTGCCTTGCTCACTAGGGACGTCTAGGAGCAGCTTGCGGTACTGCACCTAGACATGCAGTGCTGGTGCCTTGCTCACTAGGGAGCTCTAGGAGCAGCTTGCGGTGCTGCACCGAGACATACAATGCTGGGTCCTGGCTCACTATGCAAGCATTTGCAATGCAGTAGGTCTTGCATTACTGAAAGTATGAGCTCTTGGCGTTGCATTATTATTTGCAACACCAATACCTCAAACTATCAGTAATGTGAGACCTATTGCATTGCAAACGCTTGTTGTTGTTGCTACGGTTACTGGTCTCTGTCTGAAGCTTTTGTTGCCGACCACCTCCATGGATCCCCTCGGGTGTGCGAGAGCTTTTGAAATCAAAGTACATTACATACAGTAAATAGGTTTAAATGATCTCCTTTCAGGAATAAGATCGAAGAATAAAAAGCATATGTTTAATCCGTGGTTCGCCTAGGACTAAATTCAGTAGATGCAAACAAAAGTCCTCTACCCACTGACAGCCAAGTGACGTCAATGAATGGCACCACGTGTAGATGGCCTCGTATTGACCCAAGTCTGATTGTAGGTTTGGCCCCTAAATAAATTAAAATAGCATATGGTAATTCTGCTGCAAAAATACCACGAGGCAGAACCCTGGGGATTCGATCTTAGTAAAACAAAGGCACTCTGTGCTCTGGCCTCCCTTGGTATCCCTCCCAGAGTGCGCCACAAACTGAAAAAAGCTGCTGTTTAGCTGGTCTTAAAAATCCATCCAAACCACAAATAAACTTTTCTTTAATGGGACAAGCAAGAAGGCAAGAATGTTTTTTTGTAATTTCATGTTTTATAGGGGTAACAATATGCATCTATGTTCAAAACTAACAAAGCAGATATGACCTCTGAAATTATGTGAGAGGGCATCAATTCTGGCATCGGGGAACTGTAGGGTGATTGTGCAACTAGCAAAATAACATGATTGCATTCTTCTGAACAGTTGCCTTTCTCTGGCTCTCGCTGGTGCACGGGGGATACTCTGGCGCTGCAGAACAGCTCCAGACCAGAGTGATGAGTTGTAAAGGCACGGAAGAGTGCTGCGCATGCTCACAGTTACTGTGGGCAAACTGACACCCAACATATGAAGGGTAGCTACGATACACCACATTCACTACATAATTGGGTCCAAACTTTCACTGTGGGATCAACTTAATTATTGGAGGTCGCCAATTCAGGTAGTTCCTTCAACCAATCTTCTTCCGAACTACTGACCAAGTTTTAGTGGTCTAGTGGCAGCCAGCAACAAGAGGGCCTCAATGTCTCCTCCTCCGGACCCAACGGAGTAGGACAAAGCCAGGTCGCAGTAACAGATAAGTGCTCCCGTGGGAGAAAGTGGGGAGGTCTCGGAATAACTTCATGGGGTAAGCCAGAACCCTTGACAGCAAGCCAGGTGGAGCGCCAAGTCACTGTGCCTGAAAGAGCTCTTCCTGGCATCGGTCCATTACTTCTGAAGCCATTCAGCGAGCAGTGCCGGATTAAACCCCGCAGAGGCCCCTAGGAAGTCGAAATTTCGGAGCCCCCCTCGCAAATTATCTCCTGATACATTTTTAATTTTACCAACCAACAATTTTATTAAACCAATGTTATTACACCAAGCTAAACATGAACAATTATTAATGTTATTAAACAAAAAAATGTAATTTTTTTTTATTATAAACCAACAACTTTAAATATTCCCTTTCCTCAATTTGTTTGTGGTGAAATCTTTCAGGATATCTTCGAAGTCTACCTTTTGCAAGACTTCATATTCAGTGGAGTCTTTAATGTAGTTTTAATTTTTTGAGTTGATTAATTTTTTTCTACCTTTTGGAAACAATTTGAGAAAGCTTGATTTTATTATTTTCTTTCAAGATCAGATCAATATTATTTTGATCCCTTGTCACAGGGCCCCTAAAAGTATTGGGGCCCATAGGCCGGTGCCTACTTTGCTTATTTGGTAATCCGGAACTGTCAGTGAGTACCTGGAAGTGTAGCAGAAGAAACAACCCCACACGCCAGAGAGCACAGCCCCTCAGACAAGGGCCTGCAGACCTCCCTCCAGTCCTCCCGTGGCTTTCCCAGGTCCCGTTTTAAGAAATATGTGAATGAACACGTGCATGAGTGAATGGATAGGCTTGTTTTCAGCATGCCACCACAGACTGCACCGCCTCTGTGTTTCTTTGCTGATGAGGCAGTGGTGGTTGTGTATGAAGAGCTATGTAAAATTCTACAGTACTATACTCTACGGTGGCTACAGGAAGTATGGTTTTGTGACTCCGACCAAGACTTCACAACTTTGACTATTGATCCAGCGCGATCAATAAAATTTCTTCTCCTATATGTCTTTGGACGTCCAGGTGCAAATATTCCTCTTAAACACAACTATATCCATATGACGGTGGGGCCCATAACACCGCATATACATTCACTCACTCATTTATTCCCTGGATTTCATCCGTTCTTACCTAGGAGAAAAACAGTTAAATGATATGCTGGAAGGAGACGGGATACCTTTTTATAAAGACGACATTACACTTCTCAAGCTCTAAGGTATTCCGCTCATTGGTCGATGGACCAACTAGTAGGAATCAGTTGATGGTGATTAAAACCAGCTCAACCACTATAAACCTTTAAACATTTACATTTATCATTGAGCTAAAGAACCACTGACTCATTGTTTTAAAGATAAAGTTTATATAAAGTTTAGAAGCATGAATAAGTTTCAAATTTATTATTCAGATTATTACATTTAGCATCATTATAAGAATAAATTGAAATTGCAATGCATACCTATTAGATGGAAAAATAAAGTTCGTCACAGCAAGAACTCCCGAAAGATCTATCTGTCCTGGAAAACAGGCCTTCTCGTTCCTTTCCCCTTTAGTATTTTAAGAATAAAAGTCTAATGTTTTAAATGCACAAATCTATTAGGATTAAAAAGGTTCTCCAATATCAGCGTCTCATGCTCAATCAAAAATATAAAATAGCAGCCGCAGCATCAGTTCGTAAAAACGGCAACAGCAGCTAATCCCTCCCCTCTAAGAGTAGGTCTTCTTATAACCTAATACTAGCTTACTAAGTGAAAATGTTACATCTTTATGGCGAGATTCTCTCTAATTGGTCCATTCGGGTCAGTATACATCTCATTATGAATATCCTTGTTTCAACCAGTTCTTTGTGGCAAGTTCATACTTTTGTCGTTTCTCACGGGTTCATGACATTATCCCTTGGTTCATAGTTTTCAAACTGTATCCTTTTCTGATACTTTTCAGTCGGTCAGTTTATTGTCCATTCATTTATTCACTGCGACTTCTCACGCTTTTTGCTGTCTTGCTTTGGCACACGTTTATGCGATAAGGTCATCACAGCCTTGACCACGCTTCCATCCTAGGCTCTTGGAATGATCACATGATCCCTCTTGTTCACGGCCTTTCTTTCTTTCGTAACCCCTCTCGCGCCTGCGTACTCTAACTCATGGCGGCCATTTTATTTCGCTGCTCAACAGGCCTAAGCGCACTATTATAAAGATAAACAAAACAGAGTTAAGAATAAAGAATATAAGCCTTTTCGTTTCCCTCCCGTCATTCTACGTACCCCAATTAGGTATTACCTAGCAAAAGCGACATATAAAGCCATCCCTTACTTACCAACGCTTTGTTTTGCCACTACACAGTTTATTTCCAAGCACAAATCATGCATTTATTATTCTAATTAGTACGCAATTGTCAGACTTATGTTATTCACGTTAACAATTGTAAGTAAATTAGTTTGCACATATATAGCGTGTTACCTTTAACCCTTTACATGTAACATACATGGTTGGTTATTCACTAAGACGAACCTATGTGTTAATTTATTTAACGTAAATATTAGGAGGTTAAAAAATTTTCATTTACCCTGCTCCATCACTATCATGCTTTTTGTGTGTGAGTAATTGTCCTGTTGATGGCACATAGTCGGTTTCTCGAGGTTGCGCAACCTGCTATGTTTGATTTGGTATTGCAATATGGGCAGGTAACTTTATTTCTTCGAGTTTCTGAAAGTTTGCACATATTGTGTGTCACAAGTTTTAGTTCTGGCCCAGCCAACTCAGCCTTATATTCTTGTGAGGTCGATTAAAGGAAGGCTATTTATAAATGTGCAAGATTGGAACATCAAAGTATAAGGTGTTATGACCGCATCGTTCTTGAGAACTCGTGGGGGGTGGGGGTTGTGTGTGTCTCGATCTTTGTAAGAGCTTCGAGCTGCAATTTCCAATCCAAGCTGAAGCCTTTTGATCCTTTCAGTTTGGTAAAAGGAGTCCCGTTTGTAATCTTAGCCTCTATTAATGGTGATGTTAGGCCTCGAGGTAGAGCAGGTCATTAAACACAATAGGGTAGAACTGCCCCTGCAACAGGAAGTGTTTTTCTGTGGATGATCACGAGCTTAACTGTCAGTGCCGACTGAAAGAAAGCTAGTCTGTCTTGGAAATGTGAAAGTGATTCAGGAAAGTACACGAGTGTTTGTTGTAGCATGGCTTAATCCATTCTCTTATAACTCCTGCCACAGATTTTCCTTCTAGATGAAGTGTAAATGCAGCATTTGCCTACATTCCTATGGCTTAAAGGTGGACCCCAGTGCTAGGGTGGAAAGGAATGGGTACAGGTCTCCCCTTGGAAATTCAATGAGGTTTTCATTAGGGAGGGGCTACTAATCACGTGTTCCCCCTGAGCACTAACAGTTTGGCAAATGGGAAGTGTTAAGAGTGGCACTACAGTTTCTGTTGCATAGGTGAGGAAGTTTCTAGGCTGGGCCTTTCTTTTTGTGTGTCTGATTACCGCTACAGGAAGGCTGAATGACGGCCAGATGCAGGATTTCTCACTTCATTTGGCCTACGTTGCGGGTGCTCCATATTCGACACAGTTCCAGTAATACCTGCCCTAAGAAGCATTACTTTACAAAAATTCACTAAAAAGACTGTCAGAGGGAAAGGGACCCACATCTATAGCACAAACATTGAAAGAACAACTTTCCTGTTTTGTGTTTTCCCCGCCAACTTACTTTATGGGAAAATGAAACAATATTTATTTTAATACTATTTACGCATGGGTGATGGTGTGTGTGAGCACAGTGGTGTTCTTGTGGCCTACAATGATATTGCAACACATGCAAATGTTGTTTTTATCTACCGGTTTGCATGCGGTCTCAAAAAGCCTCCACAATATTTCTAAAAACCCTTTAACAAAACTGTCTTAAAACTTCCAACTCTTGATTCTCCTTTTCTCTTTCAAATGACTTTCCTTTCCATCCTCTAAATACCTCCACTGCCTATTCTAAACCACTTGCGTGTTTGCCTTAATCCTTACTATGTGTCTCTGCCACATCTTATCTCGAAGGTCCCAACCTCTCCCTTTAAAAGTAATACCCTGCACCCTAACACAACCTAATCTTCTGTAGCTCATTTATTAATTTTGCCAACCAAAGCATGAATTCACAGATCACCGCTCTCGCACTAGAGATCACACCTAAATCCTACTAATGTAATATATCACATAGAAACTGAAGTAAAAGGCCTGGAATGGTTCCTGTAGAGAACAAGGCTAATCCCAATGACTACCAAAAAAAACCCACTAACCCTGGGACCAGGAGCATCGTGCTGCCGGGTGTAAAAGCACAACACTGTCTGGTCAGGGATAGTAAGTACTATGTAACCCAATTAAAATAGATAACCAACACTAAAACGAATTCCATAACACAGTAGTCGGACAGTCAATTGTACTTCATACAGGCTGTGTAATAATTCACTTTTACTGCTCGACACTCTTACACACGCATAATACGAAACTGCTAAAGGTCATATCCATTTCCCAGTACTATACCAGTGCATGTTAAAAGGTATACTGCACCACCTACTTTCTCCCTCTCTCACTCCACTCCCCTGCCAACAGGGCCCTTCAGCCCCCATCAACTATACACCTCTATGTACTATTTCTCTCCTTCCACCTTACAGCAAGCCCCTTCTTCCACTGCAATGTGCTGCGTCCTACCTACTCATCTTTCTGTCTTATCTCATCACTAGGAATACAAGAATATTCTGAATTACCACCCACTTTTCAGCCCATCCTTCTCGAAGTCGGTCAAATTCCGTAAGTTTTCTCCTTGCACCTCACCTGGTTGCTTGTAATCTCCTGTCTGTGTAATTCTACATTAGCTTGCAATAAAATATCTTTATTTAAAACTTTCACTCCCCTCCCGCTCCTCCCCACAAGCACACACCACTCCATATCCACCTTCACTCCCCTCATAATACTTGGACAATTCAACAGTAGCAATCAAAAATAGAAATTTCTCTACCAATTACTTTCTGACCATGTCCTCATTTTACCCCACTCCAGGCAATCTCACTGCCAGAGAGAACTCTAGATCACATCCAAATCATTAACTCCGCATCACACTCCGTATTGACCATTGCCCCGCTTTCCCCGACTACACCCACATTGGATGTTGAGACTTGTGCATCAAACAGCATCATTTATTAAGGAAATACTACTGCAACAAGGCAAGACTGTATTTTGTGGCTATCTGTTTTGTGATCTTTTTTTTTTGATAAACAAATTTTTGTGTTTATTGATTAATAAAATGAAGAGAAAAAAAAACCCCCCAAAAAACCAGCCTTACAGTCCAACACCATAAAATTCCAGGACTTAGAAAAAGAAAGCAGCACCACAAGGTTTACAGACAATAGTAAAAAACATAGGAGTATAAAATTGGACGTTCCCTTTATGACTACTCCACCTCCCCCAACCATTTCCCCCAAACCCTACGGTACTTCCTAGGACACCCACGAGCCTCGTACATAACTTTCTCCTGCGTGGCACACCAATCCACCCCAGTCCTCCAGCGTCCAACGCACGGAGGTTCGGAGAGCTTCCAAGAGGCCGCAATGTCTCTTTTTGCAACCACCATTGCCGCAGTGTAAAACAATTTTTCGTTCCGTGACCCATCCAGCCCTTCAGTGATACCCAGGAGCGCGTGCCTTGGGTCATGGGGGACCTCCCATCCCAAAACCTCAGTGAGTTCCTCCTCAATCTCCTCCCAGAACCGCTCCAAGCGGGGACATACCCATACCATATGGAAAAAATCTGCGGGATCGTGACCGCACCTGGCACAAGCAGAGGTTGGGCTAAGTCCGGCCCGGTGAAGGCGCATTGTGTGAGATATGCAGCATGTAAATAGTATAATTGCACTAAGCGCAATCTAGCAGAGGCCGTGACTGTCCTAGAAGCCATAAGGGCGTCGCGCCAGTCCTCCTCGTCTAAGGTGCCTACCCAACCCTCCCATTGAGCCCGAAGTCGGTCCAAGGAAGTGGGGTCATTGTTGATCAGTGTACGGTAGATGCGGGAGATGCCGCCTCTCCCCAGGTCACCAAACATTATCTGGGCCTCAGGCGGACTGTGGTCAGGAAGGCGCGTGCCAGTCGTAAGGTGGGTGTGAAGGGCGTGGCGTAACTGCAAATACCTATAGAATTGTGACTGGTGTAAGGAATACCTGCTTTGAAGGTCATCGAAGGACCGCATGTGATCCCCCACCCACACATCGCCTAGCTGCGAAATGCCTATCAAATCCCAGGCTCTAAACCCCTGTAGTGCGTTGACTTCTTTGAGCCAGGTCCCTTGCCACAAGGGTGTGCATTGGGTTAACGTGCGTGTCCATTTGGTATGTCGCAGTGCAGCTCCCCAGGCCAGCAGCACAGAGCGTGTCACCTCTGGCAAGCGGGAGGGAATAGGTGCCCCATATAGCATAGCCTGGATCTTGGCGAAACCCAACTCTCCGACCTCGAGCCTGTATGCCGGGTCCGACCAACCCCCATTGAACCAATCATGTATGGAGAGAAGCCGCGCGGCCAAATAATATAAATAGAGGTGGGTCATCCCCAATCCCCCGTCGAATCTGTTTTGTTATCTTAAACAATATGTTGATGTCCACCCTGACTGTAATCGGAAATGGTCATTTGTATGTCCTTTTGGTGATCTTTGTGTTCTGAAATAAGTAATAACTTCTATCATCTTGCGACGCTAACTTTTTAACCCTTTCGGTGCTCATGACGGAATGGTTCCGTCATGAGCACCGGTGCTCCGGTGCTTCACCGGTGCTCATGACGGAACCATTCCGTCATGAGGACAGGGGCAGGAAATCCCTCTGCTGTAAACAGCAGAGGGATTTCCATTTTTTAGGTCTCGCCTAGCAGCACGCATGCGCTGCTCTGCGAGACTTATCATAAGGGGACTTCAAAAAGCTGACCACACGCTCGTGCGTGTGTGGCCTATTGCTTGCGGTTACCCGCACAGGCACCATCTGTTTTGAATTATCGTGCCCAGACGCGTGCGTGATAATTCAAAACAGATGTTGTGGCGCGCGCACCATTCGCGTGCTTTTTCTTGCCGCTGCTGTCAGCCTCCTGGTTTCCCCGCTCCCTTGGGATGGAATGTGCTCCGAGAGCCGGGGTTACTGCTGGCCAAGTTTCTCTCCAGGCCCCAAACTTCTGAGGAGAGCAGTGCGGCGCGAGAACTTTATACACTGCTCCAGGGGCTGCCCCGCCTCTCGCGGCCGGCCCCGGGGGGAGAGGCGGCGTGCAAGGGTTGTCAAGCCGTGTCCCTGCCTGCTCTGTGGGTGAAGGGCAGAGTAACTCGCGCGTGGGCGTTCGACATCATCCACCCTCGACACCACCGCATGTTTCAATTTTCCAGTATTTTGGGACATTGCAATTTCTGGCATTCTTGATGCGCTTTTTGGTGCGGTCAAGAGCTAAGGAGCGTCGGGATCTGTCGCTCTAAACTTTTTATTGTGGCGCAGTGGTCCCAGCCGACACTGAACCGATGCCAGACCCTCGGATGATTTGACCATGTTCCCGCCTCTTTTGACAACTCTAACTTATTTTGGAGCTGGGGCTTCTTTTTTTAAATTGCGCAAAAAAAACAGCATTTCTTTTTTTTTTTTTTTTGCAATTTTATATAGCGCGAACTCGACCCGAAGGTATCAGAGCGCTTTACATGAGCACCAGTTGCATTACAGACAGACGCGTTTTTTTTTTTTTTTAGGCACGGGGAGATTAAGTGATTTGCCCAGAATCACAGGATACTTGAGCCTCCCGCCAAACTCAAACCTTGTTGGCCGCTCTTGCCGTTAAACCACATCCTCTGCTAGAGAGCAGGGCGGTAAAAAGACATAGGTAAAAAACATAACCGATTTTTTTGTATGCCCACCTCTCAGTTCTCCGCCTTATTTAAAGCAGGGGAACTGCTGTGTTTCTGATAGACCGACCTCACCCAGCTGTGACGTTGTAAACAAACTCAGTGCTGACGCTCCGAGTCGGACATGGCATCGGGAGGCTCACCCTATGTATGGCGGGCTTTCTGACACCTTCTCTGTCATGTTTTTGCCTGCCCGGTGCTACCATGCGCAGAAAGCGTTCAGCACGTCGGGGATATTTTTTTATTTTTAAAAACTGCCCGTACTACCCACATCCTGCGCTCCCCTGCCTCCCTGTGTCGGTATCAATCCTTGTGTCCCAATCTCACTGTCTCCATGCCAGTGTCCTTGTGTCAGTATCCCAGTGTTAGTGACCCATGTCAACAAACACATGTCAGGACCCAGTGTTGTGCCCTTCCAGTCAGTGCACCTGTCTTAATGTCCCTGTGCCATTTCACTGCCCTGGTATTGTGTCCAATCATAAGTACATTAAAGCGAGTATCCTTGTGTCCCTGATTCAATCTCTGTCACTTCCCCTTTCCATATCCCAGCATTAAAGTTTGTGCTCCCTTTCAGCATTCCATTATCACTGTTTCCAAGTTAATACCCCCTTGCCAGTGCCCCCGTGTCTGTGTCCATTTGTCAGAGTTGCCATGTGATTGCTGGTGCCCCCATGTCAGTATTCCAGTGTCAGGGTTAGCACCCCTCTGCCAGTGTTCTAATGTCAATCTTTGTGGCCGTATCAATGTTCCAATTTCATTTTCCCCACGTCAAAATCTTGATGCCAATGTTGGTGTCCCTGTGTCATTGTTCTAGTGTCCGTGATCCAGTGGTAGTATCCCTTTGACAGAGTTTTTAAGTGTCTTCTGTCCCCTGTGTCAGTCTACCAGCATGAGGGTCCCACATGATGACATTGTTTGCTTATAAACTACTTATTCTATCCTCAGTCCACTTCGAAGCACCAAGAGGATGCTTGAGCACTGGGGGGGGCTTAGGATAAAGATTGGGTGTTCTCATGATCTAAAAATGTACCAGAAGTAATGAGTATTTTAGGAAGGATAATTTGAAGAGTTGGGAAATAATGGGGTACAAAGTTGCTTCATTGCATTGCACATTGGTGAGAAAGCAGCGCATAGCCATATTTACTAAAAATTACCTGCTGTTGCTCTCTTCGCCTGAACTGGCGCACACACTGGCTGCCTAGCAGCATGCACAAACCCTAGCACCATGGAGCAAAGGGGTGTGTTTATGATGTCTAGAATAGGTATTGTACTGGAATATTGTACTGTACTGGAATATTCCCTTCCAATACAGAATCCTACGCCTAGGCAATTTTTATCACATTCCACACCTTGAATGTGTGCTGTACAGTGTAGCACACAAGCAATGCGTGAAATGTTAGTAAAAATGTTAGTAGAAATAAAAACATTTCATCAACTTTGGGCCTCCTTCAAGGAGGTGGTATTTTTAGATGTAAAGTCCAGTCTGGCTATTTTAGTAGATCAGGATTTGCGTTAAAAACATGGGTGCTTGCGCAGTAATTTCCAGTTACCACTCATGTATTGCCACCTTGATGCAAAGTGATGGAAGCCAGTACAAACGCAATTTTCACCAAGAAAGGGGGACCTTTCCAGTGCAAAATACCTCTTGTGCTGAGAAGTAAATCCATTTCCCAGACTTTGCACCACTTTGCATGACTTTGTGGCTCTGCAAAGTCTTAGTAAATGTGTACCATTGTTTTTTCTAGAGAGAGAGATTCACTTCAAACAAGGGAGAGTTGACAAGCAAAATATGCATTTCACTAATGCATACATTACAGTAAATCATGCAGCATTATGATTATCGCCTCTGACACTCATTTTTATAGATGACCATGCCGGAGACATGTCACTTATCATTTGAAAATTAAGGAAAGGGTTTGAAAATTACTTCACAGTGCAATGCATGTCTTTAAATTCAACTTGCATGCTGAATATATTCTCAGGTGAAGAAGTATTAATTTTTATTTTTAATTTTCAAAAACCTTTATTGACAAAATTGCATAGACAAATTACATTCTTGCACTAAATCACAACACCATGCACATAAGTACAATTACGGATCACAGAAGGGACCAATAGCACGTAACATTAGTAAGCGGCAGCATAGCAAATGGTATACAGGCACGTTTGGACAATAAACAGTCATTGGAGTGAGGCACACAGCGCTTGAGTGGAGGGGCAGGCCTACGGAGAAGGAGCAGGGGGGAGGCCGATAACTATTCTACACCGGCGGCCGCTGCGGGCGGAGTGCCGGCGGGGAGCGCGGGAGAGGAAGCCAGACGCTGGGGGGAGCGAGCAAGGAGGTATGACACAAGGGGCCCCCATATGTCGTGTGGGCGAGATCTAGCTGGCATAAGGTCCCAGAATTCGGACAATAGGGTCTGGCAGCGCGATGCATCCTCAAGCCATTGAGCGAATTTAGGTGCAGGTCTGCGACCCCAACACATGGAAACCCTGTGCCGTGCAAGGACAAGCAGCATGGCGATTAGACGGCCGGAGGCGTCCGGGCAGAATTTAACACAGCCGAGGAGGCAAAGCGGGGGTCAGGCTGAACCGGAGAGGAGGTAATCTCTGATATAGCAGAACAGACCTCACGCCAGTAATCGGCGACCTTGGGACATAACCAGGCAAGATGAGCGAAATCCGCCGCAGGGGCGGAACAGCGTAGGCATCTGTCACTAGGGATGAGTCCCAGCTTGTGCAACTGAACAGGGGTGCGGTAGAGCCTATGCAAGTATTTAAAATGAATTGGGCGCAGGCGGTAGTTGGGGGATAATCGCTTAGTCTGCATACAACAGTATAACCAATCAGGATGAGAGATGTCTATGCCGAGGTCCTCGCCCCACGCCACACGAGCGCGATCAGTGGAGGTGGCCGCTAGCATGAGGGCATATAGTTTAGTTACCAACTTCCGCGGGGAGGGAGACGAATATAGGAACTCAAGAGCGGTCATCGAGGTAGGAGGCAGAGGGAACGCGGGGTGCAGCTCTCGGCAGATGGCCCTTAGCTGATAAAAAAGCAGTGTGTCCATGGGGCCGGAATTTTCAGCCAGGGAATAAAACGTATTCCCCGGATAGAGATCTGCGACCGTATTCAGCCCCAGGCGGGTAGCATGTTTAGCCATGCCAGATGGTTGGAGAGGAGGAAAAGATGGGTGCCGAACTATCGGCATCGAATTTGCAGAGAGCGAGGGGGCACCGGAGAAACAACGAAGTCCCTCCCAGGCCCACCGTAAGGTCTCAACCGTATCTATTTCAGTGCGTGGGAGTTTTGCTGGGGCGAACAGGGCAGTGGTGAGTGGCCACGGGGCAGCAAGATCCGCCTCGACCGCCACGTGAGGCTGGAAAGGAGTGGGGTGAAGCCAAAAGTGCAAAAAGCTGGCCTGAGCACACCGTGCATAGAGCTTAAAGTTAGGGGCGCCGAGACCGCCACATGACATCGGAAGGGTGAGTACGTCGTACGCGATCCTGGGTTGCTTGCCGGCCCAGAGAAGAGAGATGATCAATGAGCGAATCCTGCGAAAAAAGTGGGCGGTGAGGGGGACCGGTATGTTCAGGAATAAATATAAGAATTTGGGGAGGACAACCATCTTGGCAATGGCTATTCGACCAGCTAACGAAAGGGGCAGCTGGCTCCAAAGGGGGATCTTCGACTCAAGCCAGTCCACCGCACGACCGAAATTAGCCCTCCAGAGTTCGTCCACGTCCCTACTCAGCCAGACACCCAAATAGCGAGTGGGACCGGACGCCCAGACGAAGGGATATTCCGAGGTAAAAGGAGTGGTGGCGTCCATGAGAGGGAAGAGGATTGACTTGTTCCAATTGACCTGTATGCCTGAAAAGCCCCCAAACCGTATGACCTCGCGCACTAAAGGACTAAGGTGTTCCTGGGGGTGTCGGACATGTAAAGTGATGTCGTCCGCATACATAGAAACCAGGAGTGCGCGTGCCGCAAACCCGATGCCCCTCTGGGTGTGGTGTTGCCGAAGTCGGGCCGCAAGTGGTTCCATCGCGATGGCGAATAGCATCGGCGAGAGCGGGCATCCCTGGCAAGTGCCACGGCCGACAGGGAAGGGATCGGATACCATGCCATTGATCCGTAGACGGGCGGTGGGGAGAGTGTACAATAGTGAGACTTTACGAATAAATATTGAACTAAAACCGAGACGTAGGAGGATGAATAAGAGGAAGGGCCATTCCAAGGTGTCGAAGGCCTTTGTGGCATCGAGCAGGGCGGCCACCGCAGGAAGCGCTGGGTTGATCTGATGAAGGACGGAAAAAATGGTTCGTAGGTTGTGGGAAGTTGCCCGGCCCGGTATGAAGCCGGACTGGTCTGGACGGGCGATGAGCGGCATAAGAGGGAGAAGTCGCGACGCAAGCAGTTTGGCGAATATTTTGTTATCAATATTTATGAGAGACAGGGGCCGATAGGAGTCTCGCCGTTCGGGGGGCTTATCCGGTTTTAGAAGAAGGGTCAGCATGGCCTACCGGAGCGAAGGTGGAAATTGGCCACACTCGAAGGACTCATTATACATGGCGGCCAGGTGTGGCACGAGTAGTGGAGCAAAAGTCTTGTAAAAGGAGACAGGCAGGCCGTCCGGACCAGGTGCCCTGTCACCAGGCATACCATTGATGGCGGCAAGGATTTCCTCTTTAGAAAAGGGCTCGTCCAGATATTCTCGGTGGTGATTTTCGAGCCATAGGAGCTCGAGGGTATCGAAGTACTGGTCGAGGGCCTCTCGCGGAGGAGCAGGACCAGCAGTGTACAACTGCGAATAAAAGTTCGTGAAACGCGCCTTAATCTCCTCGGAGGAGGTGGTACGAGAAGGGCCACCGTCCTGGAGCGCCATGATGTAGGATGCAGCATGGGCCGGACGGAGAAGATTGGCCAAGGTCCTACCTGGCCGGCCTCCCTGCCAAGGAACGAGAGTTCTCTGTTAGCCTCCTCGGCGAACTCAGTATGTTTCTCGCGAAGGCGGGCGTGTGTGTCGGGGCTAGGATCAAGAGCTTGAGAGGCGTCCAGGCATTTAATTTCGGATTCCAGCTTAGTAAGGGTATTACGTATGGAGCGCAGGACCCCGGATTGTTTAGAAATGCACGCCCCGCGAATAACGACTTTAAATCCCTCCCAAAGAGTGGAAGGGGAATCCACAGAGCCCTCATTGAGCTCAAAGTAGTTAGTGATCGCGGTCTGGATCTCATCACAAAAAACGGAATCCCGTAGGGCGTTAGATGGTAGCCTCCAGGAGAAAGCGCGACGGGTGGCCAGGGGTAGACCAAGTCCGAGCCGGACAGGAGCGTGATCTGAGAGGGTGCGCGCCATGTGATCAATGGAAGTGAGCCAGGAAAGAGCGTCAGGAGAGGAGATCCAGAGGTCTAGCCGGGACCAACAGCCATGAGTGCCGGTGACGCAAGTGCCCTCACGGGCCTCTGGATGTGTGTGGCGCCAAGCGTCATACAGGGAGTTCTCGGTGAGAATGGAATTCAGGAATGCCGCGGCGTGGGGTTGGGAAGCATGTGGGCCAGAGCGATCCAAAGCGGGGGGTAGTGTGACATTAAAATCCCCACCCCAGAGAAGCGCAGCGGGGCCAAGGGATAAAATGTGGTGCCACACCTGCGCAAAAAATTCTGGGGCGTCGGTGTTGGGACCATAGATGGCAGCTATCGTGACAGGTTGGGCCTGAAGGGAGCCATGGAGGATGACGAAACGCCCTGCGGGATCAGCAATAGCGTGGGAGGTGTGCCAGGGGAGCCCCCTACGTATGAGAATAGAGACCCCCCCGAGAGTAGTTGGAGTAATAAGAAGAGTGAGATTCTCCCCAGTGTCGAGAGTGTAGTCTGGCAGCAGATGCAGGAAGCAGGTGGGTCTCTTGCAGCAGACAGACGTCCACCTTATGCCGAACCAGATGTGCATGGACAAGTCGAGCCTTACGATGGTCGTTAAGACCCCGGATGTTCCAGGTCCAGCAAGTAATGTCAGTCATTCAGACATGGCGGGGAAAGTGATCGAACATGGTGTGGTGCGTGAGGCCCGGATCTTCGTGCGGGTGCATGTGGTAGTGCTAAGCAATTGAGAAAACGATGTGCAGAGCAACAACAAAGGGAAAAACAAAGGCCACTATGAGCCTGCCACATCAAATCGCTGGACTGCGAGGAGAAGGCGCTAGAATCATGCCCCTGAAGGAGGATACCAGTGACTGTCGGACCCAGGAGCAAGGACTTTGGGTAGTGCGCAGAGTAATGCAACAAGACAGAGCAGAGCCGGTAGAAAATGGCATCACGAAGTGACCTGTGGAACAAAACAATACAAAAAAGCCAAAACAAAAACGCCTCGGAAAGAGGCCACAGAACCCCCCGCCCCCCCCACCCTCCACCCACACCAACCCCCCAAACAGGTTTAGAAACCACCCTCGACCACCCCAGGGAACCCCAACTGGGAAGGGAAGAGTCCAAATCCAATGTGGGAATCATCCCGCAGAGGCATGGCGAGGCTCGGCAGGCACCCCTGCCAACAGAGCAGGGTGGCCAAGCAAACAGCGATCGCAGACATCAAGATAACGGAGTTGCAGTAGAGCACAATGGTGGCTGATCCAGGAGAGTCACAGTGAAGGATACGCCCGCACAGGGGCAAACGGAGTGACATTAAATCAAGGGCAGAAAAATGGTCAGGTCACCATGGCTAGAACAGCAGAGTAACAGTATTCGAAGATGGGGTCAAGCTAGTCATTCTCGCCCAGATCACCGGGCCCGGAATCTTGAGGACAGTCAGCCAGTCAATCATTGTCACTGAGGTGGTCAACAGCAGCCGCTTGAGAACCAGGTGGTGAGGTGCGAGATGATTTGTCAAGCTTTTTAGCAAAAGCGAGGGCGTCTCTGGGATCAGGGAAGATGAGTTTTGGCGCCCTGTCGGACCTGCATCTTTGCCGGATAAGCCAAGGAGTAAGGGACGTCGTGTTTTTGGAGGATCCTCTTTGCTGGAAGGAATTTGCGGCGGGCTGCCTGGACAGCGATAGTATAGTCCGGGTAGAAGGAGAGCGAGTTACCTTGGTGATTTATTTTGCCCCTTTCCCGAGCCGCTCGGAGAATGGCGTCACGGTCTCTGAAGTTTAAGATTTTAGCAATGATAGGGCGAGCAGGTAAGCCCGGGCCAGGACGCGGGCCAAGGGAGCGGTGAGCCCGCTCGACGATGAAGACAGAAGAGAGGACTTCACCAAAGAGTTCCCGGACGAGCTGCTCCACGTAGTCCTCCATGCAAGAGATATTGGTGGATTCAGGTACTCCTGTGATGCGGAGGTTGCTCCTCCGGAAGCGCGCCTCCAAATCTTCGTTTTTATTCCGGATAATGTCGAGTATTTTGTCCATCTGCAATAGTTTTTGGTCATCTTGAGTGGCGGCATCAGAGATCCTGGATTCAGCATGCAAGAGACGAGCATCGTGGGAATCAACCCGGGCCTTCACAGAGTCAAGACGGGCAGACAATTGGTCGAGTTGGGCAGCAATGCCCGTAACAGCGGACTTGACGTCGAGCATAATCGCCTTCAAGTCATCTTCATGCGCAGGCGGTGCCTCCATGGTGGATGGAGGGCCACCACCATCCGAGCACGCACCGTCCTGTCGAGTCGACCTACGCTGATCGAAGGCGATCTTGGGCTGCTTGGGGTCAGTCCTCCCCATGGCGGGCAGAAGCAGGTAAGAGATATCCCCAGACGTGGACACTGCTGCTACCTGCTGGGGACTCCAAACCCCATAATCCATCACTCGCCAGGGGAGGAGCTGAACAGCCGGATTCGCGCTCAAAAGCGCGCAACATCACCCACGACGCGGGACGTGGACACTGCTGCTACCTGCTGGGGACTCCAAACCCTATAATCCATCACTCGCCAGGGGAGGAGCTGAACAGCCGGATTCGCGCTCAAAAGCGCGCAACATCACCCGCGACGCGGGACGTGGACACTGCTGCTACCTGCTGGGGACTCCAAACCCCATAATCCATCACTCGTCAGGGGAGGAGCTGAACAGCCGGATTCGCGCTCAAAAGCGCGCAACATCACCAGCGACGCCCGGACGCCGCCCACGCGCGTCCCGCGAAGCCCGGGCCAAGGGCGGGCCCGTCCTTGCCCGTCATCGGCAGAAAGAGGCAGGGCAGGGCCACCCCCTTTTCATGTGGTGGACATTTGTGGACAGAACAATTCTTCATTGGTACCATTACGCCAGGTTTGCTAAAGTGTTGGTTTACTGTTAGCCTAATATCATTTAATAATATAGCATTATATGCTGTTATTTTTTCACGTGCTGGTCCTGGGAGAACTTAAGTTGATCACTTTGATTGCCGGAAGTGAAGTGTTGTATAGGTATCACGAGACTTAGAGGTCACAAATCCACTAAGGATTGAGTATGGTGAAAAGGAAAACAATGGATGGGAATAGTGGAGCTCTTGGAGGGGGAGAAAGCGGTAGAGAACGTAGGGGGAAAAGGGTGAGGAAAACGCTGAAACAGAAGACATCAGGTAATAACTGCACCATAGATAGAATAGATACGCTGATCAGCGAATGTGAGGACATTTTAGTTAATGATGCATCCACCCAAGCTACTAGTATTGAACAAGCCGTAGGCTCCTCCCAACCGGACAAAACCAGCGCAGGACAACACGTAACAATTCCCGCAATGTTTCATAAACCAATGAGGGGAGGTACTCTAGAACTCCACACTGAGGGATCTATGGCTAAGAGGGCAGAAAGAGCAGCTTTAGCGAAAGGAAAGATTGGTAACCTTGAGGTAGGGGAAACAACAGTTGCCTGTACTAATAGGTTTGCGCCCCTCATAGATCTGCAAGAGGAAGAGAGGGTGGATGATCACTTGAATAATTCCCCGTCGCTGTCCTGCAGCTCCCCCTACATCTAATTCACGGTTGAATTCATATTCCACCGCTGATTTTCAGGGAATACCTTCTCTTATTCGTGAACTAAGAGCGGAGGTGGCATTTATGCGAACAAAGTTAGTAGAATTGACATCTATGGTTGAACTTCTATCACAAAGGATTCCTGCTCAACTAGAAACTCCCAACCTCAGGGTAAGGCAGCTTGATCAATTTAAGCAGGCAAACTGTCAGGAACGGGATCTGGCTACTATAACAAAGCTCTCTCGGAGTAAGGATAATATTCCGCTCCGTTATAATGCGGGGGAAGAAAGTAGACTTGAAATAGAGCCAATATCATTGGGGTGTCCCGCTCAAGCACTTAATCTAAAATCAGATCTATCACAAATGCAAATAAGGCGCCCTGTCATACCAGGACCAGGGAATACTTTAAATAATTGCAGACAACAAATTATTACACCGTTAGGTATAAATCTGCCTCAGGCGTCAAAAATGTACATGGTCAATGTCCCCAAACACGCTAGTAGGAATAGCATTGAAAACGCAGATTCCCTTACCAATAAAGTAATCCATTGGATCCGCCACGTTAGGGGATGTCGTTCGGTTATTAGAGAAGATATTTTTAGAGCTCGTAGACTCTCTTCCCGAACAAACCCGCTAGATTGTATTGAGTTAACACTAAAAGGTCAAGATCTAGTTGAAAATTTGCTAGCCTTGGAATTTCGCACGTCTTCTCCAGACCATTTGTTAATACAGTTTAGACGTTTCCCCATTGTAACTGATAAGGGCTGCGCTCTAGGGCAAGGTGATTCCCTCTTAGGCGGATCCTCAAACCTAGAATCTAATGATTGACTCTTGAACGTGCCCCAGAAGGAATTAGGTACCAATGACTTCATTCCACCAAATAGAGAATCCAGTATTTGTTCTTACCCTTCTAGAGAGGTGGAATGTACAATGAGTAATTTACCCTCAGATAATAATATATTGACAACTAAAGGAAATATAGAGCTAGCTGACCACCAAGGAAATTTGTTGAACACCGTGATAGCACAGAGCCCATGTGGAAATTTACTGGGAGGATTATCTGTGTTGTCATGGAATATAGCTGGGATAAAATCCAAGATCGTATCTCCAGATTGGCAGACATTTGTTGCACAACATGTCTGCCTTTTCCAGGAAACCTGGGCGGTGGATCCTATCCACAGTGCAGGCTACTTAAACTATTGTGTCCCAGCAATCACTGGTGGAAAAGGTCGACCCTCAGGAGGGTTAACAATCTGGGTTCGCCAAGAAATTGGCTTTGTTGTGCAGGTCCTCGAGGCTCATAATAAGGATATATTAGCTCTCCGGTTGAAGTGGGGAGAGCGCGAAAATCTTGATATCTATAACATCTATGCAAGAGGGACAAAGGGTAGGAAATCTGAGGTTTTAGTAGTTTTGGACACTTTACTTGACCAATATTCTAGGGGTAGAAATGTAATAATAGCGGGTGATTTTAATGCGACTTTTGAACCCCTCCTAAATGGGAACTCAAATTTTACTGATGATGTAGATGACTTGTGGAGAATTCCTAAATTAGATCTAATTCCAGAAAAAAAATGGACTGATGTGGTGGTTCAGATAAATTCCATCTGTATGGAGAAAGGATTAAGGGCTGTAAATGGCAGAACCCAATCAGATAGAGACGGTGCATGTACTTTTAACAATGGCTCTAGTTTTAGCCGCATTACTTATTGATTAACTGTCAGTTTTGGCATGCATTAAGGGACATGAAGGTAAATGAGAGAATAGAGAGCGATCACAATCCCTTGTGTGCAGTTTTTGAGGTAATGGTAGAGAAAGACGCCATTTACTCTAGTAGAGAAATGATATCCCTAGATTTAGTTCCCACGAATGATATGAGGCGCTTGAAATGGGTAAATGTAATAGAGAACCCTGAAGTCCTAGATAAAATCTCAATAGATGTTGATAATGCAATATTAAAATTAGAAGATCTTTTGGTCAACCTGGCACCTCCCGAGTTGGTAACTGGATTTCATGCTGAGTTTTTACACAACTTCGTACCTATTTCTATAAAAACTGTAAAAACAGAGGTAATCAACACAAAAAAGGAAGTAAATGGTTTAACAAGGATTGCAAGGAGGCTCGTAGTTCCCTGGGGATAGCAATTAAGGATGGTGATCTGGCTAAAGTGCGGTATGCCAGGCAAATTTATAAGAAAGTCCAGGAGACTGCTAAGAAATCTTGGGATGAGAATAGATGGCAGGATCTTAAATGTGCCTGCGAAAGCAAAAATCTTAAACAATTTTGGGATGTAGTTAAATGGGGTAGAGATGGCCGACCTGTAGAGCCGATAAATCATGTAAGCCAAGATCAATGGGTAACGCATTTCCAATCTCAATACGCTTGTAGTATAGATGACAAGGGTGCGTTTGAGTTCCCATATACTTACTATGATGGTCCAGCTTTTAATGAAGCAGATGTTGACATCGCTTTGGGTTCTGTAATGGGAGGTAAAGCACCAGGCCCCGACGGGATTCCAGCTGATATATTCCTTTCCAATAAACCAAAATGGAGCCGATATATCTTGATTATAATGAATGAAATTGCTAAAGGTATGCCGGTACCAGATTCATGGAAAGGAGCGGAGATAATTCCAATATTTAAAAAGGGGGATAAGTCACTGCCTGGGAATTATAGACCCATAAGCTTAATTGACTCATTACAAAAGATTATGGGACGCCTTGTGCTAAATAAAATCCTTGATTGGATTGATGAGCAGGACATATCACCATTCCAGGCAGGTTTTCGGTCATGCACAAGTACCATTGACCAAACCTTTCGCTTCACATTGCTCTACTGGAAAACGGTGGTCTTAGGCAAAGGCAGCTTGTATGCTGCCTTTGTGGATTTAAAGTCAGCCTTTGACCTCGTTTCCCGTAGTAGATTGTGGAGAGTAATGCAAGATCTGGAGATGCCCCAAGAACTACTAACTCTCATAGCTAGACTCCATGAGGGAAACCACGCAAAAATCAGGTGGGGTACCCAGGGCCAGGTTACCTCCCCTTTTCGAGTGGAAAAAGGGGTGAGACAAGGTTGTGTGATGGCTCCAACGCTGTTTTTTATATTCATCAATGGTATTGTAAAATATTTGGAAGCAAACGCAACTGATGCTCCTATATTGGCGGGCGTGAAAATCCCCATCCTCATGTTCGCAGATGATACGCTGTTAATCGCTAAAACACTGAGCGGTTTACAGCGAGCCCTATCACTCTTCGAGGAATTTTGCCATCTGTGGGGTTTGGAGATAAACGTGTCCAAAACTAAGTTTATGACATTTAACCCCCACAGATCTTATAGAGGAGTGATGGTGCTGAATAAGCGACCCCTAGAGCAGGTAAAAGATTTTACATATCTTGGGGTCATTATGCAGGGTGACATGAGTTGGGGCAAGCAACTGGATATGGCCACACTGAAACATCGGCAGTTGGCAGGAACTTTACTGGCTGAGTTTAATGCATCGTTTACAAAACCAGTTAGTCCAGTTTTGAACATTTATAATATGAAAGTTGTTAGTGCATTATTATAGGGAGCAGAGCTCTGGGGATTTAAAAATCTTTCAAAACTAACCACAGCTGAAAATAGTTTTCTACGTAAAATCACCAACCTTCCACAAAGCACACCGGTACGGCCATTACTCTATGATTTAGGCAGGAAGGCTTTGGTTGACAGTGCCAGATTACGCCCTTTGTTGTATTGGCGGAGAATCTGGTCAACACCTGAATTGACACCTTATGTTGAGAGCCTAAAAGATTTAATAAGAGCGGATTGCTATAAGAAAATCAAATGGCTACAGGAAGTTAGATCTATCCTAGTAAGTATAGGCATGGCCGCTTTATGGGAGAATCCTGAAAACACTCCGTTTCCCTCTAAAGCACAGCTGAAGGAAAGATATTGGGGATGGGTGTCTGTTAACATCTTTAGGAATAGTGATCCTTCGACACTAACGGGCCAATTCCTAGATGTAAAACCAGTGCAAAAGCTGGAACCATACTGGGACACCATAACGAAGCCTCACGATAGAAAGCTCTATTTCCAACTTAGAGTGGGCACATTACCCATAAAGTCATTTACTGCGAGATGGGATACAGTGGACGACACCTCCTGCCCTATTTGTCATGTAAACTTGGAGTCTTTGGCCCATTTGTTATTTGTGTGTCCCGCCTATAAAGTTCCGCGGCGTATTTGGTCGGCACCAATTTGTAGACCTCTGGGTACCCAAAAACATGAGGTAGCTCTTAGATTAATTCGCACTGAAACATGGCTACCCCTTGCCATATCTTTAGCTAAATTTTTAGGTTGGGCATGGGTCATTAGATCAAAAGCGATTGCTGTATTGTAATGAATGTGTACTACATGCCTAACTTTTTTCTTTAGTTGCTTAAATGAAATTGGGGTTTGTTTCTCCTTTTATTTTTTATTTTAATACTAAAAGGTAGTAAGCGTAAGGTAAGAGTTGAGTTGTCCATGGAATTTCGTGTCTTAATGTAAAAGGACTCCTTTGTATATATGTATATAACATTGAGAGGAGTTTAAAAAATGTTATTGTTGTTTTTATAATATTTTATGGACTCCTATCTTCATGGGAAGTTTAAAAAAAAAATTTTTTTTTTTTATATTTTGGTCATAAATTTTGTATTGTATTTCAGCTTTTATGACTATTTGTCGAATAAAGCTATTATGACTGACTGATATCCCCAGAGACCAGGAGGGGAGGATTAGCGGCCAGAAGGGACAGCGTCAATAAACGTGTCGCGTGAGGAGCAACTGACAGAGGGGATGATGGCAGGGTCACCAGGCTGATGGGCAGCGGCAGCCGGCCGCTGTGTGAAGCGAGCCAAGATGGGACGATAACAGGACCCAGCAGGCAGTGAGGACCCCGGGTCGGCGATACAGCAGCGTGACAGATGCAGCCCCCACAGACTCCACGAAAATTCTGCAAGAGCACACCACAGCAAACTGAGAGCAGAGAGGCCAGCGGAGCAGATCATGGGTCAGCAAAGGAAGTAGTCAGCCGCCCAGCGCCACAGGACCAGTTGCCCCCGCACAGGAAGGGCGGCAGAGCAGGAGGGGGGCGCAGGGGAGCCCCACCGTGCGCCGGACGATCCGGGGGTCACACCGCAGGAGCCCGCACAGTGGTGGTGAGTACAGCTGAGGAATGCAGCTAGAGGCCTGAAAGCACTGGAACAGCGCCCCGGTAGGGCAAATCAGAGGCGGAGGTCAAGAATCGGGGCCGGCGGACCGGGAACCACACAGGAGCACACGCCAACCGGAGCAAGGCCAATCACAGGGCTGGCGAAGGCGCAGTCCGCGCCACAGGAGAGCAGGCCTGACGTCAGAGTCAGTGACAGTAGGGGCCCAAAGCCAGGTAAGCCCGAGGAGCGGGGATCGGTGCGGCCGCCAGAGGCCGGGGCAGCGCAGCAAAGTGTGATCTAGGCCGCTGGAGAAGGCCGCAGCGGGGGAGGGGGACTCCAGTCACCACTCAATGCACAGCAGCGGGGAGGTCGGGAGAACGCGCATGTCTGGGGCAATGGCGGCGGCGAGACGCGGGGTGCACGCCGCTCCCGTCACCGGGCCCGGGCACATGGAGCCGCCTCAGCGGGCACCGAAAGGAGGGGAGAATGGCACCAGAAGCGCGAGGAGTGCCCAGGCCGGGCGGTGCAGCTCGCGTGCCCCCAGTCCCGCCGCAAGAAGCGGCAGCGGCACTCACTGGGCAGCGAGGGACAGGTTTCCCCACAGTCCTCCAGACGATCCACAGGTCCAGCAAGTAAGCCCAGCAGCAAGGAACGGGGGCCTGGCCTCGCCGGCAACGAGGCACAGGCCCGGCGCAGCGGACGGGCAGCGGATCTCAGCCCCCACAAGCCGCCGGGGATCAGGAGCAGCACAGGGTGATGCCTCGAGTGGAGACACAGCCAGAAAGTAAGCTATAGTGCGGCGTACTAGCCGTTGTCTGCAGGATTCTTCCGGATAATGAGCTTGGCCGGCAGAGCCCACTTAGAGTGCAGCCATCTTTCAGCCGGCCAAGCCACGCCCCCGCAAGAAGTATTAATATTAGCTGAGCTTTTGTGCTGGAATTTGTCTTGATCTTGACCCCTGAGCACTTCCTGCTGCCAGTTATATCTGGGGGGAGAGGTGGGAGAGCATTATTATGGGGGTGCCTGAATGCTCTAGACCCACCAAAGTTGTGGCCTCACCGGGCTGACACAAATTTTCCTACCACCCAGCGTTCCCCCAGGTCTCCCGATAAGAATGGTGCCTCACTCGTGTGGGAGGCCCAAGTACCCGCGACAGGCAAGGGCCCAAAACATTTTGTGATGGGCAATTTTGATGTCGCCTCAATAAGTTTTGGGCCCTTGCCTGTCGTGGGTACTTGGGCCTCCCACACGAGTGAGGCACCATTTTTATCGGGAGACCTGGGGGAACACTGGGTGGTAGGAAATTTGTGTCAGCCCGGTGATGCCACAACCTTCCCACACAAAAATGTATGGAAAAAGTGATTTTTTTTTTTCCAGCTAAATTTGAGGTTTGCAGGGGATTCTGGGTAAGAAAACGTTGGGGTATCCACGCAAGCCATACCTCCCTGGAATCCCCCGGGTGTCTAGTTTTCAGAAATGTGTGGGTTTGGTAGTTTTCCCTAGCTGGCCGCCGAGCACGGGGCCAAAAACCCAGGTGACCCCCCTTGCAAAACCATGTCGTTTTGTGATAGGCAATTTTGATGTCGCCTCAATACGTTTTGGGCCCTTGCCTGTCGCGGGTACTTGGGCCTCCCACACGAGTGAGGCACCATTTTTATCGGGAGACCTTGGGGAACACTGGGTGGTAGGAAATTTGTGTCAGCCCGGTGATGCCACAACTTTCCCACACAAAAATGTGTGGAAAGTGATTTTTTTTTCCTGCTAAATTTGAGGTTTGCAGGGGATTCTGGGTAAGAAAACGTTGGGGGATCTATGCAAGCCATACCTCCCTGGAATCCCCCGGGTGTCTAGTTGTCAGAAATGTGTGGGTTTGTAGGTTTCCCTAGCTGGCCACCTTGCACGGGGCAAAAAACCCAGGTGACCCCCCTTGCAAAACCAGGTTGTTTTGTGATAGGCAATTTTGATGTCGCCTCAATACGTTTTGGGCCCTTGCCTGTTGCGGGTACTTGGGCCTCCCACAGGAGTGAGGCACCATTTTTATCGGGAGACCCGGGGGAACGCTGGGTGGTAGGAAATTTGTGTCAGCCCGGTGATGCCACAACTTTCCCCCACAAAAATGTGTGAAAAAAGTGATTTTTTTTTTTCCAGCTAAATTTGAGGTTTGCAGGGGATTCTGGGTAAGAAAACGTTGGGGGATCCATGCAAGCCATACCTCCCTAGCATCCCCCGGGTGTCTAGTTTTCAAAAATGTATAGGTTTGCTAGGTTTCCCTAGGTGCCGGCAGAGCTAGGGTTCAAAAACTACAGCTAGGCACTTTGCAAAAAAAGGGTCATTTTTCACTGTGAAAATGTGGTGAGTCCACCTTGCGTTTTGGGCCGTTTCCTGTCGCGGGCACTAGGCCTACCCACACAAGTGAGGTACCATTTTTCTCGGAAGACTTTGGGGAACGCGGGGTGGGTGGAATTTTGTGGATCCACGCAGATTCCAGAACTTTACACCACAGAAATGTGAGGAAAATGTTTTTGGGGACAATTTTTTAGGTTTGCAAGGGATTCTGGGTAACAGAACCTGGTGAGAGCCAGTCAAGTCACCCCATCCTGGATTCCCCTGGGTGTCTAGTTTTCAAAAATGTATAGGTTTGCTAGGTTTCCCTAGGTGCCGGCAGAGCTAGGGTTAAAAAACTACAGCTAGGCACTTTGCAAAACAAGCATTGGCATAGCGGAGTCGCCTTTGGGACCTTATAAGTGTTTAGCCATGCAACAGTTGATGTTGTTGCACCAAGGATATTGTGCTGCATAACTAAATACTTATAAGGTCCCAAAAGCGAGACCTATTGGCTATGCCAATGCTTGTTTGTAATCTTTGTAGGATGAAAACCTGAGTCATGAAGATATTAACTTGAAGCACACAGCACCTGTAAATACATTAATGTTATTTAATCATAGAAAGGAACAGTAGGTACACTCTAGAGCCCTTCATTGTTTTTTCAAAGGAAAGCCTCTGGGCAACTCCAGATCATTTTCAAGAATTTTTGATATAGAAACTTAAGAAAAGCTATAAAATAGGAAGCACTGAACGATAGTGAGATACCCGCTTTCACGCACAGTAGCAACAACCACCACAGACTGGTGCTTTCAACATTGCTTCACCAACGCTGTGTAACTTCTGAATGGAATTGCTGGAGATCTTGGGCCAGTTATGGCATTCCTGTCAATCAGTATGCCAACGACACTCTAGTACATCCAAGTGTCAAGCCAGGCAAATTTACCGTGCTTGCAAGAATACCTTCTCTGGATTATGGCCTATATGGCAACAACTGGTCCTAAATTCACTTTTGGACACCAAAACTTTACAAATATTACGCAGATGCACAAATAGTTACTCATTGAAGCTCAGTCAATCAAAGTTGATCTTCATATCTTGCCTACACCCTCCTGTATCGCCACAAAGCTTTAGACCTCTGGATGTCTGTTTACTATCTGAATGAAGCAAATGCATAACTTGACTGGAAATACTCATGCTAAAAAATAGATTTCTAACCAGGCCTTCTCCACCGCAGCCCACAGGCTGAGGAACTCGTATCTCCTAACTTCTAGTAGCTCAAATGCTTATAGTCTTCCAAAGAAGATTGAAAATATTGCCCGTGGACTTCTTTTCACCAATGTTTTATAATGTATTATGGGTGCATAATTTGTGCATCGACAACACCGCCTTTGCCATGGTTTGTGCTTTCTAGAATTTAAATTAAAATCCACATACATGCTATGTCAAACGCACTAGTTCAGAACGCATATCTGCCCGATATGGAAAAAAAAAGCAGACAATGTACAAGTATACAATCACCGTGGTAGCAAAAGCTCAACCCAAGGCTTTAAAGTTCAATCTGTAACTTAACGAGGAAATTAATCTTGAAGACACCCAAAACTGCCACCCCACAAGCTTTGTTGCAGTAAACTACAGCTTCAATCAAGAGAAAAGTGCTGACGATGGTTGAACAATATTTAGAAAGGGCAGTCTTTACTTGATAGTCCGTTTGAAGTGGTACTGCCATTGCATTATTAAAATTCGAAGCTTTGCTAGGATCTGTCAAGGTTAAAAACTGGACTTTCCTAGCAAAACCCACATCCCCACAGCTTCAGACTGTGGTTGAATTCTGGAGACATGTACCGGCTGAGGATGCACAAGGAGAGATTAGATTTGTATAGGTGCAATATGGAGAACGTAATTATTTCAGTGTACAGCAAAGGGCAAGAGTTTCAACATTTGTTTGCCTAGTGGTGTGGTTAAAAGGACTAGGCAAAGGTTAACCTGCAATGCATGGTGACCCAGGTTGCAAAATTGTTTCACTGCTGGATATTTGCACCTAATGTACATGTTTCCTAGTATTCAATGTCGGAAGGCGGTGTTACAGGACAATCCTAAAGCACCAGGAGCACCACATAACCCGATCAAAAACACAAGATCACTGCTAAGTTATAAAATAGGGTCACAGCCTGTCGCTATCGATAGGCTTCGAGGTGAACCCAACCGTGCTTCATATTACTTTGAGGCACTCCATGCTCTTTTAGGATATTTGAGAGGGTAGAGCAATTGAGGGACTGGCCGGGTAGCACTTTTGAATATATGACCAGAAGAGGTTTTCAGAATCTGACTACAACGAAGAAAAAAACAATTCTCCTGCGAGTACAACCATTGTAATAATACAGTATATTAACCGAATAGTTTGGTTGTACTTTGGCGCGGTAGCGAAGGTTAAATAAAAGTGTCCACGAAACTAATTACCTCTGGGTTGTCTTAAAATAATTCAAGCGTGTATTGGATTAGCTTGCAACAAATATATATTTTCCTTCACAAAGACTGTGCTGTTCCATTTACTGATTAGAACGACATTACCCCAGTCAATTACTAGGGTAGGAGTCGAGTGAGCATCAACGCTAAATCGAACCACTGCTGTAACTCGGCGGTCGGTCCAGCCTTCCAACCAGTGGTGTAAGAAGCTCTGGCGCCCAACCAAGAATTTCTTTCTTTCCAGTGTTTGACACACAGCTGAAGAGTTGCAATAAAATAAACGGGCAAGTTTCCAAGGAGAAAGGGGGTAATGTGGAGAGAAAGGGAGGGGGCTTGAGCGAGCCCACTGTTAAAATAACTAGAATGCAAAGCTACACATGAAATAAAATAGAAAGAAAGCCTTTCTGCAGCTGACTGGCTGCAGCTTGCAAATGAGCTCAATATGTTTGTAAGCCCAGCACATCCCCTCTCACCCCACCGCATGGAAATCGAAGGCCCTGAATGGGCGCAGGGCAGGGCAGGTGAAAGGCCGGCGCATGACACGGGAGATGTGCTGACACAAGTCGGGATTTATTGTTATTGCGGCTATCTGCTTGCCAGAGCACAGCGCACACGACAACAGCAGGCCCGTTCGACGTACAAGTGCACAGGCACACGCGCACACACACACACACACACACACACACACACTATAAGTGTATAAACCACGCACACACGTCTGCGGCTGTTCTGTCAGTCACAGCTGCGCCATATTGTCGGCGTCTGCCGACCAACTTCTGCCTCAGCACACCTCAGACAAATGAGTCAGTTAGAACAATAGAGTAAAATACGGCTTAGAACGACTGTATATAGAACAACCATAAGAAGGGGCAATTAAGGGAGAAGCACAATATTTTTTTTTTAATTTAACTTTATCCCTATGAAGATATTTCCTATCGCCAACCCGCATGTCTGTTCGCAGATACAGTTGTAAAAACATCTTCATACTCGTTCCAAAGTATTTGTGTAAATCTCCCGCACAGCACGCTGCAGGTCAAAAGGAGAGGTGCGTTCCAATTCAAGGATTATGGCTAATGGAACTTTCCTCACAGACATTACACAGACTTGACAGGACTCCCATACAAAGAACAGAAAAATAGCCTAACATCTAAAGTTCAAACACATAATTGGACTTGGCTCAAACTTCTGGTGTATCTTGTTCGGTTACTGTAGACGCCTGGATGTGGCCTTCACCATTGCAACGGGAGGAGCGGTAAAAATCAAACCTTCATTACGGCGTGTTAGCAGTCTGCCAAAGGAGCGTGTTAAAAGCAACTTTACTAGTACCTAAAGTATGACCGAAATCAGCATGCAAGTACAAAATGACCTCTCTAACAACATGCTCATTAACAGTCATCTGCAGATACAGTTATTCCCTATACCCTTTAGAAAGCAAACCGACAAAGAATATATTGGAGTAAAAGCACGCTAATGTTGAATTTGCCGCGGGCCTGGTAAAAATCACATACACTGGTGCTTTTGTACTAGCAGTCACTCTTAAAACAAGCTCTGCAGCTGATATAATAGGCCAGCCTCTGAAGCCAGTGTGTGGAGTTCAGACGAGGATAGGCTTCGCCGCCAGTGTGAGACCGTATAGAGTCGAAGAGTGAGAGAGCTCAGCAGTGATTGGGAGCCAGTGGAGAGTTGAAGCGAGGTCACGAACTGCAGCTACCATGAAACAGCACGAGCCGAAGGGAGGCGTTGCTGCTCTGCAGCTGATGTAAAACACCACAGATAAAAAGATAACATTAAAAAGTGTCTAGCCCGTTCACATACCACTTTTAGCAGCTGAAGACCAGGATTAGTCTCTGTTTTCTACAAAAAACAAGCCCGGGAGTAGTACGTGCGCACGCGCGCTTGGGAAAGTCTTCACTTTTTCAAGCACTGCACTCGTGCTTGTGGCGCGCCCCTGCTCGCTCCCGCAAGGTGGATGCCGCCACAAGCACGAGTGCAGTGCTTGAAAATGAGCAGAGCGACGGCTAAAGGCCCTCCTAAGCAGCGCATGCGCACTGCCCAGGCGAGACCTAAAAAGGGTCATTTTTTATTGTGAAAATGTGGTGTGTCCACGTTGCGTTTTGAGCCATTTCCTGTCGTGGGCACAAGGCCTACCCACACAAGTGAGGTACCATTTTTATCGGGAGACTTAGGGTAACACAGAATTGTAGAGCAACTGTTATTACCTATTGACTTTCGATGCATTTCTGCCTTCCAAATGAAAGACAATGTGTAAAAAAAAGTCATTTTGAAAAAGGACCTATAATTCTCATGCTAGTATGGGTACTCCCAATTTCGGAAATGTGCAAATATCTACTGTTTCTAAACTCTACATTTTGTTCCCATTTCAGAAATACATAGGTGTCTTTCATACCTATTTTTCCATGTATACATTTTCCCAAAATAATTGCTCTACCCGGTACATAAAAAACCATTGCAAGACGCTGCTCCGTTATTGGCTCTGGGTTCGTCGGGTTCTTGGTGAACCTACAAGTCCTATATATCCCCACAACCAGAAAGGTCCAGCAAATGTAACGGTATATTGCTTTCAAACAGCTGTCATAATTAGAAGAAGTTACAGGTGAAAACGTTGACACAAATGGCTGTTTTTTTTTCAACTAATTTTCAATTATTTCTATATTTAACTGTTAGTTTCCATGAAGAAACCTTGAAGGATCTACACAAATGACCCCTTGCTGAATTCAGAATTTTGTCTACTTTTCTAAAATGTATAGCTTTCCAGGATCCATTATTGCTTTCATACCCATTTCTACCATTAACTGGAAGGAGGTTGAAAGCACAAAAAATAGCAGAAATAGGCTATGTCCCAGAAAAATGCCAAAACTGTGTAAAAAATGTTGGTTTTCTGACAAGTCTGCTTGTCCTTGAAAGCTGGGAAGATGGTGATTTCATTACCACAACCCCTTTTTGATACCATTTGCAGGAAAAAAAACAGACGCTTTCATCTGGAGCCCTTTTTCCCATTTTCCCCAAAAAACAAACCATATTTAGCTGTATTTTGGCTAATTTCTGGGTCCCCTCCAGGGGACTCCACAAACCCTGGGTACCTTTAGAATCCCCATGATGTTGGGGGGAAAAAAGGACGCAAATTTGGCGTGGATACCTTATGTGGTCAAAAAGTTACAGGGGCCTAAGCGCGAACTACCCCAAATAGCCAAAAAAAGGCTTAGCACAGGGGGGGGGAAAGGCCTAGCAGCGAAGGGGTTAAAGGATTCTAGGTGTAGACATAAACATTTACAAGGATCTTCTGAAATCTGTAGTAGGGTGATTTCAACTGTCTATCCGTATTTTACTATATGCGAAATAGATTTCAAGCGTTATTGTTTGCATTTGCAAACTCTATACAGCCAGTAATGCTTTATTCTATGGCGGTGTGGGTGTGGAGGATGCTTCACTACACTCCTCACTTGGCTCACTGAGTTTATTTTATAAAAGTGAGCAGCGTTTCTCAAGTCTGTGTCCGGGTAAAGACAGTTCAGGATTTTAGTTTTTTTTTTTTTTTTTGTGGTACTAAAAAAAAAAACCCATTAATCACCCAGTGCCCCTCGGGATGAAAGTCTCATCACTATGCAACATTTTATCAATATTCGTGCAAAATATATTTCATGCTGTACTGTGACGCATGAGTGTTCAGTCTGCCCAATATATTGTGACTGGTAATTTTTCACTAAGCTGGTTGCTGCTGCTTAGCTAATTCTGGGGCCATCATTCTGGAGGAATACATACTTAGTTTTATTTGGAATGTTTTATCTAATGATACATGATGATAATTATAATTTCTCCAGAGTGCTTCAAATTTTTCTCCAGCATACGAGCAAGTCATTTAGATAGGACAACTCATGCCTTTATGCTGGCAGTCTTTCATAATCCATACAGAAAATGATATTTTGCGGGTCCTGGTGACTGGCACGTGTCATCTGAAGTTATCACAGTTATGTATTACGAATTAAAAAAAACTAGTAAATACGTTGGTGTGAATTATTGTCAAAGATATCAATAGGACGTGTTTGTTACACCCCCGTGCTAAATGTTTGTACAGCGCAATTCCAGGCTTTAGCCTTTCCAGCAGTGTAGACGCCACCAATTTAATCTCCTGTGGGTAATTACATTTTTGCTCTTTGAAACCTTTAATCATTCTTTCAGGAATCATTATCTAGGGTGGAGGTAGGCACTGCTGTCCTTGCTTCTTGCCAATGTCTGCACTTACACCATACCAGGCTATATTGTGCTTTCTGCAGTCAGGTTAATAAAAGACGTGACGAGTTTTTATAATGTTTATCTAGTCGGCAGGGAGCTTTGAACTATAGGTGGGTCTCTTTGGAAGCAAATGTATTTAAGAAACTCCTGCCTGCGTTCAAATGCAATGAATCTCAAAATGTCTGTCAGAGTTGGTTTTCTAGAGGCTGTGCTACATTGTGGGTGAAAACTACAGTGCTTATTGAGCTAGAAGAATGTAACGAATCAAAGACCTAAAAAATGCATTCCCTGTTATGGCTCAGTGTAATTTTAAAACTTGCTTACATACATTTTGCCTGTAATTTTCCAGTACAATGTTTGTTGTACTTTTAGACTTGCTTGTTTATAGCTTGAATGTATTTGAAATCAATTTTACAGCTCTTACTGTAGGGTTGCGTTTTCACGAAATAAAACCATATTAAGAAAAAATAGTTGCCGAAGCCATTCAGTCTGGCTTCGATTTGTAGTCCTGAATAAAACATTTAAAAAGCCTGATGCATTGGAAAAATGAAATTGTTGTTAGCTTACGTACACAGTGCTTAAGAATTGAATGATGCTCCATTGAACTTTTGATAGGTAAAATAATCCCTCTTATAATGCAGTGCAACATTTCATAGGAAGGGGAACGATTCACCAAACAGCCAGAATAGAATGAGGTGACCGATAAATGCAAGCAATAGGCTTAGAATTACTAACAATAGTTGTTGCAGACAGCTGCGCTGTCGAGCCAAACCGAAGGTGGCCCAAACTAATGTCGTCCTTTTTCTTGAGGTCAATGAAGAGCAATGTTTTTAACTTTTCTGCTATCTGTCCCACTTGCCCCTTTTGCCATTCATTCACTTCTGTATGCCTAGTACCCACCTCTGTAGACCATTCTGTGATGGGGAAGGACTACTCAAGTATGTTTGATTAGTCCTTCTTTTGCAGGTCACTAAACTAGCCCATGATGTGCTTGGGGCTCAAGTCAATTTTATTGAGATGCATATTAATCTGAAAGAACTGTTGAGTACAGTAAGCCGAGTTTAACTTTTTCTTGTTTTGACACCATACAGTTTGTCACAATGAATCTTAACTTCATCAGCAGAGAGTGGTCAAAGTATTATTTGTTTTGCAGAAGTTCTGAAGAGGCAGTATACGTAAAGTATTCTAGTGATTGTGTTGAACCATAAGCTTGGTCTTTCCCTTGTGAAAAAGAAAGAAAAATATTAGTGTGCCCTGTGCCTAGTAGTTGAAACAATTCCTTACTTTGGTGGCGAGAGTCACTAGTTATGGTCCTCTGAGGGGCTGTCTCTGCCTTGTATACTTAGCCTGGGCACCACAGAGAGCATCTTCAGGCCACAATGTGAGAACATCTCCAACTTTCAGTCTGTTGCAGTTTCTTGTTCTTGCCTATCCATGCTGTTTTTGTTTATGAAAGTCGTACTAGTAAGATGTCATTGATGGATGTGTGACGCATGCTCACCCAAGGTTCAGATGAACAACTTGTAAGGAACACATTTTTGCACTTCACAAATGACATTGGATAGTATTTAGAATAAAGGAGATTCAGTGTGGCCATAGCACTAATGGAACTGAACGCAGTATTACTGTATAGTGTTCTTATCCTGACAGAATAATGATTGATACATGGGTGTCCTGAATCTGCATCTCAATGCGGGGTCCCTTGAGGGACTGAGCCAAGTAAACTCTCGGAAGTCCTACATTCCCTTCCAGCTCCAGGTTAAAGTGTAATAAAGTATACGAGGACTTTGACCATCAATGTGAGGGTTTGGCGGGGCAGATAGTGGGAACTAGAGCAGTTAGTCAATAAAGACACAATGATGCTGGGTCTAGATAGACTCCTCTTCCTTCTCAACCTCATCCCAGAGGCGCTGGCTCCTAAGAGAACCATCCTGAAAATAAAGAGCGATTTGGCAGTGAGAGGTGTTGTGCAGTCAGTTGGATACCGCAGTATTGCTGAAGGTGGAGTTTGATACAACGCTTCTTCATCCAGATAGACTCTGCCGGAATGGTGAAAACGGGGTGGGGGTTATGTTGTTAGTAGCTGTTCTGTTTGATTTCTTTTTTAATTCTCCTCATGTTTTCCTTTGAGGCTTGCTTGTGCCAACTGAGTTGAGCCTTTCCTTTTAGCTGAGCTGTGTATTGCTTAACCCATGATTATGACGGAGTGGCTTTATTAACATACATTGGCAAAGCCAATAGGTCTTGCTAAGCAAGCTGCATTGGCTTTGCCAATGTTTTAGCAATGTTGTACACTACACCAGAATGACAGCTGTTCAGCATGGCTAAAAGTTAGTGGGGTAAAGGAAAGTGTGGTGGAGTACTCTGCACCACTCTACTCTATGCCAGTGCAGATTAGAGAGGCGTGTACTTACCATCAGACCCCTTCAACCCCCTTAGGAAACAACACCTGTTACCGTTGCAGTGGATCGGGGACCCGACCCTGCACCTTGTTCTTCGATTCCCTCGTTGAGATTCCAGTGGGTGAGTTTACTAATTCACCTTCGCTGTCTCACCTTCACCAGCGCTTGCACCCACCAAAGAAAATAGTTTACTCTGGCTTCTTTATCCCCAGACTGCCCGCACCGGCTTCTTCTTCACACGCAGACGTTCATCTACGCTGCCACCCACACATTAGGACCCGATTCCAGACGTCTTGATCCATCCTTGAATTTTCCAGTCCACCCCTTTCATGATCTACAGGTAGGTAACCATGCTCAGACCCGAGCAGACCTACTTTATCTCTCCATGCGCTCCCCTCCCCCTGACCTTTCCCTTTCCTTTCCTATACAGCACCCTCAAATTGGCTACCCGTCCTGAAGATGATCCTGAATTACTAGGATCGAAACGTCGTCGACCAGTTTACCAGTGCAATTTATGGCGCACACAACTTTGGTTCACAGAATTGCTTTAAACCCTTATCAATGATCTAAAATATTCCTTGTGTTGAACCAATCATTTTGTACATATCCTATACCACTTTATCTCTTTGTGCCCACCGCTGTGTTTTCTCACTTGTCACTTGCGCCGTCACCCTTGTCACGAGCACAACGTGCACCAAGTTCCTTAGGGTTGCCTCTGCATTTATGCCTACAGTGCTGATATAACTGTCGTGTATAATTTGTGTTTTTAATATATGATGCCATGAGCACATTCAAACAAACTTGGAGTCTCCTCTTCTCTTGTAATGTCTTGTACATACATGTATATTAGGTTTCATTAAATCCGGTTGAGATATTGTTGCTAGCTTTCTCGTTCTCACCCAGATCTCAGCCTGGTCTATGGGTTATACTCCTATGGTTTTTACTATATTGTGAGCAGCTGCTGAGCTGCGAGAGTAGGCCCCTTGTGTGGCCGTTACCTTCAAACCAATTAATTTGGTTTGTTCAGTTAGGAATTTTTCCCAACTGAACATGTCTAGGGAGACTCCCTCTTATACAGAAGACTATATCCAACACATCCTCTGTGGTCCCTCTTTACTCTCTACCCCTGGGCCCTCTACCTCCACCACCCCAACTACCAATACCTCTAAAATCCTACTTGACAGGCTAGAGAAACTAAAGAAAAAACAAATCAGAACAACCCTTCACGCCCGCATGCTCACAGAGTATCTTAAATCTGACATTATTCCGCTGGGTCTACAAATCCGCAATATACCAGCTATCTTCACCCAAGACCCCAAGTTTCGGACAGGCTTCAGCTACTTGGCCACCACCTGTTCCCGACACTGGATGGTGTTGGGTATTGACACCGCCATCGAACACAGCCAGAAGGAATTAGAAGAAATTGCCGAGATTGAGAAACTTATACTAGAGGACAGCTCTATATCGGATGCTAAAAACCTCTTGGACAAGATCAACACCACCATTGCCACTTTCAATACTTTTGAATTGAACAAAAAAAATCACCAAAATCCAGAAAGACATCAAATACTACAACGTGGAAAAGACCTATCCCTACCTAAAAGATGAATTTTACAACACAACCTACAACCCTCCTAGAACCCGCAACTGGGGCAGATTTCGCAATAACCAACAAATCACATTTTCCGATTCCTCCAACACATCCATTGAAGACTCGGACACCAGCGACGGGCCAAGCACCTCCAGAAACACCAACAGACCAGCTCCTTTACTACCACCTGGTTTTTTTAGAACAAGGCCGCGGACGCGGCCAGAACCGGGCTCAAGCACGCAACAATCACCAATATCAATACTCCGGAGAAAGACAAACCAGAAACAAGTTCTACCGATGGGGTCCACAACAGTAGCAGCACCCACACATTCCAACAGTGACACCATCCCTGACATGGATCCCACTACTATCAGCGCCAACCCCAACTCACAACTGATACCCATATTCAACCTTTCCAACCACATTCTTTCCATTGATGAGACTAAACTCCTCAGCAGAGGCCTGAGTTTTGTTCCAACTGAACGCAGTAACTTCTTTGAACTCCAATCTCAACTCCTACAGTTCTTCCGACGCATTAGACTACAGCAATTTTTTGCGGACAAGCCTGAATCCAACGACTCGGCCAGTCCACGCTTTCACCTTCCATCCACCTTCAACAGCCATGCCTCCTGAGATACTCTCTTTTGAACGTTTGGTCCTACGCGAGGTCATGGATCTCCAAAAACAATTCGAATACGTCCCTTACAACCTACCCCTAACAGAAAAACAAGCACTTCTCAGCCTCAAAGAAAGAACAGACTTAATTATAAAACCGGCAGATAAGGGTGGTGGGATCGTGGTCATGGACAGTGACAAATATGATCTCGAAATCAAAAGACAACTATCCAACGCCCTACACTACCGCAAACTCACCAAAGACCCCTTGCCTGATCTGAAAACCAAGATCCAACGAGTTACGAGTGAAGCTCAAGCCAGGAACATTATCTCAGCTAAAGAGTTTGCCTTTCTCAACAACTTACACCCCTGAACACCTGTTATCTACGTCTTGCCCAAGGTCCACAAAGACAGTAATAACCCACCTGGACGTCCGATTGTATCTGGCTGCGGCTCAATCCTGGAGCCACTAGGAAAATATATCGATGCAGTCATCAAAGAATTTGTTCCGTTGACTGACACCTTTATACGTGACAGTATGGACCTTATCAAAACAATCGAAGACAGACCCTTTGATATAGACACTAAACTCATGGCAGTACTTGACATAGAGTCCTTATACACGAACATTCCTCATGATGAGGACCTTTATAGTCATTAAAGAACTACTCGAAAACAGACCCAGACCCACCTTGATCCCCACAGATTTCATTATGGATCTACTTCACATCGCCCTGGAGAACAATTATTTTCTCCATCAAGATTCATTCTACTTACAAATTCAAGGTGTCTCCATGGGAGCTTGCTTTGCCCCGAATTTTGCTATCCTTTTTGTACATAATCTAGAAAAAACACTCATACTGACCCCGCTCAACCCTTTCAGAACACAAATTTCCCTCTGGCGACGTTACATAGACTACGTTCTCCTTTTCTGGAAAGGCACTCCTGACACATTGAACTCTTTTGTCCTTTGGTTGAATCAATCTCAACCTCACCTAAGGTTTACATTGGACTACCAATCTAATGACCTACCATTTCTGGACATCACCATCCATGCAGTTGATGGCAAAATTGGAACCATGTTGTACCGAAAACCCACGGAACGAAATACTCTTCTGCATTACTCAAGTTACCACCCTCGCGGCTTGAGAGATGGGTTACCATACGGTCACTTTTTGCGTATTCGCAGAAATTGCAAATGGCGAAAAGATTACTTCCGGGAGTCGGACATCCTCTGTGACAAATTGATTTCTAGAGGCTATCCACCACAATTGATCTCACGCGCCCGCAAAAGGGCATGGTACTGCCACCGAGACCTCCTCCTCACACCCCAACCTAAAAAGACGAATTCCAGAATCCCGCTTGTGACTAAATTCAGCCCTTGCAATAACCAAATCAAGAAGATCATCAAACGTAATTGGACAATATTGAGAACTCAAAAGTCTTTTCAAGAACCCCCACTTTTCTCTTATCAAAGAGGCGACAACCTGGCCAATCACCTGGTCAACGCCATCACTTGGCCCACCAAACCAACACAACAGAACTCTATCACCGCGGCTTGGGGTCTACCACCATTGATTGGCCATTTCAGATGCCAAGCATGTAGCGTCTGTGACCTTACTTCCAACACCAAGGAATTCAGGACCAATAACAAATCATACACTCTGAAAGCTTTTACCAACTGCCGCTCCCAGAATGTGATCTATGCAATCCAGTGCCCCTGCAACCTCAAATACATCGGTCAGACTATTCAAATGATCAAACAGAGAATCATACAACATAAAAGCAGAATACACTGCAAAGTTCTGACAGCCCCTTTGGTTGCACACTACCTCGAAAAGAATCACAGTGAACTTGACATAACCTGGCAGGTGATCGACCAACCTCTACTTCCGCTCAGAGGTGGCAATATCCAGACTTTACTTAACAAAAGTGAGTGCAAATGGATCACACGCTGTAACACAGTAAACCAGGGCCTCAACACGATGAGTGGCACAGTACCATCCTGGTATGACCCCTCTGATACCCTGTCTTCCACCTTACCTGAGTTCTTTCACTAATTTGTTTCCTTTTTAACCTCAGCCTGCCAATATATCGCAGTGTATACCCCTGTCCCTTCGATGGATACCCCGTCTAGTCATTTCATTTATTGGCTGTAAATACACTTATGTTTCTTATCTGCCCTGACATAACCCTATTAGCATTACTCTTAAACATGTGAAATTGTTTCTTGAGCATGACATGCTTGTCCCAGTCGTTTTTGGTTGACCCAATTGTATACTGTTGAAATGTTTGGGCCTATTGTTGACCTTATCTGTTTATCCTATCTGTTTGTCATATCTATGCCCCAATCATACTGATTTCAACACATCATTTTCGCTTCAAAATTCATGGTTGTTGTCATTTTACTATATGGTAGATAGTACTCCCAAATATTGTATGGATGTTGTGTTCATATAATTTCCTTATTGTGACCTCAATCCATTTTGCTCTCCTAAACTGCAAATACTTCCATGTGTACCTAGCAGACGCTAGTCTGAAAGTAACTTTTTCATTTCTTTATCCGCACGTAGTTCATGTCCGATTAGCGTCCTTGACTACGCCCCACCTACCCCTAACTACGACCAATACGGAGACGGTCACGTGACCGTCTGACGCGCTTCCCCGGAAATCCAGTCTTCACTTAACCTATCCTTTCACCCCACACATACGAGACACCGGAGGACTCCGCACACGATCGTGGCGGCCCGGAGATACTAGTTTACCCGACTCTATCAGATTCCATCTACCTCGCCTCATTCACGGTAAGCCTCGGCAGCCAATTGAGCCTCGTCATCTCAATTTCTCTCTCCCACTCTCCCGTACTTACCATCAGACCCCTTCAACCCCCTTAGGAAACAACACCTGTTACCGTTGCAGTGGATCGGGGACCCGACCCTGCACCTTGTTCTTCGATTCCCTCGTTGAGATTCCAGTGGGTGAGTTTACTAATTCACCTTCGCTGTCTCACCTTCACCAGCGCTTGCACCCACCAAAGAAAATAGTTTACTCTGGCTTCTTTATCCCCAGACTGCCCGCACCGGCTTCTTCTTCACACGCAGACGTTCATCTACGCTGCCGCCCACACATTAGGACCTGATTCCAGACGTCTTGATCCATCCTTGAATTTTCCAGTCCACCCCTTTCATGATCTACAGGTAGGCAACCATGCTCAGACCCGAGCAGACCTACTTTATCTCTCCATGCGCTCCCCTCCCCCTGACCTTTCCCTTCCTATACAGCACCCTCAAATTGGCTACCGGGTCCTGAAGATGATCCTGAATTATTAGGATCGAAACGTCGTCGACCAGTTTACCAGTGCAATTTATGGCGCACACAACTTTGGTTCACAGAATCGCTTTAAACCCTTATCAATGATCTAAAATATTCCTTGTGTTGAACCAATCATTTTGTACATATCCTATACCACTTTATCTCTTTGTGCCCACCGCTGTGTTTTCTCACTTGCGCCGTCACCCTTGTCACGAGCACAACGTGCACCAAGTTCCTTAGGGTTGCCTCTGCATTTATGCCTACAGTGCTGATATAACTGTCGTGTATAATTTGTGTTTTTAATATATGATGCCATGAGCACATTCAAACAAACTTGGAGTCTCCTCTTCTTTGTAATGTCTTGTACATACATGTATATTAGGTTTCATTAAATCCGGTTGAGATATTGTTGCTAGCTTTTTCGAGTGCAATAGTGTAGCGTGCAGTGGCATAGAGTGGAGTGGCAGAGAGTAAAATGCTGTAGAGTATAGTGACGCAAAGTGCAGTGCTTCAAAGTAGTTAGCGTAGGTGCAGTGGTATAAGGTGCATTGGTTTCAGTAAAGTGGTGTAGAGTGCTTTGGCACAGAGTACAGTGGTATAGCGTATACTGCAGATGCGTAGGGTGGCGCAGCGTAGAGTGCAGTGACATAGAGTAGATTGTTTCAGAGTGGAGTGGTGCAGGGTAGAATGCCATGGCATAGAGTAGTGGCGTAGAGTGGCGCAGTGGCATAGAGTGGAGTAGAGTGTAGTAGCATAGAGGTATATTATTTCAGAGTAGATAAGTGGTGTAGAGTGGTGCAGGGTAGAGTGCAGTGGTATAGAGTGCAGTGTTGTAGAGTGGCGTAAAGTGCAGTGGCATAGAGTGCAGTGGCTTAGAGTATATTGTTTCAGTGTAGAGTGAAGTAGCGTGGAGTGGTGCAGGGAAAAGTGGAGTGGTAAAGAGTAGTTGCGCAGAGTGCAGTGACGCAAAGTGGAGTGGCCTAGATTTGGAGTGGTGTAAAATTTAGTGGTGCATAGTAGCGTGGGGTAGAGTGCACTGGCATAGAGTGGTGCAGAGTAGATTAGAGAGGCGTAGAGTGAAGTGGCTTAGAGTACAGTGTCAGTGCTTTGGTGCACTCTAGATTAAAGTGGCGTAGAGTACATTGGCGAAGAGTGGAGTGCATTGGCACAGAGTAGAGTGGTGGCGTAGAGTGGTGTAGATAAGAGTGCAGTGACATGGAGTAGAGTGGAGTGGGGTAACGTGGAGTATGTGTGGCATGGCATCGTACTGCCATTACAGACAACATATCTTCAATTGAAATGACCATTATATATGCACTCACATACAGTGTTACTGAAAAAATTATACAACGCACAAACGATAGTGTGGAAATGTCATCACCCAATGTATTGATTTGATCATCAGCACATTTCATTTACAGACATTTACATTTTGTTGGGTACGTTCCAGAGTGAGTGCTGCTCGTTCGGTGAATCCAGTAAGCGGAGGAGGAATGTGCCAGATTTTTGACTGCACATACTCCGGTGCCTCGGCTTTGAGTCCTGGGCTCTCCCATCGCATAGTGTTCACAGCAAACAGCAGTGCATATACAGCATGATTGTCCTATTAATGGCCATTGGATATGCATTCTATGTAAATTGATCACCACTAGCTCTATAATCGAAAGTTTAGATATCCTCATGGTCAGGGGCTGCCCTGATAGGGGACTGCGCTTCTCATGGGTAAGCACAGGAGATGGTTCTGCTTCCACAAAATCATGATGACACAAACGTTCGATCAGCAGTAAAGCCAACGTGGATTCAGTTCCTAAATGTATCCAAAAGTTGCGTATTCTTTAACCTGCTGTGCCTTTTACGCAGATTTAAGACTGTTGGTGTGTGTAAAGTTAGATCGCCTCTTATCGGCATGTGCACTTGTGTGCTCCTCCCGCGTGGTCACAGAAAGGTGCCTCAGCTATTCATTTCCCGAATTCTCCCCGAAGGGCTCCTATTTGATTTTGGGGAACAATGGCCATGAAATTAGCACATTTGCAGTGTGAATTATTGCGGAAATAGTCCCTCGGAGTAGCCCCAATAACACGGATGTTAATATTGCATGCTACTGGCCCTAGAACTTTTACCATTAGCGATGCAGGGTTGGAGAACGGCACAAATGAGTCTACATAGGCTGTATAGTAAGGGCGGGCTTATTTCGAGTGTGTAAAGTTATATTTAGGTGGCTCAAGCACTTAGTAAGGCCAGAATTGCTATAGTGGCTAGCACTCGTGCTCAGCCATGCTTATTGGAATAAAGTGGCAGACTCAATTTATTAACTTTTGATAAAGGAGGCCCGGCGTGTCAAATGACTACAGCCATCTTAACATCAGGCCGGTTGGGAACACAAGCTGCCATTTGGCTGTACTATTTTTGAGTATTCAAACCTCTCCTAAAAAAACTGTGTACGAGAATTTAGCGAATGCAACATGGCTTGTGTTCACCACATCTGCCTCTCTTATTCATGATAACCCAAACTAGGATATAAAAGCACACGCGCCCTCTGGTGATGTAGGTTAGACAAGCTGGCCTTTGCCAGTAGAGATCTTAGTAATACTGCGTATTTCCGGATTATGAATCTTTCCCTAGTCCGTCTTTTAGGTTGCTAGTTGTTAAGCTGGCCTGAGTGATGTGAAAGGGCTTCCGCTTATTGATCTGCCTAGAGGTTTCTTTGCTGTTACAAAGCTTGCATGGCTGATTGGAAATCGATTTAGGTTTTGTGTTTTTAAGACGTAAGCTATTTCCAGAAGTAATGAAAAAAACGGTGCAATGCAGGTAAACGGTATGGGCCTTAAAGCACTCGGAGGGTTGCCAAGAAATTCACCCACTTTAGAGAAACAGATATTCTGGAGCACGAGTTTAGTTGATGACAAGTAAGCATAGTAAATACAACTCTATAGCTTGTTCTGAGTTTCCATCGAAAATCAAACGCTGCCTGTCTTTTGCATTGAGTGATTTTGTTAGTAGCTTTTTTTCTTCATACGGGAAAGGCACTGTGAAACCTAATCCAATCATTTAGCCTGGCACCTGAGACAGCCTAAAGTCCAGTCTACTTTTTTTTTTTTTATACATTTTTTGTCCTCTTTTGCCTCAAACACCATGCCAAAAGCACGAAATTGGGCTTTCCTGCCCTTTTGCTGGAAAAAGAAAGAGTTCAAATGGTACCGCCCTTTGATTGTGTAAACCTTTCTTCTGAACACAATTTCCCTCCAAGCAGACTCTGCCCGATAGGATATGTGCCAGCTGAGGCAAGATAGGCTTAATCATCGGACCGATCCTTCCCCTTCCTTTGTCCAACTACCTGATTAGAGGTAGCCAAAAATCTTATCTTTTCTTCCCTTGATCCGACATATCCAACCTAGCAATATTATTAACTGATAATAACCAGCCCTTATAGTTGGGGGCGGGGGGGTACTGGGGCTGGGTCCACCCACTTCCTACAGATTTCCCTACGTGCTAAGAAAATTGCATAGAATATCTGCTTCGATTGCCCTCTGGTTTTTTTTTTTTTTTTCGGATTTCTGGATGTACAGTTAAAAGAAAACAGACGCTTACCTGACTTTGTATCTTCAGGATATCAGATAAAGTTATACTTGCATCCTCCCAGAATGACTGAATCTTAGAACACTGCACAAACATGTGTACATCATCCTCTTTCAATTGCCTGCATTTCGTGCATGCCAGCTCTCCTCCTTTTCTAAATTTCGATAATCTTTGTGGAGTCCAATAAGCCCTATGGATTGAAAACAGATGGTTCCTTCTTAAATAAGCAGGTTTTACTACTTTATAAAGCATAGTCATAGATACTTGCCTTAAGTTCTCCAGCGAAGACTTCGGCAAGCATTTTCCCTGCAGCTCCTGCGGCAATATGAACTCCCCATCTGTCATATCCATCATCATCCAATACCTGACTGAAATTTTTTTCTTCATGAGTGTTCCTGAAATCAGTCTCTTTGAATTCATTTGGTCCCCCTATCGTCGTACTGGGAGATTGATGCCAACTCTGTATTTGGAGGAATTTGAATCTCAACACCATGCTGGCCATCCTTTCTCTGCACATTTCCTATGGTATCAGGTGTCCTTCATACATTAAATGTTCCCATCTCAACCTGCCCGCTTCCTTCAACGGCCTTGCCAATTTATCCTTTGTCCAATCCAGAGAGCCCGGGGAGTCCCAAATTAGGCCAGATTTCCAAAGTAAGGTAACTTTAAGCTCTTTTTAATCCTGTACCACGTCTCAGCCATGCCCTGTAATATTTTCAGCCTGATCTTTTTAAAGTATTTGGGATCAGCGTACTTCTGCAAGAAACCAACCTCCCCTCCTTTCACATCCTTTAACATCTCAACAAACAATCTCCCTATTTCTGAGCACGCAGGTCTGTCCAGCAGCATTTTCCCTTTTTTGAGTAAGAACGCCCAGGAATAAAATTGTAAGTCTGGTAGCGCTAGACCACCTTTCTCTATTTTCCTTCTCAACTTCTTCCAAGCTATAAGCGGACCTTTTGAGGACCAGATAAAGCTACTGATGTGGCCTTGCAACTTTCCAAACCACTCCTTCTTAAAAGGTAGAGGGATTGAATCAAATAGAATAGTAAACTTAAGGAGGATGACCATTTTTACCAAGTTAACTTGGGCAAATATGGTTAGAGGAAGATGTGACCAATTTGCCATCAAGTTGCACACTTCCTTCTTGGTTTTTTCAAAGTTTGCCTTAGATAGCTCAGTAATGTCTTGGGTTATCTTGATCCCTAAGTACCTCATCTCTCTTCTAACTTTCATCACCTTTTTCCAAGTTCCAGGCCATTATCTCTGTCTTTCCTCTGTTAATCTCATATCCAGAGACCTTGCCAAAATCCGTTGTTAATGCCGTAACCTGCCTCATGGTCTTCTGCAGATGGGTAGTATAAATCAAGAGGTCATCCGCATATAAGGCTAATTTCCTTTCCCAGCCTTTAAATCTGAAGGGGAGAATCCCCGGATCATTTCTGATTTTCCTCGCTAAAGGTTCAATATAAAGATCGAATAATAAGAGCGACAGGTGACAGACTTGTCTCGTTCCCCTGGTTATTTTGAGAGGGGCCGTCAGCCATTTACCAGCACCCTTGCGTGTGGAGAGATATATATTACAGCAAGTGTCTTACAAAACTTAGTTCCCAAGATATGAAGATATTACATAACTGCTTGTAAAAAGATCCAATTTACACGATCAAACGCTTTTGTAGCGTCGAACGCCATTGCTGCTAGGGGAAGTTCATAAACAGTAGCCAAATCAATGGAACTGATAAGAGTATGTCAGCTCCTTTAAGGATCTGCCTCGAATAAACCCCTTCTGATCCTCGTGTACGAGATCTTTCATAACCCCATTTAGCCTTTCAGCCAGAATTTTCGCTAAGATTTTGTAGTCGCAATTTAACAATGACACTGGTCTATATGAATCACAGCTCTTAGCTCGGGCTTCAAGATTAAAGTGATGATGGCCTCATTCCAAGACTCCGGCATGCTAGCTTCTTTCATAAATATTTCATTAAATATCTGTTAGATTTGGTGCTAGAGTCCCTGCCAATACTTTGTAAATCTCATGAGGCCGGCCATCAGGACCGGGTGCTTTCCCTTGCTTTCCGCCCTTGAGTGCTTGATTCACTTCCATCCTGTTTATTTTCTTATTCAAAACCCTGTTTTTTTCTTCTGTTACTGCGTCAAAATGTTCCTGCTTTAACCAATTACTAATCTCCTCTTCAGTTGTCTCCACCTCTTCCTGATCTACTTTTTCAAAGTACCTAAAGAAGGCTCCTTCAATCTCTTTCTTGATGTTCAATTCAGCCCCAGTATGCTTGCATTTAAGTTCCTTAACCTTGTTCCTCACCCTATCATTTTTGGTTTTTCCTGCTAGCAATTTGCTGCAGTTATCCCCATATTCAAAATGAGCTAGCCTGCTGGCCTCCCATCTCTTTCTAAACCTACCCTCCAATATGTTAGCTAAATTTGTTTTAGCCTCCGGTATTTCCAACCACAAAGCCTGAAGGTCGCCCTGATTTATTCTTAAACTGACCATTTCCCTTTCTTTCTCTCGGATTTGCTTCTCCAGATTTAAAACTGCTTCGCGGTAGGCCCGCCTTCTTGCTGCCGATAAGCTACCTATCCTGCCTCTTAGATAGGCCTTATATGCATCCCACACTATTCCCAACGAGGAAGAGCCTAATTTAGCTTAGAAAAACTCTTTTGTTTCCCTATTCAATAGCTCTATTACATCGTCCTCTAATAGCAGGGTACGATCCATTGTCCATCTGGACTGAGAATTCTTCTCCATTTACTTTAAATCCAACATCACCGCAGAGTGATCTGATAAATGAGCCTCTATATGTTTGATGTCCTGAACCATATCCTTTAAATTTATGTCTATTAAAAATTTGTCAATTCTTGACTGATGGCTATATTTCCTGTTATATGTGTATCCCCTCTTCGGCCCAGCCCTCTGTCTCCAGACATCACATAGGCCCATTTGCTCCATAATTCGCCTTATCTGTCCTGCCATCTTGGGATTCACTGCTGCTCTGCTATTCTTGGATCTGTCTAGGATATTATCCAGAACTACATTGAAATCCCCAGCCATAATGATCAGGTCCGGGAAGTTCAGTAACTCTGTCAACATCTCCTGAAGGGGAGCAGTCTCATCCTGATTCGGCCCATAATATCCTACCAATGTGAAGCCTTGCCCTGAAATCCTTAGTTTTGCTATAACCCATCTTCCCGCACTGTCTGAAACACTCTCCGCGATCGTGATCTTAGCATCATGTTTTACCAGAAAGACTACCCCCTTTGTTACGGATGAGTGCCTTGTATATGCTACTTGTTGCAGCCATCTTTTTCCCTTGAAAATCTCTAGGCATTCTTTTCCAGTCAAGTGCGTTTCCTGTATAATTATAACCAGAGCTGGGCAATCCTTCATGTACTGCAATAATCTCTCCCGTCTTCCCCTTACCCTTAAACCGTTTATATTCCAGGATAAGATTTTTATGTGTGCTATTGGTTTCTCACCCATCCCCCTTCTCATCTAAGTGCGAGATCGGTATTCCTGAAGCTACTGAGTATTTCCCCCCTTTTTTCCCATATGCTCCCCACCCGGTGATCTCCCTCCCCCCCCCTTGAAGAACCCATCCCTGACTCACCATGGTCTTAGCCTTGTGGGTGTCCCCCCAAGTGTGCCTTACCTTAATGAACTAATATATAAGAAGTAAAAGGAGAAACCATCGATACTTTTATCCGTATAAAACATCCTATATTTCAAGTATTTATACTTCTGTTTGTACGCTCTCCATAAATTCATCCACCTCCTTAACTGAGCGAAAGTTATGCATTTTATTGTTTAACATCACTTTCAATACCGCAGTGAACTTCAGCTAGACCGTGGACCTTAATTTCTTCAATGGATCTATCCTCTTTCCCAATTCGCAATGTCGGTTAGAGGTAACATTTGATAGATCTGATCTGACTTCGCATTTAACCCCATCAACGTCTACTGATTTTTTTTTTTTTTGCTCCGGGCTTTTAGCAAGATTTTTTATTTTAACGAGTAGGTTAGGAAGGTCACCAGTATTCTCCTTGGCTTAGTCCTATTGGTATTTAGTCTGAAAGGGTCTCTGTGAATCCTCTGAATATCATTGGCAATCTCCTGCTCTGACTCTTCCTATTGTAGTTCCTTTTTGACCAGCTTAACTACAAATGCCTTAAGGTCTCCCCCCCCCCACCTTTCCTCTCCGGCAAAATCCGCAGGTTATTCCGTCTCTGAAAATTTTCCATTCTCTCCAGTCTATCTTGCTGCTCCTGCTCCCTCAATCTCTGCACTGTTTGTTAGTACAGACTTTCTAAGATCTCTAACTGTTTCCTCCAAAATGGCCGTTCTGTTAGAGATATCGTCTATTTTTTTCTCCAGATTTTCACATGCCACCCTCATCTCCTTCTGATTCATTTCTGACACCTCAAACCTATTTTTGATTTCTGCGGAGAGTTACTAAAAGGGCTCCTACCGAGGGCTCCTCGCTGCTTGTATTGCTGCCTCTTCTCTCCCTTTCCCTCAGACCGCCATCTCTCGCAAGCTGTCTTGGGCTTGGACTTCTTGATGTTCCGGGTGCTATTGCCTGGAGACTATCTGCCCCTACCTCAGAAGCTACTGGGTCCTCTAACAATAAAGGTTGAAATCGATTTGGGCTTATATCTTTTGCCCATTTAGACAGATCTAGTCCCACAGAAGAGTCTGAAAGCCCCTTGCAGATCCGCCCCTGTTGATCCTCTTTGTTCGCCATGCTGCCTTCCCTTAGTATTAGTTTTTGGCAGTACTTTGAAAAATGTTCTGAGGGAAGGTGTGACCCTAATTCTCTGATCTGAATTTTCTGTCTTGCTTTTATTATATCTTTCTTCTGGCTTGTGTGTTTGACCGGGGCTGCCCTGTTACCGGCTGCTGGGTTTATAATTTCTTTTTCATCTTTCTTTTCTACTATCCCTGCAGCTACTGATTTTGCCCCTCCATTGCCCTGTCCAAAAAGCTCTTTTCCCCCTCCCCGCACTCCTCAAGGTGTATCTGGAAACTCCTTTTTCCCCTTCCAGAGTTCCTTTCTCCAGCCGTCCCTTAATTGCTTTCTGTCTTTGCTCAGTGACTACCTGCTCTTTAGTCCAGCGGAACACTCGTCGCAGCAACAGTGGATTTGACTGACCTTGCTCCTCCAACTGCTCCTTGCTTGCGTCGTTCTCCTCCACACTCCTGCCGCTGCCTCCTCTACCCCGGAAGGGGTTTCTCGAGACCGCACGCCGACCTCTGCGCACCTCCAGCGCGGCCTTCGCCCAGGGCTGGTTGTTCTCAACTGCCGTGATTGGCAGGCGGCACCCCGTCGCTCCTCCTCCGCTTCGTGCCTGCGGGGGCCGTAATTTCGGTGAGTATTTCCGCGAGGTAGGATGTCCGAAAAGAAAAAAAACTAGCCTAATTCAAAATTACGATGATTATGGCTTTCTCACTTTCACATTTCAATTCCCTTACAATTACATTCCATGTCCCTTTGTTTCTCAAAATATTTGTGTGGGCACGCTTGGAGCTCTCCCGCGACCTGCCTCTAGCCGGCCGCCATGTTCTTCCCCCTCACTGAGAAGGGTTTGTATGATGGTCGGTCTTTTCAAAAGTCCAGTCTACTCTTGACTGTTGCTCTACTTCAGTTTCCACCACGTGACTAATTCATGAGTGGATTCGCCCCCCCGAAAAGATGTTTTCGATTCAGCTGCAATCTGCCATTGCAATATTCTTTCCCAATCCATCCGGACACTTCCTGTATGACGTAGTTGTAGGGGACTCACTTGGAGGCGCCGCAAAAGTATGCACACATGCAGTAATTTGTTGGAAGTTGGCTTGAGCCAGAATCCTCCTGTGTAGAACATTTGCAGGCGGGCTAACACACGGGCACTGATTAAGTATGGGCACTTGGAGGTATTTGTTGTCATTTGACATGAGTGGATTCTCTGTTTCTGAAGGTTTGTCTATCTCCGTAGTGTGAATATTCATACTCTACTCCACACCTAAATTCTGGGTAATAAGCAAGTTACCCTTTCCTGGAATCTTCAGGATAGTTACTTTTCAGAAATGCGCAGTATTGCAGTGTTTTCTTGGAAACGGGGCTCCTCGACTAGGAGTAAGATATTTTGTTTGCATCACATTTTATTTTTTCTTAAACTCGTTTGTGTAGGTACAGTGCTGTTCTCAACTAATCAGTTACCCTCTGCCACTGGCGTAACAAAAGCCCCCGTGGTGCGTAGGGGTGGGGGTAGAGGCGAGCCCAGGGGCCCCCTCCGTCAATGTGCTCGGGCGGTGGGCCCCTGGCGTGAGAGCTCCCAACAGGATCCGAAGTGTGGGGGAGGGGGACCTCTAGGTACTTTACAGGGGGGGGATCTAGAGTTTCGTTATGCCGCTGCACGTTTGTGGGAACTTGATGTTTGAAATGAACACCAAAACAAATATAATACACAGATGTAAACCTGGAGGTAATTTCTGTTGCTCAGTATGCCACAAATCCTAGGTATTGTGAACCACTTCTCTCTGCGGGGTTCACTTCCCAGAACTATGCGCTGGGTTTCTGGGTATTGTCTCGAAGTGAGAAATGAAGCATACATTTGATCAATTTGAATGACGTGAATGTGCTGGAAAGCACATTGTGTGTGTGTGTGTGTGTGTGTGTATGTATGTGTGTATGTATATGTGTATATATATATATATATATATATATATATTCACTGAAAAAAACATAGGTTTCAGGGACGTTATAGGTAGAAATTAGCATTTAAAAACCTTAGAAATTCACTAAAAAAACCATAGGTTTCAGGGACGTTATAGTTAGTTGGACATTTCACTCGTATAAAACCAGAGATATTCGGCTGTTATAGTTAGTAGAGCGAACTATAACTCGCTCCCCCGCAATGCACTGCTGATGTCACTCATGGCCTCACTCATGGCCTCACTCATGGCCTCACTCATGGCCTCACTCATGGCCTCACTCATGGCCTCACTCATGGCCTCACTCATGGCCTCACTCACATGGCCTCACTCACATGGCCTCACACATGGCCTCACTCATGGCCTCACTCATGGCCTCACTCATGGCCTCACTCATGGCCTCACTCATGGCCTCACTCATGGCCTCACTCATGGCCTCACTCATGGCCTCACTCATGGCCTCACTCATGGCCTCACTCATGGCCTCACTCATGGCCTCACTCATGGCCTCACTCATGGCCTCACTCATGGCCTCACTCATGGCCTCACTCATGGCCTCACTCATGACCTCACTCATGACCTCACTCATGACCTCACTCATGACCTCACTCATGACCTCACTCATGACCTCACTCATGACCTCACTCATGACCTCACTCATGACCTCACTCATGACCTCACTCATGACCTCACTCATGACCTCACTCATGACCTCACTCATGACCTCACTCATGACCTCACTCATGACCTCACTCATGACCTCACTCATGACCTCACTCATGACCTCACTCATGACCTCACTCATGACCTCACTCATGACCTCACTCATGACCTCACTCATGACCTCACTCATGACCTCACTCATGACCTCACTCATGACCTCACTCATGACCTCACTCATGACCTCATCCAGTGACTGTGTTTCTGTAAAGTTTAAATGTTTTATATATATAAATGCCAAGGTGTATTGAAGTATGAGTGGGTGTATGAGTGTCTGAATAGATGATTTAGTAGGTGCGTGACTGACTGTATAAGTGAGTGATTAAACTAGTCTTACTGGATGCATGGGTTAGTGAGTAAACTGTGTAAATGTCTGCATCAGTCTGTCAGTTGGTGTGTAAGCGGCTGAATGGGTTGGTGAGTAGCTAAATGAGTGTCTATATGGGTTATTCATTGGTTGTCTGAGTATCTGTGTGGGTGGGTGGGGGGTGTGTGACTGTGCATAGATGTGAGTGGATAATTCACTGGGTGTATGCGTTTGAGTGCGTGTGTTAGGTAGTGTATGGGTGAGTGAGTGTACGTATAGCTGTGTTGGTGAGTGAATAGATATGTTAGTGGTATATGTGTAAGTAACTACATATGTGAAAGTCAGTATTTGTGAGTGTTGGAGTATATAGGTGAGTATATGTGACAGTGAGTGATTGTGACAGTGGCTGCATGGATAAGTGTGTGCTTATGTCAGTAATTGTTGAAGACAGTACATATCTGTATGAATAAGTGACGTGGTGTGTGTATAACTGTATAGGTGAGTAAATGGCAGTGTAATTCTTTGGTTGACTGACTAGGTTTTTGAGTAACTCTTTGGGTGAGTGGCAGTGTGTGAGTGTTTATATGGGTGTATGAGTGGATATATCCGTGGCTGTATTGATGAATGACTGCGTGTATGAGTGACTGTATGGGTTAGTGGGTGGATGTGTGTGTAGACGTATGAATCACTGAGTGGGTATGTACTAACTGCTATTGGTGGGTCTATGGTTTCGATATTGGTAGTCTGTATTTTAGAGTGGGTGTATCAAAGGTTTTATTAGTGTGTGAGGAGGTGCATCAGATGATCACGTGGATGATGTCATCAGTGATATCAGTGATGTCATCAGTGATGTCACTGAGCATGTCATGAGTGATGTAATATGTGACGTCATCAGCAGTGTATTGCAGGCGCGAGTTATAGTTAGCTCTACTAACTATAACAGCCGAATTTCTCTGGTTTTATACGAGTGAAATGTACAACTAACTATAACGTCCCTGAAACCTATGGTTTTTTCAGTGAATTTCTAAGGTTTTTTAAATGCTAATTTCTAACTATAACATAGCAGTCGCGTTTGCAAAGTGGTGGAGAAAGGTGAGCGTGGCCTCCGAACACCTCTTAGCAATCCCACTGTGTGGGATTTACTGGAGGTAATAGGAGGGGTAGTTAGCCCTCAACGTCAACCTTGGGGGCCAACTACCCCTCCTATTACCTCCAGTAAGTCCCACACAGCAGGATTGCTAACTTCTCATACCAGGCCATGCCCCCTCCCTGCACCACTCTGCAAACGCGCCCCCTGGTGCGTTGCAAGTTGGGGAATTAATTCCCCTTGAAAAATGAGGGTCCCTGGGGGCCAACTAGCCCACCAGGTACCTCCAGTAAGCGCCACAGAGCTGGATTGCAGAGAGGTGGTCCAAGGCCACGCCCCTTTTTACACCACTCTGCAAACGCGGCTCCTGAAGCACTGCTGCTCGGAGGATGAAGTCCACTTGTGTCCTGAGGTCCTCAGGACACAAGAGGACCTCATCGCCCCACCAGCAGTGTGCCAAGAGGCGCGTTTGCAGAGTGGTGTAAAAAGGGGCGTGGCCTCGGACCAACTCTCTGCAATCCAGCTCTGTGGCGCTTACTGGAGGTACCTGGTGGGCTAGTTGGCCCCCAGGGACCCTCAGTATTCAAGGGGAATTAATTCCCCAACTTGCAACGCGCCAGGGGGTGCGTTTGCAGAGTGGTGCAGGGAGGGGGCGGGGCCTCCGGTGAGATGCCAGCCTTTTTAAAAAAAAAAAATTGTTAGAATGGGGGCTCTGTGGCCCCCCTTTTACATTTTTGGGGCCCTGGGGACCCCATCCCCCAGGGCCTGACCCCTTTTTATAAAAATACATTTTAAAAAACAGGAAGGGTGCCGCGTGGCCCCCCTCCCAAGGCCAATTTCGGCCCCGGAGACCCCATCCCCCGGGGCCAGCCTTTCAGTTTATTTATTTATTTTTTATTGCGGGGAGGGGGGCCGCGTGGCCCCGCTTCTGGCCGTGGGGACCCCATCCCCCAGGGCCTGGCCTCACTGTTGGGGACCGTGGGGGGAGGCTCAATGCCCCCACGGTTCCGCCGGCTCCCTGCCTCCTGCGCGAGCCGTCATTGCTTTTGCACAAGGGGAGCTGTTGACATGCATCTCCCCTTGTGCAAAAGCAATTCTGCTTTGGTTTTTGGAAGCGAGATCTCGCGCCCAAAAACCAAAGCAGAGTTTGCTATGATAGCAAACAGCAATGTCCCGGGGGTGGGCACCCCGGGACATTGCAGGAGCCGGCCCTGGGGGTGGCGGTCCCCAGGGCCATCAAGGGCTCCTGGAGGGGGGCCGCGTGGCCCCTCTCCCTTCATTTGTAAAGCCCTGGGGAGGTGGTTGTCCCCGGGCCGGGGGTCGGTAACGGACCCCCGAATTTAAATAAACAGTGCCCCGGGGAGGTGGTGGTCCCGTGAGGCCCCCCCCATTGTATTTTAATAAAGCCCCGGGGAGGTGGCGGTCCCTGGGACTTGGGGGGCCCGTGAGGCCCCCCCCATTGTATTTTAATAAAGCCCCGGGGAGGTGGCGGTCCCCGGGGCTGCAGGGGGCCGTGTGCCCCCGCGAATAAATTATAAAGCCCCGGAGAGGTGGCAGTCCCCGGGGCTGCGGGGGCCCCCGCGGGCCCCCCGCTGCAGAATTAAGGATTGCCCCCGGGACCTGGCCCACCCGGGGGCTTTAAAAAAACGAAGCGCGGAAGCCCGCGCTTCGTTTTTTTTCCATTTTCGACAGGTTTCGCGCACCCAGCGCGACACGGCCAAAAATGTTTTTTTTTAAATGCTTTTTTTAGGCCTGGGGGTCCCTGTGGGACCCCCCTGAGCAGGCCTGGGGGGGGGGGTCAGGGTGTTCCTACCCTGCCCCTTTTTTTGTTTTTTAATCTTACTGTCATCTTTTTCCCTTTCCCTCGGTCTGAGGCAAAAGATGGCTGCCAACACTTCCTGGTTTGAAGTGTTGGCAGCCAATCGGAGGCAAGCTCGTGCTCGGGAGGGCTCAGCCAATCAGTTCTCACAATTGTCAAATATCGATATCTGTAAATCTTTAAATATCTCAAAAACGACTGAACGGAATTACACCATTAAAAAAAAGCGTGCTTTCTGGACCAAGAGCTATCTCTCTGCCAAATTTGGTGTAATTCCGTTCAGGCTGTAGCTGTGTCTAAAGTTTCCTATGGAAATTAACATGGAGAAAACACGTTTTGGGACCCCCCTTTTTTTCTCGGGGGCCCCCCCCCCCCCTTGACGAACCACCTTGAAACTTTCAAGACAGGAGCTGACCTGAGTGAACAATTAGTTTTGAAAATTTAGTGAAGATTCGTCAAACGGCGCCAAAGTTATTGACAAATCAAAAATGCTTTTCCTATGGAAATTAGGTTCTAACTACAACTACCTACTGGCGACCGCCAGTAGGAGACGTATATCTATATCTATAGTTATATAGTTCTGGGCTCCTACCTGCCAATCAAGTGATTTTATTTTGTCTTGCACCTGTGCTATTGCTTTCATTGTGAAGAAAGTGGTTTTTTTTTGGGATGATATAGATTTCACATGTAGATTTTAGCAGTTTTTCAGCACGAAAATAGTGTTAAACTCATTTTTATACTAAAGTATCCTCATCCTGTTGCATTATGGGTAGAAAGTGCATACCACAAACACAAGACATGCATGAACAGCAGCACCCTCCGCACTAAAATGCCTAGCCCCACAGACAACCTCAACAAGGGTATCAACAACTGGATCGAGAACCACACACACTCCCTCGCACCCTTCAAACAACAAACATAATAGATCAAACAAGCAGGCCAGCTGGTATACAGAAGACCTCGGAGACACCAAACGACACTGTAAACGGCTAGAAAAGATATGGAGAGCCAACCATCACCCCACTGACTGAACTACCTACAAAGCTGCACTCCGATGCTATCACTAGAAAATTTGAGAAAACAAGAAAAAAGCACTAGTGGATGACATCGAAGGAAGCTCACACAGCTGCAAGGAAACCTTGACGATTATCAAGGATTTCATCTCACCCTTAGCCACTGTCAACGATATTGCTGTCTCCCAACAACTCAAAAACACCCTATCCAATGTCTTACACAGCCAAATCCCAAATGGTCACCTGACCAAATGGACGATCCTCACCAGAAAAGAGACAGCGGCAAACATGCGGAACGTCCACTCGGGGGCCACAATAAACCCATACCCCCACCACATCTACAACCGGGGAACATCACCAATCAGCACCACCCTGACCCGCATCAACACCTCCATTGTGTCCGCCACTTTCTCTGATAAATGGTAACTTGCAGAAATGTACGCCCTTTCACATGAATCCCACAGTCTACTTGAATCATCTGAGCAACTTCTGGCCCATCTCCCTGCTTCCCTATCCAGCCAAAGAGATTGAGAAGGCAATTAACAAGCAATTCACAACCCACCTCGAACTTAAGTCTTCTAGACAACACATAATCAGAATTCAAAAAGAACCACAGCACCGAAACGGCACTCATCGCGGCCACTGACTACATTCGAAACATCCTGCAACGAGGAGAAACATCGGCCCTCAGCCTGTTCGACCTCTCCACTGCCTTTGACACGGTCTTCCACAAAACCCTCATCAGAAGATTCCATGAGATTGGCATACAAGGATCTGCTCGCAAATGCATCTGTTCCTTCCGCACAGGAAAAACCCAAAGGGTCAGGTTGCCACCTGTCACATCAGAGACCAAGAAACTTATATGCGGTGTCCCACAGGAATCCTCCCTCAGCCCCACTCTTTTCAACATATACATGACACCGCTCGCGAAAATCATCCGATCACAAGACATCACCTACCTTTCCTATGCCAGTGACACCCAATTTATCCTCTCACTGACGGACAGACAACCACAACCAGAACCAACTTCACCAACTGCATGACCATGGTAGCTGACTGGATGCGAACCAATTGGCTGATGCTCAACTCTGACAAGACAGGAGTATGGTCCTTGGCAACAAAACCTCCCATGGGTTTCAACCTGGTGGCCATCTGAGCTAGGACCAACACCGACAGACCACGCAAGAAATCTAGGGATCATCCTAGATGACCTGCTCAACATGACGACTCAAGTCAACGCAGTCTGAACCTCTTGCTGCCACACCCTACCGAAAGATCTTCAAATGGTTGTCTCAGACCACCAGACAGCTCGAGCAACAATCGCCAGAAGGCTGAACTACGGCAAAACTCTCTACGTTGGAATCTCAAAGCAACTCCTACACAGATGCCAGACCATCCAGAATGTAGCTGCAAGACTTGAACTCTAACTTCCATGCTGCTCCCACATCAAATCGCACCTCAGGAACCTTCACTGGCTGTCCATTCACAAGCGCAGCCAATTCAAACTTCTCGTGCACACTTACAAAGCCTATACAACACAGGACCAGAATACCTGAACAGCCACATACTCTCACCAACCCACCAGACACCTACACTGCATCACTCACTCGTACACACTACCCGCTTCCGCAACCCAAGACATGGAACGACCTCCCTAAACATATTCGAGCCTCCTCGTCACTTTTTGACTTCCGCAAGATGCTGAAGACCTGGCTCTTCATATAAGCACTTTGGGGTCACACACCTTGCGCAAGTACCTGGATACCGTCTCAGGTGATTAGTGCGCTATACAAATCATCATAACATAACACGCAGTTCAGGTCAGACCTATCACATGACCTGCATGATCTTGAACATTGATAACTGCAGGAACGCAGAATGTTCATTTCAAGACTTTCTTAGAAGTACTGTTGTACATTCTTGTGGACAGATTCTTTCTTTACCCAGAAATCCCGGTACCTCGGAGAGTTGCCAGTTGTTCGGGGGATTCATAGTTATGTCTTTTTTAGGAATAGGTTTGTTCCTTTGGTATCTGAAATATTTTCACATTCCTAACAAGCATGGTAATTTTGGAATGAAACATTTAGCTGTGTGGTCGGCAAGAAGTGCCAGGTGCATCTCCTTCTTGCAATTCTTGTATTTTGCTAATCACCATTAAGTCTCAGTAATCGATGTATCTTGCATAACTCAACATCCATGGGATAAAGGTGCAGTCGTTAAGATTTTAAGCAGTGCTCCTTGTGAAATGTATTTTACGTTTACTATATGTGAATGATAGGTAGAAGTTTTTGCAAGAAATAGGAACGTTTCTTAATTCTGATCTGTGTTTAGGTGTTAGTTTTGCATTTCTGTCATTTCCTTTTGTTGTTCCATTACTTTTTCAGCAATTAAGTGCAGGCACATCCTAACCTCAAAACATAAAGTGACGCCTCTTAAAGAAGTGTTATACAGTTGTGAATGTGTTTTGCACCTGCACTTCTGAGATTACATCTCATGAAATGCCAGTTTTAGAAAGGTGTAATATTTTGCTCTTCCTTTTCTAGATTTAAATTTAAAAAAAAAAAAGCTCTCGGCGTATATTTGAGAAGACACAGTTGCCTATTTTTGCGAAGTGGGAAATTAAACCCCAGGAACCACTATAATGGTCATCGTGCGGCGTAGAAGTGCTTTGTTTTTATGTGCACCTGTGGAAAGTTTGAAGAAAGGGCTTAGTGGCGCAGAGTGATGCCCTTTGCTGTGTGCCTTTCGGCTGTCCCTCTTTCAAAGCCCTCTAATTAGCCTCCACCTCTCAACAATCGCACTGTTTTTTTTCGTGCCAAATACGTTACAGCGAAGGGGCACAATGAAGAGCTGCTAGGCAAGCCTCGGCCCACTTGGCTGCAGTTTTCCTGTTGTCAAGTGGGTGCTGTAGATTGTTTGGGGAAAGGCGGTGTTTTATGCCGAACTCCTCCTTGGTGCTTGTGATAGCGCCTTGCAGTTGTCTGGGATTATCTGTGAAGTGACGGTGTGTTGTTTTTTTCTCGGACACGGGAGGCCCGAATAGCAGCCTCGCAGGTCGGGTCTTAGTGATCATCTGATGGTGGCTGGACACAGTGATGAGGATCTATAGGTAGAGTCGCTGGAATAATGGGGCAGGGAAGGACCAAATTATGCGGCAGGGTTGATTAAATTATGCGGCAAGTAAAGGCAAATTATGCCGCATATGCCTATCACAGGCCAGTATGCGTGCCAGCATGAACTAGCACGAGGTGCTTATAGTTAAGAAGATACCACTTGTGGGCCCTTGTCTAACAGTAAGCTGAATTGCATATTGCTTCACACACGATCGGCAGTCAAACATTTAATGAGCTTTTTGAGTATTTGGACTTGCATACTCTGATATCTCCTTTTTTTAACGGGAACTTGGACGGATAAGTTCTCTAACCCTGATCTAGCCACTGCACTTCCGGCTGGGTATGTCATCAACATACTAGACCCAGAGGGAAAACGAGGAGGAGGTCTAGCGATGATATATAGGGACTGTTTTGAGGTTATCTGTGAACCAGTTAAAATAAGACTGTGAAGCTCTTTTATTTAATTGTAAATTGGATTGCAGTTCAAGGTTCTTACTGGTCTACAGACCCCCTGTCCCCAAAATACAATTTTTGGAATCCCTCAGTGACTTCCTTGATGCAAGCATGCATACATTACCCTAATTTTACAATATTAGTGGATTTTAATTTTTTTTGGGAAGATGTCTCTAACCAGGACTCTAAATCGCTTATTGGTAATCTGAATGAATTTGATTTGAAATTGTTAATAAATACACCTACACATACCGCAGATCACACTCTAGACGGAATGTTTTCAAATCACACTGACCTTCATTGGGAGGATACTCTACCTGTTACTTGGTCGGATCACATGATGGTGCGATTAAGTATCAATTTTATACTTGTGATGAATAAAAACGCTTGACAGGTAAAAGCCTGGGTCTGGAGTAAAATTAATAAGAAAAAATTAGCTGAGGTCTTAGAGGCCTCTACACCATCTTTATGTGGTGACCCTAATGAAGCCACAGATGGCTGTTTTAACTGGATTAATGAAGCAGTACACCAGTTGTCCCCTAGTAAGATGGTGAAAAATCCTAGAACTCGCCCAGCGGCTCCCTGGTACTCTCACTAACTCAAAGAGCTGACTTGCCGGCAACAAGAAAGTCTGGAGGAGCAATTACTCCTTAGAAGAGAGAAAGAAATACAAACTGATCATTTAGGAGTACAAGTCCTTGATGAAGGTGGAAAAGACCCAGTTTTTCATGGAAAAGATCAAACTAGCCGCCAATTTCCCCATGGGAGTTATTCCAAACGGTACAGCTACTCTCACGTTCCCCCATTGCTAGCTCATCAATTCCTAGCCAACAGCTTTGCGATGGTCTAGCCAATTTCTTTTTCTTTCTGTAAGAAGGTGAAGCCCATTTATGAAGAGCTCCATGTCGGAAGATTAACTGCCAGCTTGTGGAGGATTTCCCCCCAGCTACTAATAGTTCGGGCTTTCGTAATTTGCCAATCCTAACAATAGAGTGAGTAGTGGACTTAATAGGGACTACTAAATCAAGTGCCCCAGCAGACCCGTGTCCCCCTAAATTGCTGCAAGAGATTGCGGGATGTATTGCCAGACTTCTTACCACACTACTGAATAACATCATTTTGGCAGAAAGTTTTCCCAAAAAGTGGAAAGAGGTTTCTATTCTCACTCTACTTAAAAAACAACTTTAAATCCAAATGAAAAGAAGAACTACTGTCCGATTTCCCTACTCGCTATTACAGCAAAAATCTTAGACATTTAAACATCTCGATCTATGAATTTATGGACCAAAATGACTCTAGATGAAGGCTCCGTTCGGGTTTAGGAAAGCTCATAGCACGGATATGGCTCTGATAGTAGCCACCGAGGAAATTCGGGATATCCTGGATAAAGGTGGGAAGGCTGCGGTGGCCCTTTTGGAGGTAGCCTTTAACATTGTTAGCCACCCAGTCCTGAAACATTGCATGGCAGAAGTAGGTATCATGATGCTGCTTTTAACCTCCTTTGCTCCTTTCTTGATGACCAGGAACAATTAGTGGCCCTAGGAGATTTCATCTCAAAATCATTCTTTCTGCCATGTGGCATCCCGCAGGGGGTCATCAAGTCCCACGTTATTTAATCTATACGTGGCTGCATTAAGGAAACTGATAAGAACATTTGGCTTATCAACCATCTCCTATGCTGATGATACTCTATTAGTAGTATCCATTACTAACAACATTGAGGAGGTAGCTGATCAATTTAAAAACTGCATTAGAGACATAGTGAATTGGATGAGCAGCCACTACCTAAAGCTAAACTCTGAGAAGACCGAGGTGTTCTTTTTTTGGAAACCATCTCTCTTGTGGGGATAACGCCTGGTGGCCACAGACTCTGGGCCCTCTGCCTTCTCCTGTATCAAAAGGTGAGAAACTTGGAAATCTTGTTTGATTCCAAAATCATGTTCTAACATCCAAAACCACCAGCTTGTGGCCGCCTGTTAATTTTTTTTCTTTCTGCTAAACACCAAAGAAAATGTTGCCCTTCATTCCTTATGATCTCAGGAAAACCGTCATAATTCCCCAGGTTTGTTTAGACTGGATTATTGCAATGCACTCTATTTGGGGTTGCAGCAGGGGATGTTAAAGTTGCAGAGGATACAGATGCAGCAGCACTTCTGCTTAAAAATATTAAAAAGTTTGACTCTCTTGAAAGCTTTGGAGGAACTACTTTGGCTCCCAGTTAAAGAGGGTTGCTTTTAAAACGTTGTGTACAGCTCACAAAGCTCTTAATCTGCCTGGCCCTGAATAGCTAAAAAAAATAAAGATTCTCCTGGTACTTACCAAATGGGTATCTACGATCTGCAGTCTCCAAAATAGTGGTGCTGCCTAGAACTCGCAGAGCCTCTTGAGGCGGTAGAGGTTTTGTCTACCACACCTCCAAGCTCTGGAATTATGTTCCGGAACCTGTTAGAGGCCAATCCAACTTGCAGATGTTTTGGAAACAGTTGAAAACCTGGGTTTTTGCTCTTTCACTTAAGGTCCGATCACAGTTAGTGTAGTGGACTTGTCTGTAGACTTCTAGCACCAGGACGCCTTCGAACATACGCTGTGCTTTTCAATATAAAACAAAATCAAATAATGCAGCATATTTTATGATCGTGTTACTTCATTATTTTATCATTTTTAAACTTAACACTGACCATTGGTTGGACCTAATTAGTGCCAGTTTAACACCCAAATATAGCAATAAGCAGCAGAAAGGTGACTAGTCTACCTTTGAAAATGGGCCTACCACTGTGCAGCAACGGGTGTCACTACATTTTTAGTACCATTTGAGCTAGGAACAATTTTTCTTTTGCTTAAATCTGCATGTTATAGTCGAGCTTAGACCAGATAATTTGTTGTTGGTATCCTGGACATGTAACGGACAAATAATCAATGTTTCGTAATGCCGCAGTTTTTTTATTATATATAATTTCGTTTTGTTTTTTGTATTATAGTTGTTTTTTCCTTTTATATAACATACATAATGTAGCTCATGATGGTCAATATCATTTCATATATTGTATAATTACATTGTCGGTGATTTATCATGTGGACAAAGAAAATATCAGTAAAGTTTGTTATTAAAAAAATGTTTCTGCATGTTATTTGGCAGATGATGAATTATGTGGCAAGTCTATAAATATGCGAAAAAAGCAGCGGCTACACAATCGCATAATTGCAGTGGCCCTGTCTATAGGGAACGGAGAGAGCATGAGTGGTCGCGATGCATCACGGAAGGGGTTGATCGCAGACGAGTCGAAGTTGCTCTGCTGCTGTGTAGATGGCTGGTAAGACCTTGGTGGTAATGTGTACATTTCTGGGGCAGTGTGTCCTGAAGGATGGAGGCTGTTTGCAGACTCCTGAAATAGAATATCTTAAACCGCAAGCCCTGTGAAGAGACCCAAGAATTTAAAATGTGTATTCATTGGAGGCTAGAGTGATTTGATACTGATGTTTACATTTCTGTGCCACAAGTTCTTTGAGCTTTGACAATCTATAAGCCATATGCAATAGAAGTTGGCACCTGACTCGCTGCCCCGTCACATAATTGTGTCCTCCCCTGGATTTTGATGGCGGGATACAAATAGTGGAAGGCAATCTTATGCAAGTCTGTTGTTATTGGCACCGCATCGTGGAAAGTGGTAATATGGGCTTACCGCCTCCACTGGGCCTTTATCGATGTTTGGGCATCTGCTGGACTCTTTTGTAAACAGTGGATGAAATCTTTCAGGTCTTCAATGTTGAAATTCTGCGTTATTTGATATTGCAGTTCCAGGAGTTAAGTAGTTGTACAGGCTGCAAACATTGATGTACTGCCAAATTGTTATGTGATCTGAGAAACGTTGATGTCTGGTCGAGCCCATGAACCACCCGCACAGCCCCTGCAAGGGTACTCTGTAAGCTGATCATCTTCTGGAAAATTTATTTATTTGTGTTGCTTGCTGCTTTTTGTTTGAGCTCCATATTGTAGTTATTGAAAGAGAGCCTATTTAAAAGTCTGTCCTTTCCACACCCCACTTTCCACCCCTTGTTTAATTATAGGATGTCCCTCCTTCCTCTTCCTTTCCGTCATTCAAGTAACTCTTAAACTTCTTGGGTAAATTACTGGTATGTGTCTTGCAATCAACACTTTACTTTGCATCTTTATAATATTAGTAGCAGCAGGAACTGCCGTTTAGACCCGGAGTGTGTAATATACTCAATACTTTATGCCTGAACATCCTTTTGTTGCTTTGTAGCCCTTGGGTGCTTTTACGTGCCAGTGTTGTCATTTATTGCTGCTTTTCCTCCAAGTTACTGCCTGCTATTGATGGTACATTGCAAATTTCCCCAATATATTGGTGGCTGCATTGGTGGATCTGCTTCTGAAGGATTATGAATGTGTTTTTGTTGCTGTAATCCTGATCATTACTGAAGATCTTTTCTGCACACGACTTTGACGAAAACTCTCTTTTCTTGTTTGAGACAATAACGGACCTAGACTGTGATGCCTCTGGGTCATAAAGTTGGTCTAATATGTGCCAGAGATTCTTTTTGCTGATTAGTAGCAGAAATGAAAATGCAGGTTCCTATAACTTTTGTACCCATTTGTACTGCTGTTTCAATGTTTTTGCATTCAATTTGGCAAAAGGTCACCTTTGACGTTTGGTGCTGGATAATAGTGTATGCTTTTCCTGCCTTTAAAACTCTAAGTCCTTCTTGAAAAGTGTGAATTTGTATTAGAACATCAGGTAATCATCAGGTGAGTTTTTGCTATTTCATATTTGTGCTAATTTGAGCAGTTCCCCTGCTACTGAAGTGTAAGGTTTTTCCTAATTTTACGAGAGATCAGTAATTAAGGATCCTTGTTAAATTGTTACTTAAACAGGAGCACCAGGTTTTAATGCTTTAGCCGAGGAGCAGTACATAAAGTACTCCCTAGACCGCAGGAAATGTGTGTCCGGGCAGAGAGGGGTTGTGTGGTGTATCTTGCTACTGCATCCGCAGACATGGCCTCTGTGGCTCTTCCTGGAGGTGAATGGTGTCACCTGGAAATCCCCTACTGTACATACTTGAGTGTCTTCAGAGAAACTACACTCTTGCTAAAACTCCCTAATTGTAGACCAGTTGATCGATGTCCTACATTTTGGTGGTTCTACCCTGCATCCACCGGCACTCTAATCCTTATTAACAGTTTAGCAAGCAGACTTGGGGGACAGGATTGCATTAGCATGTTAAAGACACCTGTGGTAATGTAGAACTGCCATTCGGCCAGTTGTAACCGACACAAGCTCTCCCTTTCAAAACATTTCTACCTGATAGGAAACTTTGCCTGTCACAACCATCTGTTGAGCAATGGGGGTTTGGTGCTGTCTATCAGGAGAGTGGGCTACTGGTGTGTGGTGTAGACTATTCACTAAGCTATCTGCAGTTGCAGATCTCAAACTCTGTGCTGTGCCCCTTTTTTAATGGGGTTTAATATGTGGATATAAGACCAGGGTTTTCTCTTTGACCGGTAGTTGAATAGAATAGTGCCTTCTTCAGGCACTCAGATATTCTGTGCTCTCAGTAGAAGAATCCTGACATTTAGCACATTAAGTTAAGCATGTACTTTGCACATCAACTGTAGACCTGTTCCCTCTTACAGTTAGAGCAGATCACAGAAGATTGCACCCATCAAGGACATAAGGGACTTCACAGGAGTTAGTGTTGGAACACGCAGTTCTTACGTTTGTTTTCCATCTTTATTTGGATCAAGAAAGTCTGCAATCGATTGAGGATTAAACACTGTCCACAATCCACTTCCAGCTTCTCTAGCAACTTTCAGACTGTCTACCATCACATTCCATTATCTGAATTCCAGTAGTTGAACCTGTCCGATTGCTCTCCATTTGGGCTACTTTGCCATAGAGACCATTAACCTTCATTACTGCCTGCCTCACAACAGTTTCCACATTGGATATAATCTGTTAGCTCATTCTGCATTGTTTATGGGATGTTCTCCCCTGCTTAGCTTTGACTTTCCAGAGGAATCTTGAGTTGACTCTAGGTTAAAGTTTAAAGAATTCCACCTTTTGTTTTTTTCTTTTCAACAATTGTATTAAGGATCATTTGATAAACAGATTTTTCTTAGTTTATACAGGCACCACAACGTGTCAGCGAATACAATAAGAAGGAACTGTAAAGAGAAAAATGAAAGGTAAAACATATCAGAACACTGAATTATGAATAAATGAGTGTGATTGTTCCTCTACAGCTAATGGTTCCGATGTCTGTTCTAAGACACAAGTATATTATAGTATTCCCACCATCTCCCCATATCCTACGGTGCTTGTGGGGGGCATCCCCATGCTGTGTATATGGGTTCCTCCAATTTCACGCACCAGTCCATCGCATTGCAGCTCTCCATTCGGCTTGCGAGGGAGCATGGGCCTATTTCCACTGGTGTGCAATCTCCCTTTTAGCAACGTGACCCCCCAATCCCACCAGTGCACATTCTCTCCTAGGGCCACCCATATCCTCAAGGATCCCTAATAGAGCGACTCGGGATGAGGAGTCACCGGGACGTTCTAGGATACGGGAGAGTGTAGAGAAAACCATAGACCAGTACCAGGCAATAACTGGGCAATCCCAAATCACGTGGAATAACCCGCAGTCACTAATGGTGCATCTGGGACATACAGCGCTGGAATGTGTTCTTATCCGTTCCAGTCGCTTAGGAATGAGAGAGGCCAGGTGGAGGTACTTTAAAGCAACGAGACGGAGGCAGGACGATATGGCCAGCTCTCTCGTGCCATTTTGACATCTCGCCAGTGGCTCTCAACCAGGCCATCCCCCTTCCATCCCATCGCCTCCCCCATCATTCCCTCCCCCATCATTCCCTCAAGATCGTAAGGTGGGGGTTGAGTGTTGGCAACTAGTAATTTGTATAGCGTCAAGACTGTGCCCTTTCCCAGTGGGCCCATGGTGACCTTGGGCTTCAGGGGATTGTGCTTGGATAGCTCAGACAGCATGGGGTTGTAAGTCGCCACTGCAAATATTTGTAGAATTGTGACTTATGCAGGGTGAAATCAGTCTGTAACTCCCCAAAGGAGAGCATGTGAGAGCCATGCCAGATGTTGCCCAGTATCAAGATGCCAATGGTGTTCCAGTGCTCAAAACTCTTCAGGCATGCCGTCTGGAGAAGCTATGTGTCGTGCTGAGGGGTGTGGAGTCTCTGCTGTGTTGGTCTTCGGCCCAGCGCATCCAGCGGAGGGACCCCCACCAGCAGAGAATAGGTATGCGTGTCAGGTCAGTGTCAGGTCAGGCAGTGATTTCGATATGGTGTCACCATATATTAGGCCTTCAATGCAGTGTCTACCTATAAGGGACACCTTGAGTCTGAATTCAGGGTCCTCATAACCCTTGAAGATTCAATTTTTGAGTATTTGGATCTGAGAAGCCCATTAGTACAATTTAGGACTGGCCATTGCCATTCCCCCTTCATATGTAGATCGAATGCATTCTTGGAAAGTAACCTTAGGAGTTTTGGTTTGCCATTGAAGGATCAAATGTGTTTTAAGTTTCTTAAACCAGGTCAGGGGTCTGAACTGTGGGTAGTTCTGTACGACATACAACATCCAAGACATAATCATCATTTTGAAGATGGCCACGGTCCCCAGAATGTTGAAGGTACATCGGCCAATGTATCTATATCTTGTTGGGTGCGTAGCTCTAGGAGGCGGAGGTTGAGTCTCCAGGTCAGGCCTGGCTTGAGGGCGACGTGGATCCCTAAATGTTTGAAGCTGAGACTAATTGACGGTCAAAGCGTCCCCTTTTAGAGGGACCAGGTGTGATTTGGTCCAGTTGACCTGGAGGCCAGAGGCCTCGCCTTACATGTGTAGGATTTGAAGGATACAGGGCTTAGAAGTTTGCAGCCGGCCTAGAAAAAGGAGGTTGTCATCTGCTTCGAGGGCCTTGCGATCTTCAAATCCATTCGACCAGCGGCTATAGTTGAGCATCATAATGTTTCCATGTTGCCAAGGGCTCCATCACTAGAGCAAACCGCAATGGCTAGAGCAGGCAGTCCTGCCTCATGCCCCAGCAGATGGGGAATCGAGCAGAAAGCACGCCATTGACACGTACCTGAGCGTAGGGACGGGCATAGAGAACCTTGACGAAAGAGCAAAAGCATGGCCCATCTGTTGGAGGACCTGGGAAAAGAACTTCCAGTCCAGAGTGTCTAACACCTTCTCAAAGTCAAGGAATAGGATTGCTGCGGGGTCCGGCAGCATAAGATGGTGTGAAAGAACAGGACCATTGGGGCGTGCCGTTTTATGAGCCAGAAGACGGTGCTGCGTTTGTCAGTTCTCCAGACCATTGCCATTCCATGTCATTATAGTTGTTGACCTCGGCATGGAGATGGATAGGCTGTGAATGTGTATGCGCTGAGGCGAGGGTTGCAGTCGTCCGGACCCTGTGATGGTGCTTGCGGTAGTGTGTGTGTGTGTGTGTGTGTCTGAGAGTCTGTGTGTGTGTGTGTGTGTGTGTGTGTGTGTGTGTGTGTCTGAGAGTCTGTGTGTGTGTGTGTCTGAGAGTCTGTGTGTGTGTGTGTCTGAGAGTCTGTGTGTGTGTGTCTGAGTCTGTGTGTGTGTGTCTGAGTCTGTGTGTGTGTGTGTCTGAGTCTGTGTGTGTGTGTGTCGGAGTCTGTGTGTCGGAGTCTGTGTGTCGGAGTCTGTGTGTCGGAGTCTGTGTGTCGGAGTCTGTGTGTCGGAGTCTGTGTGTCGGAGTCTGTGTGTCGGAGTCTGTGTGTCGGAGTCTGTGTGTCGGAGTCTGTGTGTCGGAGTCTGTGTGTCGGAGTCTGTGTGTCGGAGTCTGTGTGTCGGAGTCTGTGTGTCGGAGTCTGTGTGTCGGAGTCTGTGTGTCGGAGTCTGTGTGTCGGAGTCTGTGTGTCGGAGTCTGTGTGTCGGAGTCTGTGTGTCGGAGTCTGTGTGTCGGAGTCTGTGTGTCGGAGTCTGTGTGTCGGAGTCTGTGTGTCGGAGTCTGTGTGTCGGAGTCTGTGTGTCGGAGTCTGTGTGTCGGAGTCTGTGTGTCGGAGTCTGTGTGTCGGAGTCTGTGTGTCGGAGTCTGTGTGTCGGAGTCTGTGTGTCGGAGTCTGTGTGTCGGAGTCTGTGTCGGAGTCTGTGTGTCGGAGTCTGTGTGTCGGAGTCTGTGTGTCGGAGTCTGTGCGTCGGAGTCTGTGCGTCGGAGTCTGTGCGTCGGAGTCTGTGCGTCGGAGTCTGTGCGTCGGAGTCTGTGCGTCGGAGTCTGTGCGTCGGAGTCTGTGAGTCGGAGTCTGTGAGTCTGAGTGTCGGAGTCTGAGTGTCGGAGTCTGAGTGTCGGAGTCTGAGTGTCGGAGTCTGAGTGTCGGAGTCTGTGCGTGTGAGTGTCGGAGTCTGTGCGTGTGAGTGTCGGAGTCTGTGAGTCGGAGTCTGTGCGTGTGAGTGTCGGAGTCTGTGCGTGTGAGTGTCGGAGTCTGTGCGTCGGAGTCTGTGCGTGTGAGTGTCGGAGTCTGTGTGTGTGTGTGTGTGTGTGTGTGTGTGTGTGTGTGTGCGCGCGCGCGTCGGAGTCTGTCGGAGTCTGTGTCTGAGTGCGTGGAAAACATTAGAACACCCCTAGTGTCCCCCAACCCACACTTCCACCCAAGGAGCATCTGCCGCCCCTATATACTCTAAAGACAACAGTACACCAAAAACAAAGCTAACTGGGACAACAAAGCTGAATTAGGCCCTACCTCCACATAACAAATAGGATATGGTGCTGCTGGCGAAGAACTCTGAATGAAGAGGTAAGCAACTGGTCCTCCGTCCCGGAGGAAGGAATATGCCTGATGAGTAAACTTAGGTTCATGAGGGTGCAATAGAAAAGTTAATTCTTTAGCAATGGCACTCACTGAACCTTTTTTGTTATAACTGGTGTTTGTCATTTAGTGTTGTATAAGTGTGCTAAATAAACAGTGGCTGTTGCTTCCCACAGTGTGCACCAGGTTAGGCTTCCAGGAGATGGAGCCCTTCTGATTCAACTATGGCCAAGTTCCTTTTGGTTTGATCACTGCCAAGTTGCACTATTCGGCGTATCTTAGATCTTGCTTTGTGAAATTGCATACCATCCAAACTTCCACTGCCAGGATTTCTGTGAGCCAAAACGGGACAAAAAGAGCCTGATTGGTGCTTATTAACGACTGATTGTGCCCTGCACCTGGCCTTATTAAATGATCTTGGTGACAGTGAATGGTCTGGATATAAAAATGTTGAAACCGGTACAACTTTTTGGGTATACAACTTGTAAATTCATTTGAGTTTTATGAATAAAGAAATTTAAACCAAAACTATAAAATTTCAGACATTATAACTTTAGTTCAGCCAACTTCTTTGCGTATTCCAACTTTCTGCATAGCTTACCTATAACACTTTCTTTCAAGAGTCTTAAGGGCCCACCTTCTCAATGTTTACTTATAGGCATCAATTTATTTTTCTCTACGGCCTTCCGCTCTACCTCTTAAATGCCCAGACTACTCCCCTTCTACAGACATTATCCTCTCTAATACTAATGTTTCTTCTCATCTCCATTGTATCTTCCTGGTTAATTCTGAAGCGCTCTATGGTCCATGTAGCAAAATTCATGGTATATAAATACCTTTAGTAAAAATACATTTTGACAGAAGAATCTTTTATCCTACTCTGCTTAGGATTGTACGATTTTTGTGTTTATGTGAGAGTTGATCTATTTCAGGAAGCTTTATTTCCTAGCAGCATCTAGATCCTACTCTCTTCAGCCTGAATAAACCATTGTACCATTCATTAATCCTTCTGTTGGTTTGAAAGACTGGGCGGTCAAAGGATTTTGAAGAATTTACCCACACTTTTTCTTATGTAGCCATGTTACTGCAGGACCCGGCCAAAGACCCTGCAGCCTCACCGGATATGCTATGCAGCTTTTCTGTTTTAAAGCTTGTTACAAAAGAAGCGAGCACAGTTCGATCACTGTGCAGATATGAGGTTACTTTCTGGGTAGGTCTCTGTATTTTGTCATCTCCTACTTGGAGCATTTTATTCACCTTAAAATGCCTTTGCCACAAGCGGGCAGCTGTGCTGATCAGAGGCTGTGGAAGTACTTCTAGACATTGCCTATAGTCTGCTATATCTTTGATGGAGCCATCGCTGGATTCTCATTGCTTTGTATCTTGCTCTGGCCTCTCCATGCACGGTCTCCCATCTGGATCATTTTCCATCATCGCAAGGCTATTCTAGCATGGGCTCACACCAGTCTTTATGTGAGGAACTAGCTTCAGACCTTGCCTATGACCAACTCCAGATTAAGTGAGCCTTTCTCTTGATATTCTTCAGAGTCCGCATTTTTCCTCTGGAGTGAATGTTCCTATGTAGACAAGCCAAGTCCACTAGAGCCTGGCATACTCCTTATTTTCATTACTCCTTAAAAGACCTACAGACCTGCTTGAAAGATTTTATGACCACTTCTCCTTTTCAGATTCTTTCATTGCTGCTGTTAATAAGTCCATTGGCAGGACACGTGTACTGATCTAAAAAAATAAAGTAGAGCTTTTTCTGTTGCTCTATAAACCTAAAAGGCTGCATTATACTTGTGTTTTTGATTGCTGGGAGCCATTAGCATGTTGATTTGCAATGAAGTTCTGTTGTAAACAGGCAGCAAGGACGTATTCATCTCCTTAATATCCTTAAGTACCTCTGTGCATTAGCTGAAGCTTTCCTTTGTTGTCAGTTATTCGCCAGGTGGGGCTGTGTTTTTGTTTGCAAGGTTAAGCCAGTCTTATTGTTTGCTGATGATTGATACAGGAGGAGATGGGATGCCTGCCTCGGTGACAAAAGGAAGCGGATTGACTTTGGATGCTGTATAGGTAACCATTTGCGTATTTAAAGTTCTGAATGGATGTGGCAAGATTTGTGATGGGCGTCTATTTTGTAAGGATGTTAGCTTTTTGGGACATGGGGTCCGTGGTCAAGGTGAGTGGAACAAGGCGGCAACCTCAAAATGAGGAGGAGCTCGCTTCTGCGCAAGTATTACAGCATTGCCTGTTTTTGTTATTGAATGGGGCTCTGAGCCAAGTTTATTTTTTTTTCTTTTAGAAAGCTGCATTTAACCAGTTGATGACCCCAGTGCTCTTTCTTAGTGGCATTTAAAAAGAAAAATATTTGCGGTCTTCTCCGATCACTTGTCTTCCATACACTAACACCCAGCCGAAACCTGAAAGCTGCTGGTGACTAAGAATGACTCTTTGAAGGGGGCACACTCCCTAATCCTGGTCCTGCAGCACCCGGATAGATTTCCCGCGCCCTCTATATTTACCTTTTCTTGCTCACTATGCCAAGTTCCTCTAGTACACTGCACCCTACCCCCTCCTAGCAGACGAGTACGGTAGATGCAGAGCCACAAGCTTACCCCACCCGTCTTTACACCTCCCGTCAGACAAACGCGCCGTTCCCTCGGATCCTTCCATGGCAACATGTGTGCAGGGTGTTAAGGTTGAGGGAGCCTGAGAAACCATTTGCAGGGCGCCCGTCCGCCCCACACTCATTGTAGCTGTTCGTCCTGTGCCTGTAGTTAGTTTGTGTAAATGGTGTCTTGGCTGCACTCTGCCGAGACCAGAGGTGATTTATTGCTGTCTTCTTACTAATGTTGGCACACGGTCACTTGCTCGTGAGCTAAACGATCATGACGAAGTGAAACAAACGTGCCAGCGGCCATGTGTGGCCTTTGCGTGCATTCAAATGCTGTTTGGTTTTACACTATCTTCACACACTCTTTCCCTTTGTTTTTGACAATTAACTCTCCTTTAAAACGTGTTCCAGTGAAGACACTCGGCAATTACTGCAGTTGGTGTAGTACAGCGAATTACAATTGGCATGGTTTTCTTCCTGGAATATATTTGACGTCTTGCCCACCTGGGCACCTGGGTCTGCTGTGTGTTGCAGTGTGGGAATGCATCATAGGCAGGGCCACTGGAATTATAATTATGCGGCAGGTTTGAGTACATTATGTGGCAAGAATATGCAAATTATGCAGCATAATGTGGAAGATTTTGTGATTGTATTAATTATTTTGTCATTTTTATGTCGAGCCTAGAGTCAGTACGCATGCGCTGCTCTGCGAAGCACTCTGTAAACCCTCTCAGGGATTTGAATATGCCTACCACTTTTTCAATGGTTGCTTGGTCTGCCTTTACAAATTCCATTCCTTTCCTTGGTGAATAGTGTACATTTGTCCTGCCATGTGGCTATTTTGTTACCGCCCTTGCGACAGCCCCTGCTTACATGGCCACTTTCACTGGTGGCCTTATGTTTTGTTTCAGTGCACAACTTTCTCTTTCTGCCCTCTCCTCGCAGCTCACTTGTATTTATTGTTTCCTGCTGTCTTCGGTGCTTGTTCAGCTTCGGTGCCCGTAGCTGCCTAGCTGCTCGTTTTCATTCCAGCTATCTTGTTGATGATGCTAGTTGATAACCGTCCGTGTTGGAGGTTGTATGCATTCAGTTCTTAATCATGCATCCACGCACCTTGACTCAGGGTCCAGTCCCCTAAGTCAACCAACGTGGGCTCTAGAGCTTGCGCTCTAGTGGTCAGCAGTACTTCTGAAATCTCGTCTTCTGTTGATTACACTAGATGTGGCTTCGCGACAGGTGCACTGTCAAGCTGGACATAATAACAGCCTTTTTAGGTCTCGCGCCTAGCGTTGCAGTGCGTAGCACTGCTCGTGCAGCGCGAGACCTCTAGAAAGGGCTTTAGAAAGCTAACCACACGCTCGTGCGTGTGGTTTTGCTTTCCGCGGCTGCCATTGGCTTTCGCGTTCTTTTTTTTTTTTTTTTAAATCCACCACGCAATTGGGCAAAGGCGGGCGCATGTCCCGCTTTTGCTCCGCCCATTCCCGTCGGTGGCCAGCACGCGCAGCAGCGCGCGTTCGTCTCGCTGCCGCGCTCCCGCCCCCCCGCTCCTCTGTGGTGCGCGCGCACCACTGGTTTCGCGTTCGGCTCCTCTGTGGTGCGCGCGCACCACAGGTTTCTATTTCGTGCTTGTTACGTGTGCAGCCATGAAATCTGCCGGACCAAATGGGGCATTCTACCCTCATAGGTGTGGTTCTCTTAACTAGAGGGCAGGTGGGGCACTTTAAGAAGCTGACACTCGAGTCAACAATGACTCTGCATCTCCCAAAGTGTCCATTGGACTGGCCGTTGGTAAACTAGATGGAAAGCAAATTCTGCAATGCTGAAAACGTCTTGTACCCGTTGTTGCAGCCGACAGCCACACAATCAGCAAACACTTGGAGTGTTGAGGGGCCGTTTCGGTGGGCGCAGCAGCAGGAAATACAATTTGCTGCCAGCCAGTGCTAATCAACAACTACAGGCCCTGAAAACAACAGAAGGCACCTCGTCCATGTGAGTCAGAGTTCGCTGCCTGCCTTTTGTGTTATTTTGTTTTTGTTGTGCTCCTATATCCCGCTGGCCTGGTTTCAGCTTTGTTAATGAATGCCCGTGGACACAACCACCACTAGGAGTTGCCCACCCCGAGAGCTCATTATTGGATATAGCAGGCCAAGGCTTGGTGGCTACGTGCTCTTGTGAGCCCCAAGGGTCCATCCGGAAGTTTCATCGTAATCTTATGAGCTCACGTTTCAGCAGCCTGATGGAGATGGGCTCGTGTTCTGCCGGACACTGCCGGACACTGGTTCGAGCCCACAGCTTTCACAGAAGTGAACGCGGGCGGTCCAACGAGTGCCTCGCTTTACCAAGACTCATTACAGCGCCAACAAGGGATAGCGGGTAGAGTGCGATGCATATTACCACGTGCTCTCTGGTGCAAGCGCATCTCATCCAGGCCTAACCCTGAGATGAGCACGGGCCTCGGTACTGTGCCGCATCACTATCGGAGGTGCCACCTGGGCAGGGCGCAGTGTGAGGATGACACCTCGCACCACAGGCCTCTATCAGCCCGATAAGGACCTGAAAGGGATCAAAGGCAGACCCAGCTTATCACACACAGCTCCTTATCTGGCAGACAGAGGCCCTGCTATCTAGGCGCAGATGACCATTTTAAAACCGCATATTATGTGGAATGATTTGATAAAGCCCTTAGCTTAGGCATACAAACACTGTCTGGCCAGCTGGCATACTCCGGCGTTGTCGCTTTTACACAGTGGCCCTGGTTTCAGCGGAGTAACCCAAATTCTAACAGGCTGGTGTTTCTGTAAGGCTGGGGTGGTTGGGAAAGAGCCAGTCACACGCCATCTGCTCATCAGGCGCCACCCTAACAGTCTCTTAGAAGCAATCCGACCTAGTCACAGCCCTGCCAGGCTTTTCAAGGACGCGACCCTATATGTGACTAACGAGGTCCCAGCCTCACTGGCATTTTAGTGGCCGCCGGCGATCATGGCATGTAAAGGGCTCTCGTCCAGCTGCTCTGTCTCTCCGAAGCAGTGGATCAGTGTTTACAGCTCATCAATCGAATGAACACTAAGTAATGCATCCTCAGACCCCACTACGTTTTACAGACAGTCAACCCACTGTGCTATCTTACCCCCTAAAACTGAACAGTAGCATGGAAAATTATGGCGCCTACCATTTCCCCTCACGTGTTTACCTTATTATTAGTTTTTCTGTAGTGCTGCAACACCTACGTTTCTTACTACTATTAACTCTGGTGAGTGCTGGCACCGGGTGTCTGTAGATTGCTTCGTGATGACAGCTGTTAAATGCCAAGGTGTGCCATTAAATGACAACTATGATATAAGTTTTAAATTGCCATTTTTCATTTCTTTTTTTATTAACTGCCAAACACCCTTACTGTTCCTTAACTCAAGAGATCATTATACGTCTGATGCTGACACAGGTCTCAAATCTCCCTGAAAGGGAGTGAATGAATCTAAACTGATACAAAATGTGTCTCCACAAATCCAGCCAAACGCGCTTAAATGGATGCTACATAATTACACACCACATATTTATACTCTACTCAATGCAACATAAATACACTCAACATACTACCACTTAGTACCACATAATTACACGTCACATAATTACACTCTATTCAATGCAACCTAAATACACTCCACAAAATACCACTCAGTGCGACATAGTTGCACACCACATAATGACACTCTACTCAATGCAACATACACTCCACATACCACTCAGTGCCATATAATTACACGCCACATAATAACACTCTACTCAATGCAACATAAATACACTCCATATAATACCACTCAGTGCCACATAATTATATGCTACATAATTACACTGCACTCAATGCAACATACACTCCAAATACCACTCAGTGCCACATAATTACACACCACATAATAACTCTACTCAATGCAACATAAATACACTCCATATAATACCACTCAGTGCCACATAACTACATGCTAAATAATGCAACACCAATAGCTCAAACTTTAATAATGCGAGACCTATTGCATTGCAAATGCTTGTTTGCAATTAATTTAGGTTCATACAGATCGGGGTTCCTTTTTAGGTCGAGCCTAGCGCAGCGCGCATGCGCTGCCGTATGGGAGGCTTCTTGTGAGCACTCCAAACTTCTCCGTGTGGGTCTGACCCCCCCCCCCACACACACACACACATTGGCCTTTGCGTGTGTCTTTCAATAATGAAAGCACGCAAATGGCCTAAGGCGGGTGCATGTCCCACCTCTTCTCCAAAGGTTAACTCCCACGGCGTTTTGCTCTCGGGAGCGAGCAGCAGCGCGCAGGGTGGCATCTGCATTCCTCGTCGTGGATGTCGTGGATCAGGTTACTAATTAAACACAGCGCGGTGCTTTCACTTTAGCGGCCGCGCTTGTTGTTTTGTGTGGACTTGTTAAAAAGCATGCTGAAATGCGTGTCTTCTGGGGAAACAATCCGTCTTTATTTGGGAGTTTGTGTTGTCATTTGCTGCTCTCACCACGTGTTGCCTCCTCTGTGCACCCCTCGTTTGCTTGCGTTGTCTGCAGCTGTTGACGTGTTCAGTTAAACATTCACTCGTAGCTTTGGTCTGCGTGCTGTATGCCTCTGCCGTGTTTCCCTGTGTAGTGTTGTGATTGAAGTGAAGACTGGGGCAGTCTGGGTTCGCGCTTTAATTAGTTCTTGGCTTAAAGAAGAAGGGACAGTGTGACTTTAGGCATAAAGCGCCTCTTTGCATTCCTCTTGACCTCTCTGCTTTTCTTGCTCCCTCGCGTCCTGTTTCTTCGCCTGACGAGATTTCTCAGATGATGACGTGTGATGGCGTTTGCGTAGGTGTTCACTGTGCTGAGAGCCTAAAGGCCCATTCTTTCAGGACCCTCTGGGTTCTCACCATGTGCCCCGCAGACTGAGGGTGTGAGGAAGGCGCCACGAGCCTGTGTGCACAGCTTCAGGCTAAGCCATACTCCGAAGGGCTAGGGAGAGACCAACTTACTCTCTCCTCTCCCTCTCACACTTCTCTCGCTCTCACCATCACTCTCTCCTGCCCCTCTCACTTCTCTCCACCATCCCCTCTCGCCAGCTTTTTTTACAGGTGCCATTACTCCTCCCTTATGTCTCTCTCTCGCCATCTGTTACTCTATTCCCCCTGACCCTCTCTCTCTGGCAGGCTGCTCATCTTTCATTCCCTCCCCTCTGTCTCACTGACAGTCTTCTCTCTCTCTCTCTCTCTCTCTCTCTCCTCTGTCTCATGCTCTGTGACTCTCGCGCCATCTCTCGCCTATCTTTCTTCCCTCCGGCCCCCCTCATCTGTCGGTCCCTTCTCCCTCTCACTTCTCCTTTCTCTCCATCTTTCTCCTGTCTCTCGCTCTCTCTCTGGGTCTCTCGGTCTTTCTCGTCCACTTGCTCTCTTTCACCCTGTGCTCTTCCTCCACCTGTCTCCCTTGTTTTCTCTCTCGTGGACAGAGTAAAAGCAGACATGAACCGAAAGCCAGACCTGTTGGCTTTCCCAATGCTTGGTTTTCTAACATCTGTTCAATTAAATCTTGAAACGTTTTGGCTGAGCTCTATTCATTATGCCGCATATGGTTAAATATGCGGCAAGCGAACGCAATGGTAATTATACAGGAAACGTACCGGACTCACAATCACATCACAGCAGTGCCTGTCAGTTTTGCGCTGGTTGCTTGTCCCTTTTCACTCTGCATCTCACCTCAGAGCAGCCCAGGACGGAATTGAGGAATTAACGTTGCTGAAGCAAATGGCAACAAGTCACCTTTTGGTCACTGTTTGTCTACATAACATATTCTCTTTAAGCAAAAACATTGGCAAAGCCGATAGCTCTGACTAAACACTTATAAGGTCCCAAAGGCGAGACCTATTGGCTATGCCAATGCTTCTTGGAAACATGAGTTTAAGCTGTCTAGTTTTAAGATGTCTGTACTGTTTTACCCGTTTACATCTTTATGTGGGAACAGGGTTGTTTCGAATTTTATTTTTACAGTATGTTGCCTTGTTTTCCAGCATGACAAGCTAAGATGGCAGAGGTCATGCAGTGGAGCAGGACCAAGAGCCAATTGATCAATTTGTGCTTCTTCCTCACCGGTCTTGCGACCTCAGTCACACAAACCCAGGACCGGCAAGTCATTCTCCCCAAAACCTTTAGGGTTCAATCCAACACCGCCATTAAAGGCTCAGATCGGTGAGTTCAGGAGTGCGCTCTGGGGATTGATTAGTGATTTCTCAGTATACACAGCTTGTCAGGAGAGTGATTGGAGCTCAGTGCTTAATCCAAAAAACTCACGTTCTGATTGTTGATGTCAAAGATATCCTGATAACGTATGATTAGTATCAAAATGTGAACATCTGATTTTTCAAATTGCATCAGCTTAAATTTTTAGGGGCGTTTTTAAGAAGTTTAAAGTATTTTTGTTTTCAGGCAGTTATTATGCAGTTGTCTATTCATGGAATCCTAGCGTCTTTTCTGCCTGTTACTGGAATGTGATGGCCTATCTTGATATTTTTTAGGTCTGGCATTAGCCAAGATCTTTTGATTCTTCAAAAAATATATGTGTAAAATACTTATTTAAATGGGCTTTCAGCCATCTGTCTTCATCCATTGGTCTGTTGGTGTGTCATTCACATTTTGCTTCCGTCCACTGCAGCTTGTGGCAGGGTCTCTGCCCATTTCAGCCACTAGATAACGTCACTTTCAGCGACTGCATTTTGTACTTTCATAAGGAGCACATCCGCACACAATCTACTTCTCTTCGCTGGCAGTGTTTATTTTCACTTTATTACTTTAGTGTCTCCTTTGTATCTAGAGTCTGAGATAGCAGGGTGCTTGCTACAAGCTCTCCATGATAAGCAGAGGGCACACACCAGCTTTATCAGTTCCTGCTGATGATATGATGGTAAATTCTTGTTGGTGTGGCCCTTTTGTATTAATTATCTTACTCCCGCTATTTCACAATATACCAAAACGATGCCCATTTGAAACTATTCTTCAAAAGTTGTAATTTTTGTTGTTGTTTAAAGTATGCACGTAATGCGATCACAAATGGTTTATAGGCAGGTTAGCCAGTCAGTGAAAGCCCCTTACTAAAAACTGTTTCGCTTTCAAATTCTAGGGGTTGTCACAGACTGCTGATATAGCACAGTAACAAACAGGCCTAACATATCCTACCCTGTACCTACATTCAACAACGAGATCCACATCTCAATAGGTGTATTCTGGCCCGGTCAAATCTAGTTTCTTGCCCACACTAGCTTTTTAGGAACATGGGTACATGTGATGAGATTAACAGACGGTACATCAAGTCAAACTGAACTGTGTGAAAACATATCAGCCATCTTGGAACTGAGTACCAGCTCTCAATGCAAAGTTAGCGAAGAAAAAGTGGGCTCTTTTTGCTGTGCTTTTCCTTACTCAGTAGTAATGGTTCTAGTGCTTAACAGATGATGATTTTAAATTATTTTTGTGTCTTAAAGTACTATTCATTACTTTTTTAAGAAAATGAATTTGTATAATTTGACTACGTATTATTTAAAAATGTTATACTCGGTGAATTAGTTCACCGTTTTCATTGTGACCAGTGGAGAGTGCCAGAATTGTACGGTTGCGTAAGAAAGCATGGGCATTCTAGTCGGTTTTCTACTACCATGGCAGAACGTAACGGGGGTTCGTCGAGAGAGCCGAGCAGTGATTGTGTAATTGTACGATGCAGTGCATTTAGAACTGCCTGCTGTATTTTCGCTGCTCCCCGTGCCTCATCTTTGCTCCAAACATTGCTCCCGGGCTGCAGCTGCTCCTAGCCTTCGTGGCCCAGGAGATCTTGGTGCAGCAGGACGCGCTGATATGCATTGTGCACTGGGAGTTGGGGGTCGCTGGGCTATGGATGTTTGGGGACAGGGTGAGCGACCCATTCTCCCCCCAGCAGTGTTGGTGCTTTCACTTTTGGGAGTTTGCAACCCCTTATGAATTATGTGACCCTTGCCTTGGTGTAAAATATAATTGATAGACTCTTCATAGATTAATGTCCCCTCGCATACCTTGGGAGTGAGTCCAGCGTACATTTATGCCTTTTTCAAAGGCATGACTGCCAAGCTTTCATATTGTTTGTGTGTGTTCCATGGTGTAGTACCTGACCCTTGCAGCTTGTTCACTCTGTTGTGGCCCGTACAAGCCCCATCTGGCTTAATTGGTGGCTCTCGCTCCCCCGTTCACCAGTGGCACATGAAGTATCAGTAGATGTTGTAACACCCAGGATAATGTGCTGCATGGCTAAATACTTACAAGGTCTCAAAGGCGAGACCTATTCGTTTTGCCAATGCTTGTTTACACTTGTTAACACTGTCCGGTCCTTGATTGCACCTAGTTAGTACCATTTTAATACCAAACACATAGCAACATGCAACAGAAAGGTGACCAGTCAACATGTGCAAAGGGCCTTACACAGCGTGGCAACACGTATTGCTGCATTTAGTAACTTTTGAACCATTTGAGCTAGAAACCATTTTTTTGTTATTAAAATCAGATTATGCAGCAGATGAAATGAAAAGGAGATTTGTAGAGCGCGAAACATTCACCCGAGGGTGTCAAGGCGCTTGCTTATCAGAGACCGGATTTAAGCTAGGAGGTTCGCAGGCACTTTAAAGATTGAACAACCATGTCTTTAGCGCTTTCCTGAAAGCTAACAGATGTGTTTCTTGTTTCAATCTTATTGGGAGAGAGTTCCACAACCTAGTTGCGCCAACCAGAAAGCTTCTTCCCCCCCCCAGGAATTTTTTTTTACCCTGGGAACAATCAGATCATGGGCAGAGGATGAGCGGAGACAACGGACTGGATTATAGGGTAGCAAATTCCGCTTTAGAAAAACTGGTCCTATGTCCTGTGTGGCCTTAAAAACAATACATAGAGCCTTAAACTCAATTCGTCTTTTTATTGGCAGCCAATGTAAATCCTTGAGCACCTTCGACACAGATTTGTGTCTTGGGATGTTCAAGAGCCGAGCCGCTGCATTCTGCACAACCTGCAGCTTAGACAGGCACTTTTTCCGAAGATTGATAAAAAGCCTGTTACAGTAGTCGGCTCTTGACAGAACGAGTGCTGAGACCACTAATTTACGTAGCTCAGCTGGGATAAATGGGAGGATCTTTCTCAAAAGCTTTAACGTGTAGAAAGAAAGGGAGGTAACCTGGTTGACGTGGTTTTCAAATGAGAGTTTAGAATCGAAGATGACTCCCAAGTTCTTAACCTTGATCACTGGCGTGGGTAGTGGCCCAAGCTCCAAGGGCCAGAGATCGGGTGACCAGAAGTTAGTGTGAGCACCGAAGAGTAAGACCTCCGTCTTACTAGAGTTAAGTTTTAGACAATTGGCAGCCATCCAGTCCCCAACCTGACGAAGGCAGGTATGGAACTGTTTCATAGTGTCAGTGGGGGATCCTGACACTGAGACGATCTGCGTATCGTCGGCATAGGATATAGCCGAAAAGCCTAGGGACCTGATTAGATTCGCCAGTGGTGCAACATAAATATTAAAAAGAGTCGGGCTCAAAGAAGATCCCTGTGGCACACCACATGGTAGTGTAAAATTGGGTGATTTAAAGTTATCTAGGGCCACAAATTGTTCCCTGCCAGACCGGAAAGATTCAAGTAGGGTGAGGGCATTCCCTTTGACACCGATTCCCCTCAGAACTTCCAGGAGTTTCTGATGGTTCACCGTGTCAAATGCGGCGGAGAGGTCAAGCAGCACAAGTGCTGCACTGCCCCCCGAGTCAACTGTCTGCCTAATCAGTTCAGATGATGTGATCAACGCCAGTTCGGTGCTATGGTGTTTTCGAAACCCGAACTGGGTGTCATCGAGAAGACCATGCCTTTCAATATATTCTGATAGAGTATTGTTCATGGCTTTCTCCACCATCTTTGCTGGAAGCGGAAGTCTGGAGATTGGGCGGTAGTTATTGGGGTCAGCCTCATCTAGATTTGGCTTCTTCAGAAGGGGAAGCACGGATGCCAACTTCCAGCTAGTGGGGAATATACCAGAGGAGAACATCTGATTAAAGATGGGCGTCAGCTGAGACGCGAAGATCTCTGGTAGAAGATGGAAGATTTTTGGAGGGCATAGGTCCAGTGGAGAGCCTGATTTAGTGGATCTTAGCAGGTTAATTGTTGCTTCCGTTGTCAGTGTTGGGAAGGCAGATAGTTCAGGAGGGTCCCTATATTCAGCGTGGGTTCCGGGGGTGATACCGGTAATCCCAGGTCTGGCTGAAGCCTCTAAGGAAGGAACCATTCCTTGATCCGTGGACTTGGCGAATCCATTATAGACCGCCTTAACTTTGTCTTGGAAAAACGTAGCCACCCTGTCGCGGAATGCCTGGGTTTTAGGTGAATCTGCCGCCTCGGAGAATTTGGCTAATCGTTTTACCGTTGAGAAAAGTTCCTTTGACAAGTTTTTTGCTGAAAGTATAGCTGTGGTGAAATAGCTAGTTTTCTCTTTACAGATAAGTTTTTTTATACTCAAGCAAGGCTGATTTATAGTTAGCTTTATCCTCCAGTTCGTCTGAGGATCTCCACTTCCTTTCCATACGGCGACATTTTGTTTTTGTATCCTAAGCTGTTCTGAATACCAAGGTTCGGTGGGTCTCGGCCTATGGCTAGAGATGCATTTAGCTGGTAGTACTTGGTCTGTTGACTTTCTCAGCCAGTCCTCAAAAGCAGCAACAGCTTCATTTGAGTCTTCTAAGGGTGGTGGAGGGTTTTGGGCTAATGCAGATTCAAACATGCCCACTGCCAACTTATTCCAGGGCCGGACCATTTTCCGCTGCCTGTTTGTCGATTTCTTTGTCTGGGGGTTTTGTACCAGAAACGAAAACATAACCGCTTTATGGTCCGACCATATAATTGGCAGTGGTGGAAGGCAATGTAGATGGTCATTGCTGGTAAATACTCCATCCAGTAAATGACCCCCAGAATGTGTACTACCGGTCACCTGCTGAGTGAGGCCCATGCTGTTTGCAATATCGATAAAATGTACAGCATCGCTATCCAACGGATCCTCCAGGTGAACGTTAAAGTCGCCCAGGAGCGTGAAATCCGGTGACTGGGATATAACATCCAGGGAATTGCCGATGTCCATCAGAAAGTTAGCCCGGGGGCCTGGGGGACGGTAGCATAACAAGCCATTGAAGGTGTGATGGTTGCCCATCATTAATTTAAAAAGTAAGGATTCCAAGGTGGGTCCATTGTGTTGAGAGGTGAAAACCCCTGGATTATATGGCAAATGCGGCAAATCTACAATTATGCAAAAAATGCAGTGGCAGCACAATCACATAATTCCGGTGGCCCTTATCATAGGTTCTCGTTTCACACACACAAGAACAGTTGTTAACCCCTTTGTTGCTAGATCTCTTCCCCCCTGCGCTAAGCATATTTTTGGGCTATTTGGGGTAGTTCGGGCCTGATTCACAGAACTAACTTACGTCAAAAACGTAAAGTTAGTACTTTTTGGTATTCACAGAATACACTTACTCATTTTGGTATTCACAGAATGAACTTACTCATTTCGGTATTCACAGAAGTTAGTAGTCCTAACTTTAGGACTCCTAAATGCCTTCTGTGAATACCGAAAATCTTAAAGTTAGGATTTTTCTCAGTTTAGGAGTAGTAAAGTTAGGACTCCTAACTTTAGGACTCCTAAATGCCTTCTGTGAATACCGAAAGTCTTAAAGTTAGGATTTTTCTAAGTTTAGGAGTAGTAAAGTTAGAGACTTTCGGTATTCACAGAAGGCATTTAGGAGTCCTAAAGTTAGGACTACTAACTTCTGTGAATACCGAAATGAGTAAGTTCATTCTGTGAATACCAAAATGAGTAAGTGTATTCTGTGAATACCAAAAAAGTACTAACTTTACGTTTTGACGTAAGTTAGTTCTGTGAATCAGGCCCTTCGTGCTTAGGCCCACATAACGTTTTGTCCACATAAGGTTCAACGCCAAATTTGTGTCCTCTTTTATCAACATTTTGGAAATTCTAAAGGTACCCAGGGTGTGTGTATTTCCCTGGAGGGGACAGAGAAATTAGGCAAAATAAGCAACTTGTTTATAAAAATGTGGAACAAGTGCTGCAGAAGAAAGCGTCTGTTTTTTTCCCCTGCAGATGGCATCAACGAAGAGTTTACAGTGTTAAAATCACCATCTGACCAGCATTCAGGAACAGGTAGACATGAATCAGAAAACCAACATTTTCAACACAGCTTTGGCATTTTACTGGGACTTAGCCCATTTTTCCTATTTTTTGTGCTCTCAACCTCCTTCCAGTTAGTGGTAAAAATGGGTGTGAAACCAATTGTGGATCCCAGAAAGCTATACATTTCTGAGAAGTAGACAAAGTTTTGTAGTAGGGGACTCTGTGTATAGTCATAATCATGAGAATAGTCCCGCCCATGTGCGTGGACCCCGGAGCACTTCAATAGATATAGTCTCTTAAGCTGTCTTCTTCTGCAGTCCTGCATAGACACTTAAGAGAATAAAAGACAATAATGCAGCCTGAAAACACTAGGCTACTCTGGCCATTACTTCATCCTGAAGTGAAAAAGATAGCCAGGTAACAGTTAAATTTAACAATTTTACTAGGTTTCACACATAGAGAAACTACCCTTCACAAAATCCCTTTTTTTATGATAGAGATGAAGGGAGGACAGACAAGCCCCATAGGCTGCCATTATCTGTCTGTAAATGGATACCGTGCCTTTAAGAATCCCTCCAGAGACCCTCGGTATCCCAAGATGCACAGCCAAAGACCAGTTACTTTCAGTTCTTTTTTCCGGCTCCTGCTAGCAGGACCCTGGAGCATTGAGCTCTACCTTTTAGTGGTTTATCTTTCAAATTTTAGAGCTTTAAAGTGAATTTGAGTGTTTCACTCTACGTCTTTTGCTGTCTTTTTTGGGCAGTTTGCCCACTTTTTTCTTGTCAAAATGCCATCTTTATTTGACAAGTGCCCCGAGTGTGGCAGGAAGAAGGCCAAGTCGGACTCCCACAGAGTTTGTAATCTCTGTCTATCTTCACATGTTCCTGAATCCTGCGCCATCTGTAAGACCTTCTCCAGGAGGACCCTGCGTGACAGGGAGAAGATTCGTCTTCAAGGCCTGGAGCAGAGAAGACAACAGGCTGCAGGTAGGACATCTGGGCAAGGAGAGAGTCAGTCCTCCTCTAAGACCCATGCGTCGGCCTCTGGGGGGCTCCCCAGTCAGAAGAACGCTAAAAAACGACGCCGGTCCCGGTCGACGTCGACAACCTTGACGTCGAGACCAGGTATGACCGCTATATGCTCCCCGTCGACTCAGGGCTCTGAGTCTAAGCGACGTCGAAGGTCGCCGTCGAGGGGAATGACGTCAAGACCTCCGCCGAGGTCGACGTCTAACATCCCAGTCGACGTCGACACATCATCGCCGTCGATCTGGGTCAGAGAGACATCGGCGCTCGCCGTCGCGGCAACACCGCCGGTCGACGTCGACGCGAAGGTCGTCGTCAAGGAGACGCAAGTCGACGTCAAGGAGAAGCTCGACATCAGGAAGGAGTTCAACGTCGAGGAGAGGTTCGACGTCACGTAGAGGTTCGACGTCGAGAAGTGGACGGTCGACGTCGAGGAGGTACCATCATAGCTCGACGTCAAGAGGCCGTTCTCCCTCTGTGGTCAGCATCTCCACGTCTGGGAGCTCTAGATCACGACGACGTCGGCGCTCGCCGTCGAGAGGCACTGCATCCAGGGCTTCCTCTTTAAGGCCAGCCTGCAAACGGAGAAGAGTAGCGGCTACCTCGGACTCTGAGTATTCCAGGACCTATTCTCCAACTGGGCCACTGAAACCTACTGAGTCTCCACATCCGTCGCCTGTGCGGCCCAGGACTCCTACTCCTCCGCCGCCTCCTACTCCGCCTCCTCCTCCGCCTCCTCCACCTCCTGCAGCTCCACCCGTCCGCATGCTATCCCTGCATCAGATCTACCCTCAGCTGCATCAAGGAGACTGGCTATGCGCAATAGATCTGCAAGACGCATATTTTCATGTGCCCATAGCAAGGAAACACCAAAAGTTCCTACAGTTCTTGGTCTGAACCAATCACTATCAATATGCAGTGCTTCCCTTCGGCCTGAAGTCAGCGCCCAGGACTTTTTCAAAATGCATGGCGGTAGTCGCAGCACACCTACGGAAGAACAAGGTGTTCGTCTATCCGTACCTGGACGACTGGCTGATCAAGGCGACCACGTTTCAGGTGGCACAAGTGCATTTCAACAGGACCTCCGCTCTGCTGGGTCGCTTGGGGCTACACATCAATTTGGCGAAGTCTGTCCCGACTCCTGTACAGTGTCTGCAGTATCTGGGAGCCTCCATTGATTCACGCAAGGCAAGCGTGTGTCCTTCGGAGGAGAGACACTTATCCATCCTTCGAAAGGCTCAGGCTCTCATGACCATTCCCTCGCCGACTGGGAGGACGGTATCTTCTCTCCTGGGTTCCATGGCATCTTGCATCTTCCTCACTCCACATGCACGCCTTCACATGCGTCCTCTGCAGGAATGTCTGGAGGATCAGTGGGACCAGAGACGAGGGAATTGGGAGGACAGGATCCAGCTGTCGCAGCAAGCCCTCCAGTCCATCAAGTGGTGGTGCTCGCCCCGCATTCTCCTCCGAGGGATTCCGTTCCACAAGGAGATACCAACGCAGACCATTGTGTCAGATGCATCTCTCCACGGATGGGGAGCGCATTCAGACCACCTTCAGATACAAGGCACGTGGTCCCAGAAGGAGGCCACGTATCACATCAACTTCCTGGAACTCCGAGCGGTTCACCTGGCTCTGAAGGCCTTCCAGCTGTCCTTTCGAACCAGCTCCCTGCTTGTACAGATGGACAACACAACAACGATGTACTATCTCAACAAGCAGGGGGGTTCAAGATCACGCACATTGTCTCGGGAAGCGCAGACAATCTGGAACTGGCTGCTGGCCAGGGACCTGACCATAATGGCGACGCATCTGCCAGGTGTGCAGAATGCTCAGGCGGACGCTCTCAGCAGACTAGTTCACGAAAATCACGAATGGGTCTTAAACGACGAAGTGGTAAGACAAATCTTCGGAAGATGGGGCACTCCAGAGATCGATCTGTTTGCCACCGCAGAAAACAGAAAATGCTGAGACTTCGCCTCGAGATTTTACCAACCAGGGACGCTGGGGAATGCACTGTGGATCAACTGGTCGAACAGCTTTCTCTACGCTTTTCAACCCATTCCCCTGATCCCGGCAGTGTTGATCAAACTTGCTCAATCACGGGCCAAGATGATCCTCATTGCTCCGGAGTGGCCTCGGCAGTGGTGGTTCACCGACCTATTACACCGGTCTCTCCTGCCGCACCTGCGGCTTCCGTGTCGGCCGGACCTTCTCACGAAGTTCGGAGGGCAGATGGTGCATCCCAACCTCTCGTCGTTGAGTTTGGCAGCATGGCTCCTGAGCTAGTGCAGTATGGACATTTAAATCTCCCTCAGAACTGCATGGAGATACTAAAGGAAGCGAAAAGACCTTCTACACGGACTTCCTACGCATATAAATGGAAGAGATTTTGCATCTGGTGTGCCTCTAAGAATGCAGATCCTACCTCCAGCAAGGAGGATGTCATTCTCCCTTACTTGCTGCATTTAGCGCAATCTGGCCTTAATTTTCATTCCATTAAAGTCCACCTAGCAGCTTTAACTGCGTATAGGAAATGCCCTTCACAAACTTCCTTTTTCCAAATCCCAGTCATCAAAGATTTTCTGGAAGGTTTGAAGAAGGTGTTTCCTCCCATTAGGCATCCTTCACCCCCATGGGAGCTTAATGTGGTGCTTTCTAGACTGATGAGGGAGCCTTTTGAGCCCATTCATAAGGCCTCTCTTCAACATCTGTCCTGGAAGGCGGCATTCCTTGTAGCCATAACATCGGCTCACAGGGTGAGTGAAATCCAAGCTCTCTGTTGTCAAGAGCCTTACACTGTCTTTCATTCCTCTAAGATAGTCATGCGCACTCACCCTAAATTCCTTCCAAAAGTGGTGTCAGACTTCCATGTGAATCAAACGATTTCTTTACCCACGTTTTTTCAGCTTTCTTCCTCTTCTGCTGAGAGATCTCTTCATTCTCTCGATGTTCGGATGGTGTTGAAATTCTACTTAGACAAGACTAAGGAGATCCGTAGATCGGATCAGTTGTTTAACTATGGCTCTGTCAGGACTGGTCTTGCTACATCTAAGCAATCCATCTCTAGGTGGATCGTGTCCTGTATTCAGTTGTGTTACCAGAAAGCCAACAAGACTCTAGGTAGTAAACCTAAGGCTCACTCTACGAGAGGTAAGGCTGCTACAGCGGCTTTACTACGTAACGTCCCTATTGCAGAAATCTGTAAGGCTGCCACTTGGAAGTCAGTCCTTACCTTTACTAAACACTACTGCCTGGACTCTGATGCCAGGGCAGATGCTCAGGTTGGGCAGGCTTCGCTGAGGAATCTCTTTGCACCATAGTGGGTGTGTTCGTTTCTTCCACCGCTAAGGTTGTTTTTTGGGGATGGGCTTGCCATTCTATTCACATGATTATGACTATACACAGAGATCCCCTACTACAGAAGGAGTAGTTTCTTACCTGTAACTCCAGTTCTGTAGTAGGGGTATCTCTGTGATAGTCATAAGCAACCCGCCCTCCTCCCCGGTGGATGAAACAATGATGTCCTGAATGCAACAGGCCTTTCCTTATGCGCCTTCAAAAAGAACTGAAAGTAACTGGTCTTTGGCTGTGCATCTTGGGATACCGAGGGTCTCTGGAGGGATTCTTAAAGGCACGGTATCCATTTACAGACAGATAATGGCAGCCTATGGGGCTTGTCTGTCCTCCCTTCAGCTCTATCATAAAAAAAAAGGGATTTTGTGAAGGGTAGTTTCTCTGTGTGTGAAACCTAGTAAAATTGTTAAATTTAACTGTTACCTGGCTATCTTTTTCACTTCAGGATGAAGTAATGGCCAGAGTAGCCTAGTGTTTTCAGGCTGCATTATTGTCTTTTATTCTCTTAAGTGTCTATGCAGGGCTGCAGAAGAAGACCGCTTAAGAGACTATATCTATTGAAGTGCTCCGGGGTCCACGCACATGGGCGGGACTATTCTCATGATTATGACTATCACAGAGATACCCCTACTACAGAACTGGAGTTACAGGTAAGAAACTACTCCTTCTGAATTCAGCAAGGGGTCATTTGTGTAGATCATTCAAGGTTTTCCTATAGAAAGTAACAGTTGAAATAAAAACATATTGAAATTGAGTTAAAAAACAGCCATTTGTATCTACTTTTTCATCTGTAACTTCTGACCATGGCAGATTTTCGAAAGCAATATACTGTGAAGTCTGCTGGACCCTTCTGGTTGAGGGGTTATATAGGGCTTTTAGGTTCACTAAGAACACAAGGTATCCAGAGCCAATAACAGAGCAGCACCTTGCAGTGAATTTCATTGTGTACTGGGTATACAGCAATTCATTTGGTAAAATAGAAAGACTGAATAATGGGTATCAAGGAAACCTATGTATTTCCGAAATGGGCACAAGATATGGAGTTTAGAAGCAGTGGCTATTTGCACATCTGAATTATTGAGTACCCATACTAGCATATAAATTAAAGGGCATTTCTCAAAATGACTTCTTTATTACATACTTATATTTGGAAGGCGCAAATGCAGAGAAAGAGAATTGGTAATAACACTTATTCTACTATTGTGTGTTCCCCTAAGTCTCCTGATGAAAAATGGTACCTCACTGGTGCAGGTAGGCCTAGTAACCATGACAGCAGTGGAGCCAAAACGCAACGTGGGCACATCACATTTTTCCACTGAAAACGGACCCTTATTTTTGCAGTGTGCCTAGCTGTGGATTTTGGGCCCTAGCTCAGCCGGCACCTGGGGAAACCTAGCAAACCTGTACATTTTTTCAGAACTAGACACCCAGAGGAATCCAGGATGGGGTGACTTGTGTGGCTCTCACATGGTTCTGTTACCCAGGATCACTTGCAAACCTCAAACTTTGTCTAAAAAAACACATTTTCATCACATTTCTGTGATGGAAAGTTCTGGAATTTGTGGGGATCCACAAACTTCCACCCACCCAGCATTCCCCCCCAAGTCTCCCGATAAAAATGGTACCTCACTTGTGTGGGTAGGCCTAGTCCCCACAACAGGGAAGGGCCCCAAACTAATTGTGGAGACATCAAAATTATCTGTCACAAAACTACATGGTTTTGCAAGAGGGTAACCTGCGTTTATGGTCCCGGGCTCAGCGACCATCTAGGGAAACCTACCAATCCCTGACATTCTGAAAACTAGACACCCGGTGGAGTCCAGGGAGATGTGGCTTGCGTGGATCCCCCAACTTTTTTTTTTACCCAGAATTCCCCCCGTGTCTAGTTTTCAGAAGACCTAAAACAAAGAATATGAAACTGGCTTTGTCTAGCTCCTAGGTTGTGGAACTCCATACTGGACTACTTAAGACTAAATTTTAACCTTCTGGCTTTTAGGAAAGACTTAATTCCCTATCTGTTCAAAGATTACTTACCTGGTTGATATTAACTCTTACTATTGTTCTTATAATTTACTAGTAATTGAAATCATTTCGCTCTATGCTCATACTCTGTAAATTGCCCGGTACTAAATTCTCACAGTTCTTTGTATTGCTCTTGTTCACTATTACTTGGAAAGCACTCCGTTGCCCTTTGGGTAAGTACGCAGCAATAAATAGAATAACTGTTCAGGATTTTGTAAGGTTCCCTAGCTACACAGTGATTAACTTTCAAGATCACATGAGGTGTACACTAAATTTTGAATCCAATATCCAACTACATTCATGTTTGTGAACCCTGTGCTTGTGTATTTTATGTATTTATTCATAGCAAACCATTGAGTGTTATCCCGTTGAGCAAAGGGTGAATGCAAATTGAATGTCCAGCCAACCTAAGGCTCAGTCATGCTACAAGTACAGCCGTTCAAGTACATTATAATTGAGGCGAAATATACAGGGATTAAAAAAGAATGGGTGGTTGTAAAGTTTGTGTTGAATACCAGGGGTGATTGATTGCCTGACAGAGTTTTATGTGAAAGGAGCATAATTAATGCCACTGTTCCGTAAAACATCTTTTATGTATGAATACCTAATTAAAACCATACACGACCTGTTGATCAAAATATAAAAGTAATTCCTGGCCTAAAAGAAACCATGTAGGGCAGCTATGAATATTGTACAGTAAGAGTAAACCGCGAAATACTTGCCACGTTTTGCAAATACCGGTCACATTTGAAAGGCAAATCACAACCTAGAAACTGAGAGCAGCAAAACGAAATGCCAGAGGGCTATAGTGTACTTTTCGCAGTGTCTGAGAATTGAATAAACAGTTGTGGTTACTTTTTGTAAGCAATGCGAGAAAAGACGCTTTGAACTAAAATGACTTGGATTGTGCTAGGAAACGATGTAACATTTTAATGTAAATCTGTAGATTTTCTGCCAGCTGTAATTAAAACGTCAAGTACGTGTTAACCTTATGATTTTTGTTTTATTCTGTCCTGTGGGCAGGGGTTTGAAAAGATTGAAGGTGCATAGTCTACGGGTTCTGTGCTCCAGACTCTTAGTGCTAATGCACTGAAAGAGGGTGATATTTTGTAACTCCTGGAAAAGGTACGTTTATTGACTGGAGTTGTCTGTCCTTCACTGCACCCTGTGACTGGCTGAGCAGCTGAAGTGGAACCTTTTGTGATTGACCAGACAATTTGCCGATCCCTGTTTTGTTTGTGTATATGCTCTTTGTGAGATAAATGAGATGAGACGAATCGGGATTTGCTTTTGATTTGATTTTCCTGATAGCAGTTTATTTGTCAGTTCGTTTCTTCTTTTAAATGCCTGTGCCGATGGGCATTTGCAGGAACTGTAAAAGGCCTGTTCAGCCAGCACTCGAGGATGTTAAGGTTCTTCTGGACTTTATTTTTAGGTTTTACCCTTAGACTGCTTTATTTCCTCGGCAGCTTCATGTTATGAGCAACATTCATAAATAACGAAAAAAAGAAACCTGGGTCATTCCAGCTGTCAGTCATATTTCACTTCTGTCTACCACAGTATGGAGCAATGGCTCAGCCCTCTACCGCCCTTTACACTCTTCCCATGTGACTGACGCCATTTTTCCTGATGACTTTTGCAGTTCCGGCAAACAATAAGTGTTCTTAGGACCAAGCTGTTGGGCCAATACAATCTTCGTCCAGTCCTTTATTTCCATATCTTTCCCTTATTTCATTTTCTATTTTTTAGTCTTTGTTATGTGTTTAAACTGTTTTCAGTTTACAGTAATTCAAAGCAAATTGTACATTTTTTTTGCACTGATAAGAATGGTATTTTCTTGTGATGTATTTTAAAAATAAAAAGGGTGTCCAAACCAGTTCTAAATACACCTGCCTGCTAGGAAGCACCCATACTGGTAGAGTAAAATGACACGTAGTGGTTATTTTGTTTTGTTTTGTTACAACCCATGGCCGGCACAATTAGTAGGCGTCATTTTTCCCCCATACTTTACCACTCCACTAGCTCGCCAAGGCCAGACCTTGAGGCTTTGCCAGTGGTGGTTGTATGTATTTCCAGAGAATCTGGTCTGTTTCTCCTCTGTAAGCTGAAATGAGTTTCCCCTACGTCTGGAGGAAATGGGCAGCCTGGTTAATTCTGAGAATAGATGTACAGTTTATTTTCTCCTTTTCCACACTCCATTCCCATCTTTGCTTGTTCCGCCCCAAGTAAGTTATGACTCTATCTCCTTTCCACAGGTTGTAGGGAATCCCTAATTTCTTCCCCTGTTTACCGGTATCCAAGCCCTGCACAGTGGGCAAGGGGGACCAACATTGTTATTTTCCCTAAGATAAAAAGACTGTTATTAATAAAATTGTGATCCATGGGAACCAACCTGTGGTGTTTCCTTGTGTGTGCGGTGTATTAGAGGCTCTTGTTTAAGCAGGCTACAAAACAGGCAGGTAATTGCTTTAGTTTAGGTTTTATTAAGCGTGCAAATACCCAAAGGTTTCCTGGCCAGGACACTGAGATCTGGATACTTCTGAGCCGGAACGGTTAATATGAAAACGTTTTGGGAACTTTTCTGAAAGGCATTTTGGTGTGTTTCCCTCCTGAGTGAGACGGGTGGAGCATTGCATGCTTTCGCTGTCACAACTGCAAACACTCTATCTCCATCTTCTTGAATTTAAGCACTTTCACTAGCAAAGCAGAGGCGGAGTGTAGTGCTCTAATTGGGCATATCTCTGAAAGCGAGTCAGTGTAATGCTTAGCCTGCTTCTCCGGGTACACAGCTTTGTGACAGTAGCAAAGAGCTTTGAAAGTGCATCTTTTCTCAATTGAGACCAATGAAGTGATCTTAGATGTTGAGATGTGCTCTTTTTTTCGGATTTGGAGGATTTGCCTAGCTGCTGCATTCTGAATAATCTGCGGCTTCCTTTGAGCATATTTCGGAAGCTCCTGATATAGTGCATTGGAGTAGTTGAGCCGCCTATTGACCAGGGTTTGAACAAGTTGTTTATGCTCCTCTGGAGTGCGGGACAGAGTCTTTCTCCACATCTTCATGGTGTAACAGCAGGTGGCAAAGAGTTTGGATACTTGCGACTTGATGATATTAATTTTGCTCTCAAAGATGAAACCCATATTGTGGGCTTTTATGACGGGTGTTCCTAGAGATTGTGGCCACCATGAGTCTGCTCAAGCTGAGGGGTTGCCAAAAACTACCACCTCTGTTTTATCAGAGTTCACTCACAAAGAGTTGGCGTTCATCCAGGAGGCCACACTCGTGAGCTGTGACTTAAATCTTTCTTTTGAGTTTTGCAGCGTGAATCTTTCTGGATTCACTATGCTGTGCATTATTCCGCCATCTCGTGGGTCCGGATTCGTAGTCTTTTCTTTCTTTCTTTTGTTTTTTTTTTGTTGTTGGCCCAGGTGGGCGGCGACGCCCCCACCATTTGGTGTCCTCTGTGACGTCGTCGCGCTTCCTGCGGAAGCTCCCACCTTTGGTCGCCATCTTCAGATTCTTTTTTCCGCCGTGGGGTCTGGATCGTCGACGAGAAGTTCCAGAAAGTTGGACGAAGAATCTCGAAAATTTGAAATAATCACCAAAAGATCGTTTCCTGAAGACACCGGACGAGGACACGAGTACAGGAGGCGACGAGAAGGACGACGAGGTAGAAGGTCCACGACCAAAATCTCTACGCCTACAGAGAATGCGCTCACAGGGGGCCCCCTGAGCGCGGGTATGGACAAGACACCGTTTAAGTTTTGCGAAAAACTGTCACCACAAGTACGCCCAGAAGGACCAGCACCCAGTCTGCAACCTCTCCTTGCCGCTCGACCACATCAGCGAAGACTGCAACGCGTGTTCGGCGTTCACCCCGAAAACCATCCGGGTGAGAGAGGGGCAAAGAAGGGCGAACCACAACATGCAGGGCCAAGGAGCACCTCCATCGCTCCGAGACCTGGGCCTCTCGAGTGGAGAGGAAGACAACATCGCAGAGTGACCGGAGGACTGCTCAGTCGTCGAGGTCCACAAGAAAACTTCGAAGGAGGTAAGGGGAGACGTCGACCCGAAGCACCCAAGCGACGCTCGAAAGAGTGAAGCTAAGGCCCCGAGCGACACTCTCAGAAGTGAAGCCAAGTCCTCGAAGGGAGCGTTGCCGCCGAAACACTCGGCGAAAGCAACAGCAACCAAGGACAAACAACCGAGCGGATCCTTCGTGAAGGACTCCCAATCGGCAAAAGCCTCCGAAAAACCAAGGACGTCGAAGGTAACCTCCGAAAGGAAGCCTCGACGCCCAGAAAGGAAGGCCCGGCATCATCCTCGACGTCCGAGACCGCGAAGAGGGGCGCTTCAGCCATCAACGCCGAAAGGGTCCACGAGATGGAGAAGAAGAAGAGAAGGCTCGAAGCAGAGATGGCGAGCATCCTGCAACGGAAAAAAGACTTCGACGAAAAAATGAAGCAATACGCCATTCCGTCGAAGCCATCACGCGAAACACTCGGGAGGGCGACAACGAAGACATCGAGCCCCTAAAAGCCCCGAACCGCTCGACGAACAGGGCGAAGAGGACTACTACTTCGAAGGCGAAGAAGAGTTCCAGTCTTACCGGGACTCGGCGCCCTCGGAAGAACAAGACCTAGACTGGCAAGACCTCGACGCTTAGAATCACCAGAAGAAGGGGTAGACTCTTATCCCTCGAGGCCTTCGCCGCCAGACGACATTGGAGCCTACAATGTGGTCGTCCAAAGGTCTGCAGCAACGTATGGCGTCGAAATGCAAGAGGAGAAGGCAAAGGCATGTTTCCTTTTGGAAACCCTACTTCCTCAACAAACAAGGTCCCAGTTCCTACCCATGCTCCCTAGCGTCCTGGACCAGGGAAGGGAGGCCTTCAAAGAACCGGCAGTCTGCAAGGCTGTTACACCAAGGAGCGAAAAGAAGTACAAGCACTCCTCTAAAGACCCTGCGTACATACAAGGGTCAGTGCCAGCAGACTCCATTATCACTGCAACGGCCAGGAAAAGGGCAAATGTGCCCACTAACACAGGTCCACCTCCAGACAAGGAGAGCAAACGAATGGACCTCACAGGACGAAAGGTGGAGAGGAACGCAGCCATACACTGGCGCATCGCAAACTCCAACACCCTCATCAGCAGGCATGCATACCAGCATTGGGATGAAATGAGCCAGCTCATAACACACCTACCACAACAACACCAACAAAGGGCAAATCACCTAGTTGAAGAGGGCAAGGCTATCGCAAACACTTGCCTAAAATCAGCCTTGGACGCAGCAGAGAACTCCGGCAGGCAGATGATGATAGGGGTGAATGAAAGGAGACACGCATGGCTCAGGATCTCAGGTTTCAAACCTGAGGTACAAAGCAACATCCTGAACACGCCATTCGACGGCCAGAAACTGTTTGGAGCCCCAGTGGACGAGAAGTTAACGCAGCTCAAAAAGACAATGAAACTGCGAGGTCCATGGGAGCACTGCAATTCAGGGGGATGAGAGGAGGAACCCCCTCAAGACGGCCCAATGGTAGAGGGGGCAATGCGCCCGCCACTTCCCACCAATCTCCCCAACAAGGATACCAGGGGAACAACCAGGGCCAAAGCCAACAGGGACAACAGCAGAAAAATTGGCAGTATCAACCCAGAGGACGGTCCTTTCGAGGACGCGGGTACGGACGGGGACAGTCCCGAAGAGGGGGTCAGCAGCCCACCTCAAAGTGACTCCACAAACAAACCAAACCCTCCCCTATTAACACCAAGGGAGAGGAGAAGTCAACAGAAGGACAAAATAAGAAACACACACAGCAAACAAATAACCACCGAGCATACAACCCCGGTGGGGGGCAGAATAGGAAACTTCCTCACACAATGGAGGGAGATTACCACGGACAAGTGGATACTGAACATCATACAGCACGGGTACTGCATAGAACTCCAAAAACACCCCCCGGGCAAAAAACCAAGACACCGGGCAATTCCCGCAAGGGAGCTCGCCCTCCTACGTCTAGAAGCAGAGGAGCTGCTACAAATGTGAGCAATAGAACCAGTTCCAATCAACGAAAGGAACAAGGGAGTCTACTCAACGTACTTCCTAGTGCCAAAGGTAGGCGAAACACTAAGGCCAATACTGGACCTCAGATTCCTCAACAAGTTCGTAAAAACTCAAAAATTCAAAATGACGTCACTTCAGGAAGTAATACCCCAAGGCGACCATAGACATGAAAGACGCATATCTGCACATACCCGTCAACCACAAACGTCTACTAAGATTCGTAATAGGCCACAATCACTACCAGTTCACAGTGCTAGCCTTCGGGCTCAAGTCCGCACCAAGGGTGTTCACAAAATGCCTTGCGGCAGCGCACCTACGGAGAAAGGGCATACATGTATACCCCTACCTCGACGACTGGCTTGTGAAAGCTGGATCATACAGACACTGCAAGGATCACATCAAACAAGTCATACAAACACTGTCCAGACTAGGTTTCTCAATACATTGGGAGAAATCGTCAACAAAACCTCAGCAGATCAAAATATTCTTAGGGGCACAAATCGACCGCACACAGTCCAAGGTATTCCCCAGCGACAAGAGAACTATAGCGCTCCTGAGGGAAACACGTCATTACCGCAAGGGGCAAGTGCTGACAGTGAGGACGGTGAGCAGACTAATGGGGATGATGGCATCATGCATCCATCTAGTCCCACATATCAGGCTGCACATGAGACCGTTCCAAGAATGGATACAGCAGCAGTGGTCACAAGCGACAGGGAGTTGGGAAGATCTAGTGGTTGTCACACACGCAGTGCAGCAAGAAATAGCGTGGTGGAAGGAAGAGAACATATTACAGGGGAAGCCATTCACACAGCCAACTCCAACAGTGACCATCACAACAGACGCCTCACAGCAGGGCTGGGGCGCACATGGACAGACTCCGCGTCAGGGGGCTGTGGTCACAACAAGATGCAGTGAAACACATCAACTACCTAGAACTAAAAACTGTGTTCCTAGCCTTAAAAGCCTTTCAGAAGCAGCTTTACAGACAGAGAGTGCTGATACAGACAGACAACACAACCACCATGTTCTACATCAACAAACAAGGTGGAACACAGTCAGCACCGCTATCAAGCCTGGCACAAGAGATTTGGAGATGGGCCATCCCTCTAAGGATAGACCTACTGGCAATACACCTTCCAGGAATAGACAATGTAGAAGCAGACCGACTCAGCAGGCAGACGTCGGCATCCCACGAATGGGAGCTCAACCAACAGGAGGTGCAGCGGCTGTTCCAAAAGTGGGGTACACCACGGATAGACCTGTTTGCAACACTCCAGAATGCAAAATGCCAACATTACGCATCCAGACAACCGGACCAAAGGTCCCTAGGGAATGCGCTATGGATAAGTTGGTCGAACGAATTTGCATACGCTTTTCCCCGATACCACTGTTACACAAGGTACTCAGCAAATGCAGGAGCAGCAGCATGACACTCATACTGGTGGCACCTCAGTGGGCCAGACAATCATGGTTCTCACAAATAATGGAAATGGCGCAGGAACCAGCGCACAGGTTCAGTAGAAGGAAAGACCTCCTGACAATGCAAGACGGAAAAGTGCTCCACCCAGAACCAGAGAGCCTCAGCCTAGCAGCATGGCTCCCGAGGACCTAGAATTCGCACACCTCAAGCTACCACCAAGCACCATGGCAGTACTCGGAGAAGCGAGGAGACCCACTACAAGAAAATGCTACATTGCAAAGTGGAAAAGGTTCTCGCAATGGTGCATTAAAGAGGGACTGCAACGAAAGGTCACAAAAGAATCAACGGTACTACAATACTTAACGCACCTACTACACAGCGGGCTAAGCTACTCGTCACTAAGGGTTCACTTAGCAGCCATAGTGGCCTACACCAGGGGAGAAGCGGGGAAAAGTTTCTTCACCTCCCAGGTGGTCAAAAGATTCCTGGAGGGAGCTAAAAGAATAGCCCCCAAAAAGGATGCCAGCCCTAAGCTGGAACCTCAACACTGTGCTAACACAGTTGATGAAATCACCATTTGAGCCCATACACAAGATCACACTGCACATGCTCACACTAAAGACGGCATTCTTGGTGGCTATCACGTCACTGCGAAGGGTCAGTGAACTGCAGGCTCTTACACTACAAGAGCCCTACTTGCAAATACACAAGGACAGAATTATCATGAGAACGGACCCACACTTCCTGCCAAAGGTGGTGTCGCGGTTCCAAATTAACCAGACAATACAGATACCAAGTTTCTTCCAGAAACCATCAACGCCCACAGAAAAGGCGCTACACACGCTGGACGCCAGAAGGGCAGTGATGCACTACATAGAAAGGACGAAGGAATGCAGGAAAACAAAACAACTCTTCGTTTCCTTCGCAAGCAGTTTCTTGGGACGACCAGTAACAAAAAATACCATAGCACGATGGATTGCACAGGCAATACAACTCTGCCACAAGCAGCAGGACAAAAATTACAGGGAGCCGCCCAGGCTCACTCAACAAGGAAGAAGGGAGCAACGGTTGCGTTCCTAGCGAACACACCTATACAAGACATTTGCCAAGCGGCAACATGGTCTTCCGTGCACACGTTCACCAAACACTACTGTGTGGATATCCAGATGAACAAAGAGGCACAAGTAGGACAGAAGGTCTTACAGCACATTTTCAGCAACCAATGCTCATCTTCCACCCAACCACCGCAATAACAAAACCGCTACAAAGTCTATGCACAGCATAGTGAATCCAGAAAGATTCACGCTGCAAAACGAATAGTTTCTTACCTGTCGGTGTAGTTTTGCAGCTTGAAGACTTTCTGGATTCACTAGCGATCCCACCCGCCTCCGCCAGGAAGATAACTTAGGAGGTTAAGGGTAAAACTAGACTACATACAGAGTTTAGAGGGATCAAAAGAAAAATAAAAGGATAAAAGAGAAAGACATAGACGACAAAACAATAACAGGAAAAGAAAAAGAATCCGAAGATGGCGACCAAAGGTGGGAGCTTCCGCAGGAAGCGCGACGACGTCACCGAGGACACCAAATGGTGGGGGCGTCGCCGCCCACCTGGGCCAACAACAAAAAAAAAACAAAAAAAGAAAGAAAGAAAAGACTACGAATCCGGACCCACGAGATGGCGGAATAATGCACAGCATAGTGAATCCAGAAAGTCTTCAAGCTGCAAAACTACACCGACAGGTAAACTATTCGTTGCCTGTCTCATCCAGTCTTATAATTAGTTCAGTGTTGTCTACATAGGTGTAAAAATTCAGTTCAAACAACTCAATTTCGCAAGCGGTGCCACCTAGAGGTTGAAAAGAGTGGGGTTCAAGGCTGGTCTTTGGGGAGCTCCACGTGGTTGGGGCACTGCTTCCAACTGGAATTGACATAGGGCAACTACTTGGTTCACAATATTGCAATGCGCTAAATAGGTCTTGTTCATTAAGCATGAAGCTTTGTCGCCAATACCAGAAAGAGGGACCATTGCGTAGAGTAAACCTGAAAAATGCTGTAGTTGTTTGTGTATAAAAAGACTAAATGTTTGTATGTCTGTTAGCGTTTCCAGACTTTGCGATTTGTTTGTGTTTTTTTTTTTTTTTTTTTTAGTGGATACTTCACATTATTTATGGCTTCCTATAGTGTACGACTTTATGCTATGTATGTATGGTTGTTGTCTGCAGAATGGCGTTTAAGGAACTTATAAACTGTTACGCTGTTTTGTAAGCAGTGCAGTTGGACCGTTCATTACTGCATACTTACCAGATTCTCTTCTATGTGCTGGTGCTTTCTCAGCTTCATGACACACCTTGTTGTTTGGTCCCCCCCTGCAGTATTTCCTTTCCTTCCTTTCAGAATTACTGTGTTACCAGCGTTTGTTGTTGTGGAACTTTAATTGTTCCTTGGCTAATGCTCGTGGATTAAGTGTTCTGACTAACCATCTATTCACCCACCCCTTTCCACAGCTTGGCACTCTAGGCCACTTCTTAACAAATGTTTATGAATCGAAATGGACAGCTGGTCGTGCAGACTACTGGTGTCGCCATGCACCATAACAAATGTTTGAATCTGCGTTTGTTAGTAAAGTTGCTCTAAATTACTTGTTATATGGGGTCACGTGGGTCTCAATTATTTTCACTGCCATAGCGTATGTAAATTTTATATATATATATTCCCTAAGCTCATGTCAAAAGGTCTTCAAGGGGTGGGGCTGCAAAAGTGCAAGAATACGCATTTAATCTGCTGTTGGGTGCTTTTTGTGTTGACATGAGACCTGAGAATAAGCTTTGTTGGTGATCTTGCCAATGTTTCAGAGTAGGAGCGGCTCCTCCATTTGGGCGGAGGAGCATCACCCCATTAATAAAAATTCCCCCTGTGATGAAAAATAAAATGGTAAAGTTAATTTAGTACCATTTTAATTTTTGCTGTCCCAAGCTGTGTGTCAGAGCTGGGCAGGGCCATTGCTGCTGAGTGGCAGCAGTATTGAGGAGTGGTGGGCTGGGCACTTAAGTTTAAAGTGCACATGTCACTTTGGACAGCTGTCTTGCGACAGTCAGACATGCACTCTTTAAACCTCTTTAACCTTCTTAGACAGCTGGGTGGAGAGTAAGCACAGGCCCCCTGTGCCCTCGAGCGCTGAGAGCCCGCTCCATCCAGTCCTAGCACTTCTCCCATGTTGGTTAACAGAATGAGAGCAGTACCAGGATTGGTTAGGGGAGTTGGCTGGGGCCTGCGCTGGACGAGAGAAGAACACCAGGACCGGTGCGAGAACGTACAGCAAGGTTAGTAAAAAAGTAAATAAAACATTTGATGTATTTAATGTACTACTGTGCAATAAATCGCCACCATGCATTAAATTAAGGTTTTTAAGTTTATGGTTTTAAAGTTAAAATGTTAATGTAATGCATGTCGACAATTTAATGTTTGCGTGCATGCTCCCACCCATTTGCCCGCTTGTCCACTCTCGTAGTTGGCAGCCGCCTCTGTTTCAGAGACTCTAAAGGAGGCCCACAAGTGCACGCCAGTCTCAGGAGGCTAAGCCATGGTAGTAGGGAGACACTTGTGTAGCCAAAATGGGAAAGCGCAAGAGTTTTCCCCTACGGAATTGTACTCCTTTTCTGGAAAAAAAAGAAAACTCTCTAAAACATGCGACTTACAAAATTGCGTGCATCACTGCTAATTGGACTGTCACATAATCATGCATTTTAGGTGCCTTTGAAATACTTACATCTGTAAAAAGGGATTGGAATTTTGACGTGAGTACCCAAACCTAAACTATGAATGTGGATGGCAATCTTGCAGACCTTTGTGGGGCCCACCATGGAGCGTGCAAGGCCATGAATTGAACAATATCCGCTTGTTGATCCATAGCCCATTGACCTTAAAGACTTCCTCGGTCAGGGGTTACAAATGGCATCAGACTTTCGGAATTGAATTCCGTCATAATTACTTCCTCTTTCTGAGAAACACATCCTCGCATTCGGGTCATTCTGCCACTGAGAATGTTCTGACATACCATACCCATACCAAAGGATTAGCCACTGCATAGTAAGAGGTTAGCCGTTTGCACAACCCGCTGCAGCGTACGGGATGCAACCCAACACCTGAACACCTAGGTCCTCTCTAGTCTGAACTGTGTAAGTTGTTTCAAATCTCCGCACCCAAAACTAAAGGGCCATATACAGGAAGTAACCCCGGCAAGTCTTCCCCCCTAGCCCTCGCCCCTACTTCCTGCGAGTTTGCGCTGTTCTGCATGACGCAGTGCACCGCTTTCTCATTGATTGGTGGAGGGAGGTAGAAGGGGTCTTTGCGAGCCGAGGCTGCCTGCATCTGTAGCCTAGTGCTTCTGGCCTTTGTTTTCTTTTCATGATGAAAATCTTTAAACTTTTGCTAAATGTGTCTGTGGAGTGGAATATTTACAACTTTTGGTACGTTTTTGAACCCCTGGCACAGGAGTGGGCTGTTTAGGGCTAGTGAGTCGGAAAAACGGAAGGGGCAAGGCGTGAAGGTCCTGGTGCGCACAGGGTAGTCCGCGAGGTTGCTGCTCGGGAGGGTCTGTGTATTTCTGATGATGATGCTGATGGGGGCCACGAAGAACACTAAGGGGAAGAGTAGAGGAGGGATGACTAGAGATGTGCTAGTGCCCACAAGGCCACTTTTGGGTTGGGAAACCACAAGCTTTGAGCAGAGTAGGTCTGCGAGAGACTGGTCCGGCATTATAATTGGGATTAAAACCTTCCAATAAAAATTATAATAGTGGGTAAGAGTGAGCGGGGGAGTTAAGGGGTTACAAAAGTGACAGTCCGATGAGGTTAAATGGCACTGGCCTTTCTAGGGGGCTCATAGGGTGGGAACTGAAGACGAATTCGGATTCTGCTCCATACGGGTATGTAAGTTAGAGCGAGTGGGGAAAGGCGTGGGGTCGTCGGCATGAAATGCCCGTATCGGTAGATGTAGGATGGGTGTTGTGCGTCTTGGAGGGTTTAACCCCAGAGCCTTTGCGTGAGTGAAGGCCACTGTGGTTCTATAGCTCAGTTAGTGAAGGTGCAGAGCGTTTCTCCTCACCCCCTCACATATACATGCAATTTGTCAAATTATTAGTGCTGGTGCACTTTCTTATTCGTACTGTAGAACTTCCGCCTGTGTCACCAACCCAGTTTTAAGTATGGTAGCACGCCCAAGCGCGGGGAAGGCATTCCAAATATTTATGTAACCTCACAAGACGGGGGTGTTTGCCTCGTATACATTGCATTTTCTAGTTTCCTTTACCTCCCCCCCCCCCAGTACGCCCACAGCTGCTATTCAAGATGACTATTGAGAATACGGATACCACACAATTAGGAGATTTTTTACATTCTGAATTGTGGCTTCTATGTGCAAAGCAGCTTTGTGAATCACCCGCCAGGATGGCCATGCACTGAGGTTTTTTGTTCTCCTCCATATATTAGCCTTAGTTGCAAGTGGGGGCTGAAAAGTGTCACAAATCGAGTCCCAAGCGACTTTTTAAGGAATAGTGTATAACCATAGTGTACATGCAAAAATGAGTGACTACCTTCAGGGGAGCGATAGGAATGATCTAACAGTTTGGAACAAAGAAAAGGTACTTCCCTAGTGGTGTAGGGCACAGGGGCATCAGATTATCTTGTCATTTACCACTGCCTTTTAAAAGGCGCATTGTTTACATCTGTCAGGATAAGAGGGAACGGGGGCATTAGCGATTCATCACATTTGTTAGAATGCACGGCGTGGAAGTAGCGAGAAGTAAATATTCATGAATTGTGGCCATTTAAAGCAGTTACATCAGCATAATGGTTCGGCTGTTTTGCTTCGGTCCTAGTAATGTGCACAGCGGCTGCTCTTCAACCTGTCAAGTGGGAGGCTGTCGGTTCCTCACCGCTCACCCTGCCTGGAATCCGGGGGGGTGCAGAGCTGGTGTGGGTTTGCGCGGTGCGTAATTATGCCCCCTCTGCTGATGCGAGCGAAGAATGCTCTGATTCATGCAGATTATACCCACCGATTACACATTGCTCCCTTTGTCTAGACACCTGCAGCACGGGGCGCAACAATACATCCGTGTGCGCGTGAGGGGGGGGGGGTGTTAGGGGGAGGGTTGGTTTTGAGGGCTGTCAGTTACAGTTGTTGCTGATGTCATGGGCCCCCACCATCCAGTGTGTGGCAGGAATCTTAACTGTTCTCCTGAAACCTCCTCTGCTGTGGAGGCGTGGCGGCGGGATGGAATGTCAGGCCAGATGCACACAGCACACCGGGTAAACATTCCAGATAATGCCAGGGATTCAGAAGACTTTCATTTTCTTTAGCAGGAAAAACAGAGGCACATTTTACATATATTGTAATTATGTCCCCTCCCTGAAATCGCCATGAAACGGACTCAATAACTGTCTTTGACTACCATCCTGCATCTGCTAGCGACAGCCCTAGGGCCGTAAGGTGGTAGATGGCAGCTTTTCCGGGTGGCGGTGGTGCTCTGAAGGCGTTGAGTCCTTTAACAGCCAGGAAACCAAAGGGGAAGAGACTGCAATATGCGCTGTGTGCTATCATAATATACTCCTCACAGCCAGTGTGGATCCCCTGCTCTTCACCAGCGTTGATGCTCCGGTTTGCCTTCATGCCTGGCTGTGCATGGACCACTGCTATGCGTTTCCCCATCCCCCAAACCTTGATTGAAAACCAGCAATGGTGTATGTCGCTAATATTGAATAATCCTGATGTCTAAAATAAAAAAAAGGAAAGCATCGGTAAACAAACGCACATTCCTTAAAGATCATTATAGTTGGATATTTAAAAAAAAAAAAAAAATAAGAATTCCCCTGAAACAAATCTTACCCAGTATCCTCTTTCTAACCTGTGTACATATCTACATCTCGTTACCCCAAAATTATTCTAGAGACGCTCAAATGAATAACTTGCCAACAATCACATCCCACCCCTTTGCCGCTTTCACTAGCACCAAACAAATTAGACCCAGACTACGTCAACTGTGTCCTCAGTCCCAGAGTTTTCGACTGATCCCTGCACCCGATAGTCATTCAGTGATTGTGATCGATGTGTTCAGCAGTCCTCCCCATACTTCCTCAAACTGAGGGAGTCTATCGTTCAATTTGTATATGGAGCTTTTGTAAGTGGCTGGGGCATCTCTCCCAGCCACCTTTCAGACGTGGTATAAGATGTATATTTCTACAGATGAAGGATGCCTATCTTGGCCACCCCTAGGCCCATTGTCAGCGACCTACTACAATAAACCAGCATGATCGGCAAGTCTGACATATGCAGAAACGCTGTATGGTGATGTAATGGTGTATGTGCTTCCGCTATAATCTTCACTGCCGACCACACCTTATCCCAACAATGTGTGTTCCTTGGGCAGTCCCATAATGTATGCACTGTCACTGTCCTGATTTCCACAGCTCCAGCATTCCGTGTTTGCACTCACTTTCTAATTTAATTGGCATCCAGAGCCACTCATGTAGAATTGTATAGTATGATAATTTCAGTTTCGCTTTGCGGAGAAATTTGTCATGATTTTCCATTCGCTTGACCCAATCTTCGTAATTAAACTGAGTGCTAGCCTCTCCTCCCACCAGGATTTAAGGGCAATTGAAACTGGTAGATAGAAGAGGCTGCTGATTATTGTGAATTACAGGCCTTGTACTGTTCCCAGGTATCCTTTCCAGGTATTTAGATATATGATCAGGGATGTTGGGAGCGGCCTCGCACTGTTCTTTAATAAGGGTCTCAACCAGTGGGTGAGTTGTAAATATTGCCAATATTGCGATCTCGGCAATGAGAACTCGGTAATGAGCTCTCAAAGATTTTAATGATCCTTCTGTGAGTATGGTGTCCAAGTCTTTAACCCCTTCGCTGCTAGGCCTTTTTCCCCCCCTGTGCTAAGCTTTTTTGGGGCTATTTGGGGTACTTCGCGCTTGGGCCCCTGTAACGTTTTGACCACATAAGGTATCCACGGCAAATTTGCGTCCTTTTCTTCCAACATCATGGGGATTCTAAAGGTACCCAGGGTTTGTGGATTCTCCTGGAGGGGACCCAGAAATTAGCCAAAATACAGCTACATTTTTTTTTTTTGGGGGGGGGGGGAATGGGAAAAAGTGCTGCAAATGAAAGCGTCTGGTTTTTTCCCTGCAAATGCGATCAACAAAGGGTTTGTGGGGCTGAAATCACAATTTTTTCAGCTTTCAGGGACTGACACTTTTGTCAGAAAACCAACATTTTTTTACAGTTTTGGCATTTTACTGGGACATAGCCTATTTTTTGTGCTTTCAGCCTTCTTCCAGTTAATGGTAGAAATGGGTATGAAAGCAATAATGGATCCTGGAAAACTATACATTTTAGAAAAGAAGCCAACAATCTGAATTCAGCAAGGGGTCATTTGTGTAGATTCTTCAAGGTTTCTTTATAGAACCTAACAGTTGAAAATAGGAAAAATTGAAAATGAGTTGAAAAAACAGCCATTTGTGCCGACGTTTTCACCTGTAACTTCTTCTAATTATGACAGATGTTTGAAAGCAATATACCGTTACAGCCGCTGGACCTTTCTGGTTGTATGGATATACAGGACTTGTAGGTTCACCAAGAACCCGACGAACCCAGAGCCAATAACAGAGCAGCGTCTTGCAATGGTTTTTTATTATGTACCGGGTATATAGCAATTAATTTGGGAAAATATATATAGTGAAAAATCGGGATGAAAGACACCTATGTATTTCTGAAATTGGAACAAAATAGAGTTTAGAAACAGTAGCTATTTGCACGTTTCCGAAATTGTGAGTACCCATACCAGCATGAGAATTATAGGACATTTTTCAAAGTGACTTCTTTTTTACACATTGTCTTTCATTTGGAAGGCAGAAATGCATCGAAAGTCAATAGGTAATAACAGTTGCTCTACAATTCTATGTTACCCTAAGTCTCCCGATAAAAATGGTGCCTCACTTGTGTGGGTAGTCCTAGTGCCCGCAACAGGAAACGGCCCAAAACGCAATGTGGAGACACCACATTTTCACAGTGAAAAATGACCCTTTTTTTGCAAAGTGCCTAGCTGTAGATTTTGAACCCTAGCTCTGCCGGCACCTAGGGAAACCTAGCAAATCTATACATTTTTGAAAATTAGACACCCAGGGGAATCCAGGATGGGGTGATTTGTCTGGCTCTCACCAGGTTCTGTTACCCAGAATCCCTTGCAAACCTCAAACTTTGTCAAAAAAAGCACATTTTCCTCACACTTCTGTGGTGGAAAGTTCTGGGGGCTTTCTGCCCCCCCGCGGGCAGATCAGGGGCTACTGCCCCCATCTGCCTCCTGGGGGGGGGGCAGAAAGACTGGCATTTTTTGGGGGGGGGAGTGGGGGCATTGGCATGCCCACTCTGGGCAGCCCCCACCCTGAACTTTGACGGAACTAAATCCCTGGTGCCTAGGGGGCTTTCTGCCCCCCGGGGGGGGGGGGCAGTTAAGGGGCTATTGCCCCATATGCCTGCAGGGGGGGGGCAGAATGACTGTAGCATTTTTTGGGGGGGATGGGGACATTGGCATGCCAATTCTGGGCCCTCCTGGGGCGATCCCCAAGCAGGGATCCACTAGGGAAGGGTACCATTGGAAAGGGGAGATTCTCCCCTTTCCAACGATACCTCTCGCATGTTTTTCGGTGCTCGTGGGCTGAGATAGCCCCACAAGCACCGAAACTGAAACTAAGTTTCAGTTTGGTTTTCATTGTAATAACGACAGCGCGTCATGCGCGCAATCGTCATTACAATGAAAACACATACCATACTTTGGGAGGTTGGGGAAGCTCTTCCCCACCTCCCAAAGCAAAATAAAAATAAAAATGGGAAATCCCTCTGCTGTTTACAGCAGAGGGATTTTTTTAGTGTGCTCATGACGGAATGGTTCCGTCACGAGCACACTGGCACTTATGCTCATGACGGAACCATTCCGTGGATAGGGAGGTGGAGTATGAGGTGGAGTACGAGAGTGCGGAGCATGTGGAAGGTTGAAAGTTAGAGGTGTGAGAGCTTCAAGTCGAACGTGGGTTGAGTTTAAACGGGAGGGGAGTTGGGATGGATTAATTACTATGGGGTTGAGAAGGTATGGGATTAAATGAGTTGGGCACTCTGGAATTTTTTGGTTCAGCAAACAGCATGAATGGCAAATGAATTTAGATTGTTTTATGAAGGCTTTAGTTTTGGCATATGTTTGGGATTTATTATTATATCTGCTAAATGAAGTACAACGTAGTAATGGTGACTTTTTGATCTTTGCAGTTACCCCTGAAGAAGAGCTTGTGTAGCTCAAAATGCATTGGGTGTAAATAAAGAATACTGCCGTGGATGAAATCATGCGTTTCTATCGTGTTTTTGACAGCGGTCCAGATGGGCACATCTTGAACATGTGAAGCTTTGAAACAGCATGACACCTGACATGTGGATTAAATTAAACATAGGCTTATTTAACTAGAGCAAAATACAGAGAAAAAGGAGTAAAATGAGTAAAGCATTTGGAACATTCTTGTAATTATACAATTCAGCTGTGCGACTGGGTTTGGGGTGAAATGTCGCCCCATATAGCAAGGTCATAAAAAAGGTCATGCCTTAATGGTGGCAGGGTAAGCATTAGAAAGGCCACACCATTTCTTATCTTTAAGATCGTAGTCGGCTGCCGACAGTCAAGATGGCCGCTGCTGCCGCCGCCCACAGTGAAGCCTTTGTTGATTTCTCGCCATCATCAAACTCCAGTGTCCCAGCCGGTTTATAGCAGTCGTGCTACCCTGTTATCACCCTTACCTGATGGTCCACGCAGTAGGAGTTACCAACTTATCAGCTTTCTCCTCACGTGGTTGTGTTTGAGAGAGCCTGGGAGTAGCACAAGCAGACCATGGCGATAACTGCATGGGCGTTCAGTTTCACACCTCCATCGTTGTTGAAGGCTTTCGGGGTAGGGTTGATAAAGTGAGAGCTGCTCACTGAAATTGTGTGATAGGAGAAGCGGGCAAAGCCCCGGGGCCATGTGTCTCCAGTGCCTCTAGCACAGTCCAGCAGTATTAGGCCTCACTCCTGGCTAACCAGTCGGTGTTGCTCCAGTGGTTGGATGGGGGTGCAGAAAGGCAGTGTACCCTCTGACGTGTGCTACTAGGTGTGCCACGGCACAGCACCCCTCAGTGGTAGTCCGAAGAGGAGACAGGGACCCCAGTTTCACTGCATCAGGAAGATGCTGGCCCAGTGCTTCAGCAAAGCGCAGCCATCTCGCTCCGGTCCGCTGCTGTTACATGGTGGCTCCAAGTAACGTACCACTGAAGCCCAGTGGCTCTGAGGGGGAGGAAATGAACAATTCTTCAACTCAGCACAATTTGTTGTCTAATTTGTTTTTTATTATTATCCTTTTAGATTCTGGATCTGCCTTGTAACCTACATCTATTTTATTTTAATTTTTCATTGCCACCAGCAAGAATTGTAAACCTCAAAACTGTTTTTAGCATAAAATCATTTCATCTCGTTTATTACTCTTTGTAGATCCTCCAGAGCCCCACTTGCAATATTGTTTCCTTGATCTGTACAATCTAGTAGGTTTACCAGATGGGGATACACAGAACCTCCACTAAATGGCTTGAATATTTAACAGTATTCCTAGTGATTTGCGATTTACTGCCTTACATTACTTCAAGCAACAGCATATTTCCAATGGATCTTCTTACTGTTACAGCCGATTAATACTCTACAGCTGGTTGGACTTGTTACGAGTTACTTCCTTTAACGGTTTAAAAGCTGACACCCCAATTCCGTCAACCTGAGTACCGTGCTACTCGCCGAAAAAGCGCTTCGCCTCGTCAGGGGTAGTAAGCGCTATATAAATGCAATCACAATACAATTGCAATACAACCTGCCCCGATGGCAGCGCCACTGCAGAATGAATGCATTCCTAATTAGATAGCCTAGCCTCATCCAAATTTCTATAAGCACTAGACTTGAAATGCGGAAAATAAGTCTCCTTTTCCTCTGTGGTCCATTTTAAATGTAGTTGTGGTGAACGTCCGCCACTTTAGCATCGCTTGATAGCTGGAAACCCACTCTAACCCCTTCAGCACTATTCTATTGGTTGCTGACATTCCTTTGAGTCTATTCTTCACAAACCTAAAAGTGGGAAAACTAGGTTTTAGTTGCTGCCTAACACCCATGTCACAGCATGGAAATGTTCATGTTTCACAACCTAGTTTAAATGTTTCCTGAGGCCATGTAGTGCGTGGGCCATGTAGTTAATCTATTACGATGAGCTGCTAACCAGTAGTAAAGGACTCTCTGCCACTCCTGCATAGTATTGATTCCAGGTGACAATTGGCTTTGCACTGTCATTCAATGAATTGCAGCAAGTGTTGTCTGGACTGCAGAGAATAGTTGTCCTCCTCTTTTGCTGATGCTCACCTCCCAAAGCAAACCACTCTATACGTGAGGACCATATTACCAGTTATGTTGCGTTATAAAATTTGTAGAGCGCATGGCTGCCAAAGCAACAAGGCGTTCCAGCACTAGTATCAGAAAGAACAAGCTGCACAGAACGACATGACAAAAAAGTGCAGCAAGGAACACTTAAGAGGAAAACTTCCAGGTTTTCAACATTTTTCTAAAGGACCAATGGTTCGGAATGCTCCTAATTGATGAAGGGAATGCGTTCCAAAGGGCAGGAGCTTTAGCTCAAAAAGTTCGACCTCCTACTCTTACCATGAGGAACAGAGGCCAAGTTTAGATCAGCAGAGCACAATGGCTGAGGAGGAGGATACGGAAATAGCAGATTGTACAAAATGGGGGGGGCCCCTGGGAGAAGATCTTATGAGCTGTGCAGAAGGTCTTAAAGTTCCACAAAAGAGCCAATGCAATCTGGGAATAAGGCGAGAGACCGGACAATGCTTCGCGAGAGAAAACAGCCTAGCCGCAGCATTTAGGGCCAGCTGGAGTCTTCTAATCACAGCCTTGTTAGTACACAGGTATAAGATGTTGCAATAATCCAAGCTGAAGAGGATTGCTGCATGAATGATGACTTGTCGAATGTGGGGATCAAAAAAACCCAGAATGGGTTTGAGCCCATGTAAAAGTCTGAAACACATGCCTACCATAGATTTCACCTGTGCTTCAAAAGTTAATGCTCTGTCCACCCAGACACCTAGGTTTTTAACCGACTTGGGATGAGGAGTGAGCCCAAGGGAAGGAGGTCGCCAGTGGTTGCCCCACAAGTGGGTGACTTTGCCTAGAAGAAGAATTTCAGTTTTACGTGTTCAGTTGCAGGCAGTTGGCAGTCTCCTTTGTATTATCAGAGATAAGAAAGCTTAAAAGGTGTATTGTTGATAAGGGTGTGCAAAGCACTACGCTCGCGTAGTTTGCGAAGTTTGCGCTACTTCGCACTACGCGAATTGCACGTAGCACAGTGCAAACACGCGTAGCGTAGTGGTCATTTTTTGCTTGCTCGCGGTCCTCAACGTCAAGTTGGCGACCGCGAGCAAGCTAAATGACATCCCGGCGAGACTTTTTCTCGTTCGCGACCAGCAACATCAAGTTGCCGATCGCGAGCGTGGAAAATAAACCTCCCGGCGAGATTCTCAACGCGGGAGGTCAGGTTTCTCATTGCGAGTGAGTCGCGTATGCTCGCAACCGCTCGCGATGAGAAACTACCAGTCTGCGTTGAGAAAGCTGCCGCTCGAGTAAAAATCTACTCGAGCGGCAGTAGAGACCGCTCGCACTGTGCAAGATGCCGTTTTCAATGATTGCACAGTGCGGACAAGCATCCGGCACTGTGCAATCATCGCAAACAGCGCACTACGCAGTTCGCGTAGTGCTATGCGTAGCTCGCGTAGTGCGAAGTGCACTTCACGTAGCTTCGCGTAGCGCTACTTCGCGGACTACGCCCAGGGTTAATTGTTGATAGTATAGCTTTTTCAGCTATTAGTCTTCTTATTTCACAAGTGATCTGGTAGGCAACTGGGTGTTGACTTCCAGCACAACTCAAAGCTTTAAGAGTGGAGCAGAATTCGCCTAGTTGGTTGTCTCTTGCTCCCAGTAACAACAGCATAATAAGCAGAAGGTGGTACGATGATGACGGAACACCCGCCATCAGTTGGCATCACATGAAACTGGTGACAAGCTTAAGTATGGCTATCTTGAAGTGTAAATATCTGAAATATAATTTATTTTCGTTTGAGCTCCTAACTACCATTTCTGTAGAAGTGACTAGCCTTTTTAGGTCGAAGCCTTCCAGACAGCGCAGCTGTGTGGTTTGCTAAAGTCCTCTTGGACATTCAGAAAGCTTCCCTGGAAATGCATTCCGCCTGTTGCTTACTGTTGGCTTTGTGGTTTGTAACTCACATTTTCTGGCTTTCCATTTGTTGGCTTTTATTTTAGACTGTCCAGGTACAGTTCACCACCCCCCTTTTCACTCTACCTCTCCTTGTATTCTTCCACGAGTGCTCCTTTCTGTAAACAGGCCTGTAAATCTTGTTCTTATCTTGTCACATTTGCTGTCCACTCAGAGACCGAGGTCAAATGTCAGGCTCTGGCTTCTGAGGAAGCTTGGTATTTACTTTTATTTCCCTGACTTCAAAGAGTGAGGATTTATGTGACAATCTTGCTGGAAACTGGGGTAGAGGAACGTTTTCTTTTCTAGCACACACCAACATTTAAATGAACTGTGTAAGTATTTCAGAATATATTAGAATTAGCAAAGCATAAATGAAGTACATTTTATTTCTGAGGTGTGTTGGAAACTACTTTAATATGATCAAAACAAATAAATACATTAGGTGATGCCATTTCCACACATTATCGTTTGTGTGCTGTATAGTTTTATTGGTAAAACTGTATGTCTGCAAACGTAATGGTCATTTAAATTGTAAATGTGTTGTCTGTAATGGCAGTGTGCTAACACACCAGGCATACTCCACGCTACTCCACTTTACTATGCACAACTCTGCACCACTCCACTTTACACTATTGCACTTTACGCCACTGCACTTTACGCTGCTTCACTCTACGCCTCTCTACTTCACTACTCTAGTCTGTGCCACTGTATTCTGTGCCACTGTACTGTTTTGCACAGCTGCACTCTGCCACTGCACTCTACTCTGTACCACTCCACGCCAGTCCACTGTACACCACTCTAATCTATGCTGCACTACTGCACTCTATGCCACTTTACGCCATTGCACTACTCTACGCCACTTTACTATACGCCACAGTACTCGGCACCATTCCATGCCACTTCATTCTACCCTGCACCATTCCACAGCACTCCACTCTGAATCAATGCACTCTATGACAATGCACTCCAATGCATATGCACTCCAGGCCTCGAAAAATCCAAAACATTTTACTAAACCTGCAGGTCTATTGACGTGAATAATCAACTCTACCTCACTGTAATGTACTTGACCCATAATGTGGTCTCAAAACGTGTGGTTCTAGCAAATATTTTATTTTACAGTCTCCTTTTTCTTCATTATCATATGGGAGCACCTTCAAATATGCAAAAAAAGCATGATTTGATAGCTCACTGTAATTTACAAACAGCATATTTTCCATTGAAATTGCCAAAAGCTTTACTACTAACATGCAGTTTTATTGTAAAACTATATATTGTATATAAACTGTGGAAATTGGGTTTCAGCAAAAAATGTTTCACTGCCCATTGCGAAGTAAGGGGTTCTGATATGTTTTCATCCTATTAAAAACTTTTTTCATCACACAAATACAAAAAAAAAAGTGCTTTCATAACTACTAAAATATATTTTGAATCAATCAATCATGTCACTTATAAAGCGCACTACATACCCGCGAGGGTCTCAAGGCGCTGGGGGAAGAGGGGGGTGGTGCTGCTACTGATCGAAGAGCCAGGTCTTGAGGAGTCTTCTGAAGGCCAGTAGGTCTTGGGTCTGTCGGAGGTTGGTGGGGAGGGTGTTCCAGGTCTTGGCGGCGAGGTGGGAGAAGGATCTGCCGCCGGCGGTCGTTTTCCGGATGCGGGGGACTGTGGCGAGGGCGAGGCTGGTCGAGCGGAGCTGGCGGGTGGGGGTGTAGAAGCTGAGTCGTCTGTTGAGGTAGGCTGGTCCGGAGTTGTGGAGTGCTTTGTGTGCGTGGGTGAGGAGCTTGAAGGTTATCCTCTTGTTGACAGGGAGCCAGTGCAGGTCTCTCAGGTGGGGTGTGATGTGGCTGCGTCGGGGGATGGCGTTGCAGCAGTCTCAGGAGCTTAGCCGTCGTTCCTGCGTAGAGGGCGTTTCCGTAGTCCAGCCTGCTGGTGACGAGGGCCTGGGTGACTGTTTTTCTTGTTTCGGTGGGGATCCACTTGAAGATCCTGCGGAGCATTCGGAGGATGTTGAAGCAGGATGAGGAAACGGCGTTGACCTGCTTAGTCATGGAGAGGGTTGAAGTGTTTGAACAGTTCATTCACAAGCTATTAAAATGTGTGTTGGAAAAACCGGACATCCTACAGCCTTTCATTTTACAATTGTCAGACAGTTCACTTTACAAAACCCTGTAACTTTGCTGCTTATTTTATCCTGGAGGTTGTGTTTACTTTACTTTCTCGTGACTTCAAATTGTAAGACACAAGCGGACTTTGACCTCTGTCTCTGAACCAGAGTGAATGTGAGGAGATAAAAACAAGATTTAAAGACCTCTTTATTGCTCATTCACTTTCTGAGAGAACATAACACCTGTTCTTCATCAGCTTGCCTGAAGAGTAGGCTCTAAAAATAGATGACCCTGATTAAAATCTGGTGAGTGAGCAAGTTGACCTGCACTCTACCCTTTACCACTGTAGTCTACACCGCTGTAGTCTACGCCAATGCACTCTGCATCACTCCACTCTGCGCCACTGCCCTCTACTCTGCCCCACTGCCCTCTACTCTGCCCCACTGCCCTCTACTCTGCCCCACTGCCCTCTACTCTGCCCCACTGCCCTCTACTCTGCCCCACTGCATTCCAATGCACTCTGCGCCACTGCATTCCAATGCACTCTGCGCCACTGCATTCCAATGCACTCTGCGCAACTGCATTCCAATGCACTCTGCGCCACTGCATTCCAATGCACTCTGCGCCACTGCATTCCAATGCACTCTGCGCCACTGCATTCCAATGCACTCTGCGCCACTGCATTCCAATGCACTCTGCGCCACTGCATTCCAATGCACTCTGCGCCACTGCATTCCAATGCACTCTACGCCACTCTACAACACTGCACTCTGCCGCGCTCCACTGCACTCTGCCGCGCTCCACTGCACTCTGCCGCGCTCCACTGCACTCTGCCGCGCTCCACTGCACTCTGCCGCGCTCCACTGCACTCTGCCGCGCTCCACTGCACTCTGCCGCGCTCCACGCCACTGCCGTGCTATTCTCCACTGCACTCTGCCGCGCTATTCTCCACTGCACTCTGCCGCGCTATTCTCCACTGCACTCTGCCACTCTACTCTCCATCACTGCAATCGCATTCTACACCACTGCATTGTACATCACTGAATTCTATGCCACTGCACTCTACAACACTCTGCTAATGCACTCTAGACTAAACTAGACCAGTCCACTCTACACGACTCGACTGTATGCAACTCCACTCTGCCACTCCAGTACACGACACTCCATGCCACTTCACTCTACAACACTCCACATAAACCCATCACTCTCCTTTACGACACTTTTAGCCATGCCGAACAGCAGCCATGCTGCTGTACAACATGGCTAAAACACATTTGCAAAGCCAATAGCTCTTGCATAGACGAGACCTATTGTCTTTGACAATGCTTGTTTTTTTTTTTAAAGCAACCTTTGGAAGATTCACTAAAGAGCTGAGTGCAGTATTATGGTTGTGTCCAAAGCTACCCATGGCTAAAAAGCCAACAGGAACATTGCATTAGAAACAACTTGTTAAAAATGTTGACAAAGCGGGTGGGTGTGTTTTGTGTGTGTTTTTGTTTTTTGGGGGAGGTTTGAAATTACCAATGAAAAGGAAATACTACAGCGAATAAATGTCTTCCACGTGGCCAGTTTATTAATAAATAGGTCATTCTAGAAAACAACGGAACATGACATAATGTAACTTACAGCGTACATGGGTTATATTAAAAAAAAAAATAGTGATTAAAATCCAGAGGTTGGATTGGATCAACATGAGGCCGAAGCAGAATGAATGTCAAACTTTGAGGTGCATGAGCCAGGATCACCTACTGACAAAATATCGAGCCAGTAGTCTGGGTTGTATTAATGCAGCTCTGTCAAGGAAATTGTTGGCAGAGGCCCTCCACCCCAGGCTATCACCTGGGATGTCTTGCCACTAGCTGGGTGATTTTCTTTTCGACACATGCCCAGGTTGGGAAATGGCCAAATGTTTTTGTTTGCATAGCTTGCACTGCAAGATTTAATTTCCTCTGAGACAGGACAACAGGTTCTATTTGTGTAAGGAATGGATTGTGGTTAATGTAATATTCCTTGGCATGCAAAAAAAGTTTGATCAAGATTAGCAGATGTTCGTTTGTTTCTCTTGACCACTTGATGTACCTCAGGATGTTCCCCAGTAAATGTAAAGCTGCGAACAGATCATGCCCCCTTTGAGTTCATGCTACACAGATTTCTGTGGTGTTGACAAAGTACTTTTTGACTGTTTACACTCTCACCCCCACTTGTCAAAAGGCAGTGGTGGAAGAAGTCCGATCAGACATTGTGGAATCGGCACAGGACTCTATACCTAAGCTGCATGCGACGAGGGATGGCCTGACAAGCTGGCGTGAGGGTTGGCCTGCTTTACCTTACATTATCTCATAAAATACCTACCTTGAATATAGTCCCTTGCCATAGGACTATAACAATGGACTGCCTCAAGCTTGCCGTCCGCCAAGAAGTGATCCCACATTTGGAGAAGATCATCAAATATTATGAGTCGGAATTACTTCCACTTACCTGCAGTAAAAACGCACGCCAGCATGCTTTGGTGCAGTCGTCGAGGACTGTCTGCTGTCGGTGACGTCACCTTGCATGAACTATTATCTACTCAAAGTTTACTACAGCAGTGGTTGATGACCTACTAGCAGGCGACTTCTGAGGGCTACTCCTTAAACTCTCCCTTGTCTGTTGACTGAGATACTTCAGATTTGCAAAAGAATGGGAGTAAAACAGTGGGTAGACACACACTGCACCTGCCCTATTCTGGATATCTACTACATTGCGAGTGGCAGAGAGGTCAGTGGCATGACCAGGGAGAGAAACCTGAATGCAGAATATTTGTATTACTGACCCTTCCTCCCCCCGCCCCCTCCCCTCATGACGCCGAGGAATATTACCCCACAAAATAGGATGCAAGAAGAGGCAAATGCCTGCTGGAGTTACTGGCCTCTAGGGCATCCTATGCAGCCACTGCCTTGTGGATAGAAGCTGCAGGTGGGGATAGTGCTTCCGTACACCTGAACTGTATCTGTCCACCCGATCAGCACCATCCGTCTTAGTGCCCTGTATAACTCTGGCACCCCTGCTCCCCCAGTGGGAAAGCAGACTACAGGGGCTACTTATTGAGGAGTCTTTGGCTCATCCTCAACCCACCCTCATGCGACATACTTACCGATGATATCCCTAATAGACTCTAAACTGTTTTGTTCTGTCTTTAGCGACCCCCAAGTACACATAGAATTGTGTGGGTTCTGCTTCTATTCTCTGCAGAGACGGAAACCTGTAGTGCCAGAAACAGCGAGTGAGATGCACACTAGACAGCACTTTTTTTTTACCCTAAAGGTGGCTGAGAATAATTCCCTTGTGATATTTGCAGTGTTTTTGTAAGCTTCATAAACCTGTGGACGAAATTTCTTGCAAAACATTTTTGGGATAAAATGTTGCAAGCAGTGTGAAGTTCAAAGTATTTGAAAAGTTTGCAGGGGAAAAACTTTGCATCTTCTAAATGCTTAGGAGATAAAAAGTGCAAGTTTCGTATCCTGCACAGGAATGCTGAATATCTGGTGACATGCCGAATCTTAGTCGAAAATATGGAGCCTCATAAAGGGATGAATATTGCCATTTCCCATGAATTCTTTTATAGGGCATGTATACAGTCAGGATTATTTCGTTCTTTGCCAGTAGAAAAACAACGTGTGCTCAAAAATTAACGATGCGATAGATTCAATGCTCAGTTTCTGTTTTTTTATTTAATTAACATGGTCTTCAAATCTTCTGTAGCCAGTTGATATTGTCGTACGGCACATTTTGCAGCGCTTATTCATGCTGTCGTTGTTTTGATTCTGTAGAAAATGTCTTCAGTGCAGAAAAATGTGCTTTATTTATTGAAGGCTCTGAAACATTAGTGGCCTGGAAAATGCTGATTCGGTGCACGGGAAAGCTTACGGGCTCCAACAACAATGGCTATCAGTTCGGCTGCCCAGCCCTCAGCCAAGCAGAGGCTTGGAGCGCGCTTTGTTTACTCCGTTTGCCGTGGTTGCATTTTCCACTGACTTGGCTTTAAGGAAGAAAAACAACTCCATGTAACTGTTACTTACCTTCAATACGTGACGAGCAAGCACGGTCTGTGCGGGGTGCTATGCGAGGCGTTTATCACAGTTCACCGCCCCTGGTAAGAGTACACAGAGAACAATTACTGTCACCCGCCTCCAAGCCGCTTAGAGATGCTCATTATATCGCGGCATAGCACCCGCCCCCATCCGGTGCTCCGAATGGGAAACGCATGCAGGCCTTTTATACCACAGTTTCGTCTTTCTGCGTGTTTGTGTGTATATGCGTTGCGTATCATAGATTCACAGGAATACTCGCAATTTGTTTTTTTTTTAAAGAAAATTGTTATTGAGCAGAGGTGTATTATGGTGTTCGTCGACATTGCGTCTACAAAGACTGTTTCTTGGGACACTTTTTCTGCATCCCTCCAAATACTGTGGTTTGGTCCAGTGCCAGCAACGGGCAAGTTCTGGCTGAACCATTGTTGCTGTGTCGCTACACACAGCTTCAGCTGTCTGCGCAGACTGCATTGGAAACAATTCTAGGCAGTGTGGGCTTTGGGACACCCCCTTGCTTATGATTGGATGGCCTCCTTGTTCAATCTAGCCCCTGTTTCTTTTGATTTGATGCCTTTTCCTCCCTATTCTTGTCTTTTCCGTCCATGGAACATGTCTACTTGCTCTGGTTTTTGATGGAATAATATGTATCCTTCTGTTGCTGACACCAGGAAAGAACTTTTACTTTGTTTTACTCCATTTGTGATTTAACCCATCATGGAGGTGGATGCCCTGCTCCTTTCTCTCGTCTTATTTAGGTTGAGCATTCGAAACCTCTTGTATATACTTTAGCATATACTTATGTGTATGTACTTTGTGGGCTCTGGAGATCAGCCCTAGGACTTGTCTGCTTCCGCTTAGGGACTTTTTTTTTCTGTTCAACTGCCTCTATTTAACTGTTTTGATAGAAAACGAACAGTAGAGGTCAGTAAAATACCAGATTTGCTTTGTGCTGAGGGACTTGCTTTTTAAAATTTTTCTGGCAACTTGCTCTATTTAACTTTCGTGATAGAAAACGACCAGCAGAGGTCAGTAAAATACCAGAATCACTTTAGCATTCTCTAGATTCCAGTCCATAGAAATTGTCTTCCACGAGCACCCGTAGACGATATTTTTTTCAAATCTTGTATTTTCAGTGATATGACCACCGAAGGGCCTGATTTTATATTAAAAACTGAGCTTTGGACTATATCATTTCCCGCTGAAAGGCAATATTTCTCTCCATGTGTTCCCATACCTGGCGTGTCACGAAGTTTGGTGCTTACTTTCCCTCCATGTTAAAGAACAGTAGATGTTTTAGCACCCAGGCTAGTGTTCCGCATAGCTAAATACATATAAAGGTCCCAAAGGCGAGACCGATTGCATTGCAAATGCTTGTTTTGAGCTTGCATTCTCTTCTTAACGGACACCCCAAGCCCTTTGCCCCCACCCTTTAGTAGTCTCCTATGGTCTCTCCACTAATCCCCCATACACAAAGCTCTACTGTGGCTCTTTATATCTCTCAATGCATGGTGATAGGTTAAGAGTGGCTACGGTGTTGAATGCCTCCGATGGCTTTCGCCACATTTATAAGAACTAGGATGAAGTAGAGTAGTACCTGGAAGATTGAAAATTACTGGTTAGTAACTCGCTCATAACAAACACTGACAAAGCAAATATGTTTTATTTTGTGTATGGTATTCTTTGTGTGACAGCTGAAGTGAAATGCTGTAATTACACAGGATATTACAGAGAATGTCTGATTGTACCTTTGTAAAGGCTGCTATGTAGTCTTGTGTTGCGTGAATCCTTTGGTCGGCCCTCTATTGTGTGTCCATGGATACTTCCTTATTCAAACATTGCTGTGGAAGCATTTCCAAGGTAGTATTGCCTTGCCTGAATTTAATATACCACTGCATGCCCATGAGGAGGAAGTATGTCATAGGATGAAGGAAAGTTTAAAAAAAGCGGTCTAATCAGTAAGTGAATGTTAACCTGCTGTGCATCGGTTGTATGTGTTTTGAGACCAGGAGAGATGCCTGAGGCACCATCTAAAAAGCAAAGGCATTGAGCTAGTGATTTAGACACTTTGTCAGTCACCTAGGGAATTGAATACCCTTGCTTCAGTGCAACAACTGTGTTCATAGACTATGTGATCCTATACAGTCCATACCACAATGGGCCGGGTAACTGCACAGGCATCGGTGGGCTTGGTTATGCTCTTTGGTGGCCCCATACAATGCATGAATTAGTGGGTCTAGTGATGAGCATGAATGGCCATACGCAGTGCATATATCAATGGACTTTGTAACAAGTATCAGTGGCCCCACATAGTACATATGAGTGGCCTGGCAGCAAGCGTCGGAGGCCCCACACAGTGGCTGCAACACTGGCCCTAGTAATGAGCATCAGTGGCCCTACACAGTACTGCCATCAGTGCCCTAGTAACTAGTGCCAGTAGCCACACACAGTACAGCCATTACTGGGCCTGGTAACAAGCTTCGGTGACCTTTATATCTCTCTGGGCCTAGTGGTGAGTATCAGTTCTCATCACAGTATATCAGCCGGCCTACAAAATAGTGTTAGTTACGCCACCTCCCAGTACATTAAATGGGGCTAGTAATTGGTGTCAGTGGCCCTACACAGTATCTACATCGATGAGTCGAGAAACAAGTGTCTGTGACCCCACAAAATATAGAAAAATGAAAAAAATGCACCCCACCAGTGTCTTCCGAATCATATGGCCTTCAAAGATGAATTGGTCACCTCCACAGAGGATGAGGGGGACTGCTACAGGAATACTGCGCATCCAGAGAGCGAGCCTCCAGTCACACTGTTACCACATCGATAGCATTAGTGATTGAAACAAGAAAACTATGCTCCTTTATGGTGGATGGAGATGCCAAGTAGGCAAGAGTATATGTGGCATTTGCAGGTGCTCCTAATTACTTGAGGTTGCAGCCCAATTATGTGAAAACATTTTTTTCTCATAATCTCGTTTAGAAAGTGCAGGTGAAGGAGAAGTGTCTGTATGAAGATCTTAACTGAAGAGCGGGCTGGGAATGATACTCTGAGACAATCTGAAAATTTAGGAGTGGCAGTGCTAATATCTGTGAAGGAGAATAGCTGTAGAATTCAGAGCGGGAGTCTACAGCGTTGTTACACTTATGCAACAAGTCATATGGGTAACAAGCCAAGTGTCAGTGCTGGGTTGAGGGAGAGTATGTGCCAAAATTCGTTTAAGTTCTTTTTGGAGGTGAACAGTATGTTTTTGATATACTACGTGCTGTGGATCAGTCAGTTCAGCTGGCGGATGCAGGGAGTTTTTAAATGGGCCATCCAGTGTAAAGACAATACATTTCTTTTTACCCAGACCTCCACTGCTAACCATCACCAACAATAAACATTCCATAATGTTCCTTTGTTTGATATCAGATTGGGTTTTGTGTTATATTGTGACATCATTTGATGGATGGCCCCTTTAAAGGATGCTTGTCTGGTCAAGGCCCACCAGCGTACAGTGAACATCTGTGTGCTGTGGTGTGTGCATAGCAGCGGAGATGTTCCCTAGTCTGGAGAGTGGAGAGGAGAATGACTGGCCTCGAAGGTGAGTGTCTAACAGTTTTTTGGTAATTTTTAGTAGTATGTGTGTCTCTTGGCTAAACCATTTGACCATTTTCTGGGAAGCGTCTGTCATGGGGGCTCAGCAAATCCTTCCCTCATGGACGAGTGAGTCTGAAAGGTTCTTATCTGCCATCTGCATCCCAAGTGCAGAGGATTCAAGCCTGTGGAGGGCAGACATGGGTTCACAATTGGCTCCCCTGGGTGCTCGCTGCACGGAATGGTCTCTACACCCAATTTCAACAACACTGGAGAGCAAAACAATAGGCTAGTAGGACCGCAAGAGCTGGGGAACCTCAGACAGGCTTTTGCCTGGTTAAAATCTTACCTGGAGAATAGAACACAGGCGGTCCACCTCCCTCCTTTTTATTTGCTGCCAAACCTCTGTGCCATGGGGTCCCGCAGGGCGCTGCCTTTAGCCCAACATTACTCAACATCAATCTCGAACCACTGGCTAAACTGGTTGAGGGCTGGGGTCTAAAGGTTATTTCCTATGCGGATGACATCCAACTGCTTCTGTCATCTCAGGAAGATAGTTGTGATGCTCTGTCAATTTTTTTAAACAGTGCCTGAGAGGGGTATCTGATTGGATGGACAAAAAGTGTCTTAAATTAAATTCAGAAAAGACTGAAATTCATTTTTTTAGGACAAAGGGATCCCCAGAGGCTATTATAGGGTGGCCTGAAGAGTTGGGGCCTGCACCTACACCCTCCTGCCTAGCAAGAAATCTGGGCATCAAATGGGACACCAATTTATCAGTTGCACCTCCAATCCAAAATATCTCATCTGTCTGTTACATAAAACTTAATTCCCTTAAAAAAATGCTTCACCTGGTTCCGGATAATACCCAGAAGGCCGTTGTCCATTCAGTAGTCACATCGAAGCTGGACTATGCTAACATCCTGTACATGGGACATCTGACATGCTTTATTTACAGACTCCAAATTATTCAGAATGCAGCAGCTAGACTGATTCTTATAATTCCTTTTTGTCAGTCACTTCTTATGTTAAACATGTGCACTGGCTACCAGTGCCCAAACACATCAGATTTCAGGCATAGTCCTTGCCTGCAGAAATTTCTATCAGAAAGGCCCGGTTCCTATTAGGAACAGATGTAATCCTTACCATCAATCTAGATCTCTCAGATCCAACAATCTTCTGCTGCTACAGGTCCCTAAAATACACAAAGCCGGAAAGGGTAGCAGATCCTTTGCCTACCTTGCCTCCAAACATTGGAATTATCTTCATCTAGCCTTGCGGAAGGGTCATACAATATCCGTTTATAGAAAGAAATTAAAGACCTTTTCTTTTCCACTAGCTTCCCAATCAGTTCATAGTTGCTAAGGTTACGAACTCTGCTTAGCACCATGACGCTTCTTTGAAACAGCTGTGTGCTATACAAATGCTGGTTATGATTATTATGATTATTACAATTGCTGCTGCTACTACTACACCCCTGATTTGGTTTCCCTGCTAGAGGATGTTTTATTGTCATGCTCTCAGGCACTGCCCATAGCCAAAAAGTCAGTCCATGTTGCATTATAAAAACTGTTAAGTAGTAAGCTCAAGGCACACATGATTCCCAATTGCAAGGTAGATGACCAGAGCCATGAAGAACAGGTGGGTTGTGGTGTGCATTCCGCTTTAACAATTTGAGCTCCGCTAAAGTAACATTTCCTGCCACTTAATTCAGTCAAAGACGGGTAATGTGGTGTCATGAATTAAAACAGAGCAGTCCGTGTTTTTGGTGATCCTGTGGTGCTTTTTCTTTGGCTCTCTAGTCTGTCATTCTCATAAAAGGTTTGAGGCACCAATGCCCATAAAAAGCAATGTAAAGTTTCCTAGCTTTCGGGAAGGAGTACTACAGTTCTGTTAAGGATACAGTGGTACAATGTTTGCCAAGACTGCTGCCAATGCACTGACCAGCACTTGTCCCCTTAACCCGGCGACCACTTTTTCTCTGGTGCTGTTAGAGCATGGAATCCTGTGTCACTGGTCTTCCTGCGGACTGGAGGTCTCGGACACGAGTCTGATGCATTGGGTAAGTATTAACTGGGATCAAACCAAAATCTCTTGCTCTAGGATGCACTAAATTGATGAGCGATGCACGCTACAGCCTGAGGCACAGGAGCAAATCTCTTAGAATTGGCCAACACGCTCCAGATGTGCATTGACTGGGAGGAGCAGATGCTCTTGTGAACTGCTAGTGTGACACACAATCAGTGACACATCCAATGTAACGGAAAAACCTGTTAATACTTATTCACTACAAAAAAAGGAAAGCACAACGAACTTTGCTCAGTACCTGAGTGGGAAAACGTGGTACTTAACTGGTTGCCGAGCAATAAAGAAAGAGAACAAAGTAGATATTATGGACTTTGGAGGGTTTGGTGGCACTTGATTGGGGATCGGTTCACATGTTCTGTCTTCTCCCCTTATGTACTAAGGAAAAAGTGAGTTTTCTTTGCAACATTATTGTTATGGGCTGATGTCAAGAAGTAAAGAATATGTAAGTGTAATTCTTGCCCCGGGTCCTGAAATGTGATAGGAGGGTGGCTGCTGATGTATCTGTTGACCGCAGTAGGGCCAAGCATTGTAAATAGACAGTATTTGAAATAGGATGTTGGAGAGCATAGAAGACCAAGTCCAACAGGATATGTGCTGCAGGTGTATCAAGCTTAGTATGTTTCCAGTCTGTTTTCTCTGTAATGCATACCTTACTCATCATTATTTGCGCTTCACTCATTCATTCTTTCATCTTTGATTTACTTCCTCTGACTGCATAGGTTTACCTGGGGCTTTGTTTAATTATGTCGTATTATAAGTTGTATGGTGGTTATTGCTATTTTTTAAACAACTGCTCTGTGGAGCGAGTGGTGCCTGGCGTTTGTGTTTTTTGGTGGGTTAGCTGGTCATTTATTCAACTTCAGAGCTCTGTGTTGTCCAAGTAGTTTTTGCTTTTCTAAAATGCATTATTTTCATTTACTGTGCAAATTCTGGAATAATTTAACATTTTGGTTGGACTCTAGTTTACATTTATATGAATGCGTAACTGGCCAACATATTTTTGTTTATGTGAGGTCTCCCTCACTGGTTGGCATTTTCTTTTGTGGAAGTCGAAGAAAAGTTAAGGTCCCGGAACTTTGAAATTCTTCGTTCTTTTTTCAATAATATATTGAGTTTGGTTTTACACATCTCCTTTCAGACTACCTCACTTATGGTGTGCTAATAGAATGTGATGTATGAGCAAGAAATGCTGTGAAGTAGGTCAGAATAGATGTGTGTACCTTTCCTCAAGCTCTCCTACTGTGTTTACAATGAGACGTTAAAACCAGCCCGGTACATTTATGAAAAAATAAGTAGATGATTGAAACAGTATCACTGCAACCTCATTGCATAATATGCAGTAAAGGGAGGAGAACGTATTGTGGGGAGAACTGTACTTTCAGTCTGAAACAGTGGGATTCTTGAGGTTAAATACATCCCAAACCCACAACAAAACATTGACTGTAATGTGTTTTTATTTAAAAGGTCTTTAAAATGATATCCTCTCGCCTCCGTCTCCCAACACATAATTCACAAGTTGTCCACTCATATAAGAAGTGGTGATCTTCTTTAACATAAAGGTAGAATCCAAGACTCATGCAACCACTGTTGGTTATAATGCTGCTGCATTACCATTGGTGAGAGTCTTTAGACTCTACCAACTAATCCCTCTTTTGCTTGCACCCACTGGTCATGTTAGAAAAAGACCTAGGCGCAATTTGACCACCTTGGAGTGCAGATCGGATGCACTAAAAAAAGTACATACCGGTCAGAATATTTACCTTTATGACTTTAGTCCTTCAAGTCCCAATCCACCACAGGAGTACACTTCTAAAGCCTCAGGACTTCAGGGGATGTCTCCTTTTGGCCTCTGTCTGATAGCAGACAGAGGCCAACAGGAGAATCCTTTCCAGGTGCCACTGGTCAGCTGTGAAGTTGCAGGAAAAGGCCACTTTTAGCTACTTTTGTCCCTTTAGCTGGTCAGCTTTATGACCCTTGGAGTCCACTTCTTAGTCCTGGGTACAAGACAGAGGGTATAGAGGGCAGGTCCAGTTCTCCAGGGCTCATCTAAGGTTGCAGACGGCAGGTTCAATCCTATTCTGATCTTCCTCAGGTCCAGGAGTACTCTGAAGTGAGTGCCTGAAGGTGCCACATGTATGCCTGGCATGAGCTAGTGGGTGGCAATGACCTGTTGGGATGCCCTAACCAATAGAGTAAAAGGTTCCCGGGGTGAACCCTACTCACTTTGAGCATTTTCAACATGGCTGAAGTCTTCGGCTACACTAAACTTGGGCTCTAAAGGTTGTTTGTGTGGGAGGAGTGTACTATGGTAATCCTGGTGTCCTCCTACATCTAACATCAAAATCCAGTTTTAGCTGTTCCCCGTACCCCTACAATCTCAGACAAACAACTATGGTTAAATCAAAGCAGAGCTTTCAGCAACCAAACTGTGGATAATCAGTGTTTCGGCATTGTTTTCCTCCTTTTGATGTGCGTCCCAAATGTTATGTAAACCCAGCAAACTTGTCACACAGGCTGTGGCACTGTAATGTCAGAGAGAGTCCCACTGTGATTGGGGCCTGACTGGCTGGCAGGACAAAAGAATGGCCCATCCCAAGTGTTGGGTAACATTTGCATATGACAGGAGAGGTCTCTTTGGTGTGCAAGCCAAGTGTCACATGAAAAACCATAGCAGATCAGTCAAGCAGGATGTGACATTCAAGCAGGCCTTGACACCTTAATGTTAAAGAGAATCCTCCCAGCATCCTCTTTATATTGTGTCAGATTCAGATAGACCATCTCTGCCCCTTCAGGTCAGCTGTTTGCTCCTGCGAGCAGTTCACACCTCCCCACAACTGCTAGGTGAACTTTGTAAGGCACAGAAAGGCCTTAGAAGCTTTAGGCAGGCAAAACGTAACTTTTCTAAAGTACTTTTTTTGTAATTGGCAAAATCCGGTTTTACAGTTAAATTGGATTTTGTTTAACCATTAAAAAGAGCCATTGAAATATTTCTCTTGCGGTTTCCTAAGCGGGTATCAAATTTATTAAGCTTAATATTGTATCCCAATTCTTTCCTATGAAACGGCGAACCCTGCTACATTGAAGATAGCATTTTGTGCCTTTTCACTGAAAGGACATGTTTAACATACTTTTACATGTCCGACTTTTAAATACCACGCATCCTGCCTTAATGGGCAGTAAGGTCTACTTGGGGATTGACTTATTCATATTTAAAAAGGGTTATTTTGACAGGTCAAATCTGCAGTTCAGTACTGCACAGCCAGGCTACTACAGTCATGTTTGCACTGTGACTGCAGGGGGTGGCTAATGACTTCTGCAGCCCAGTGATGCCATTTAACTTAATGCCCTGGGTACTGTGTTGCCACCATATGTTAGAGACTTATAGGTACTTTAAATATGCCAATAAGGGGTATACCAATTTCATCATGTTGAAAGCAGGAGCACAAGCACTTTACTACTGGTTAGCAGGGAGAAAATGCACAGTGTTCAATAGTCGGCAAAAATTGGGTTCAGCAAAAAAGGCAAAACATCCAGGGTTACCCTGCAGAAAGGGCAAACTTCCAACACCCCCTCTTAGGCTGTGAGGGTTCTTTGACTGCTATCATCCCCAGGCATATGCCTGGAGTGCTTAATGGGAAGATCAGCACTTATAATGCTGTATAACATAGCGACATGACAACCCATTCTGTCAATCTCTCGTACTTCATTTTTTGCCATATTGAGCAAAATGATTTTTAAATTTTAGGTCATATACGTCCTATGCATTTGAGATGCTTTGTCTCCAAGGATGTTTGAGCAAGATAACTGGAAGCTTCTGCAGTTGTCACAAATTAAGGCAATATGAAAAGTGTGGTCTAGTTCAAGATGGACAGTATTTGTCTCACTATATGCAGACTCCAGTTGATTCACTTAACATGAAACCCCCAATGCAGTTTTTAAATAATTTTGAAGAAATGAACAGTCCTGAATCAGTCATGAGGGAAGGAGAATTAATTTTCCTTAAGTGTCACTGTAGAAGATGATCACTGTGGAAAATGGCTTATAACAAACAACTGGTTAATGCTGACCGATTATTTCATTTTTGTCAAGTGTACATAATACCCTCTCTTTATTCCTGCAAATTGGTTGATGAAGGTCAATAATGCTGCTCCTGGTTTGCTGATCAAAGTGCTCAAAAGTATAGATCTTCTGATCTTTTAGCATGTGTATTACAGAGGCAGCATTTCTGCTAAAAAGTTCATGATTGCAATGGGAATCCCCATATTTTGAGAAGAACTCAGAATTGACTGAATCAAAATGCACCAAATATGGAAGGCACACTGGACATGCCTCATTCTGTGCAATTTCCAAGTTTAATAAGTGTTGGTCCAGTCATTTGTGAGGAAAATCCACATATGTAACTGCCGGATAAGCATTTATATGTCAGATTAGGTTAATATTAATTTATAAAGCATGCTTCCACAGATTAAGTCTCTTGGTGCTGCAGAGATTGAGATCACTACCTAAACAACAACATTGGTTAAAAGGATTGAGCAAGTAAAATGTCCAGTTCCTTTCTAAATGTGAAATAAATGTCCTTTCTTAGCTCTTTCTCTCTCAACAGAGAGAGAGAATATATTGCAAAATGAGGGCTCCATAAAAAACACCAGCGCAGTTGACGCACCTCACCTTGTGAGTACTAAGAATATAAAGCCAAATTTGGTAGGTAGACTGAAGAGTTCTAGCAAGGATGTAAGGAGGCAAGTGGTGACTGGATAATAACTTGGGTGAGGTTCTAGATAGGGAATGGTGAACTATGCATAGAGTTTTTAAATTAAATTCTTGCTTGGATGGGTAACAATTGATGCCCCACAACAGAGGAGAGGAAGTGGTAAATTGAGTAGCCTGATTTTGAATAGATGAAAAATGTATTTTCCAAGCTGCTCTTCGTTGACTTTTTCAAGTATTTCAATACAAACCATTTTGGAATAAGGCACTAATTTGGAGCGTTGTAAGACAGGAGATTCACAGTATAAATCCTAATAAACTTAATCCACATCTCATAATGATACAGAGCACGGACTGTACGTCAACATTAACAAATTATCATTTGAACCCCACCCACAGTAGTCTCTGCATTCACTGCACAGTACAGTATCTTACAGATCCACAAGTACTAGTCTAAAGTTAGACAAAAGAAATACTTTGTTACCAAGTGCCACTAAAATATTTATCATCCCAAATGCTTTTAAAATAAGCAGAGCCATAGTCCCCTCTTAGCCCCCTCCCCACCCACCAGTGCCCCACTTCCAATCCCTCCAACATAGATCCAATGTAGTCGGGAGTCTTTCAAGGTGCTGGTCCTCCTTGTTGCAAAATCAAATGCTAGACTTCTATGTCCCAGTCTGTAGTGGTTCCAGATTTTCCTAGTCTGCATTGTTAGGTTTTCAAACCTGCAGTCTCCACTTTGCTTCATTTTTTCTCATCTTTTAACAGATTTTTAATATGTGGTGCTCCTTTAACCATTCACCCTATGGCAATGTTCTGCTTAGCCAACACCAAGGCCGATCTAAGAATCTACACATTTGTTCCGACCCCATGGTCTTGCGTAGGCATTCCAGCAGACGCATTTCAGGCACAAACTCCAACCTCTTTTTGGTCACCTCTCTCAGCAGTGTTATTATATTCTCCCAGACACTGTGAATCACTTTGCATCTCAATACCATGTGGAAAATTCTGCTTGTGGGGAGCCACATCGAGGGCACAAATGAGACGCGCTTAATACATGTGCGCTATTCTAGCAGGGGACAGATACGTCTGATGCAGATAATTGAATTGGGTACATTAAAACCTGGGACTTACTGGAATACACTATCTGTTTCCATTTATGATCCGTGAATTCCCTACCAATTTTACCTTCACCGCTCTTCAAAACCAGCACGTTGAGTTTTCCTCTGTGGCCTATCCAGAGTATAGCACTGTTTTAGGAAGATGAACCTGCCCAACAGTCAATAACTTGGTTAGTTGCTTGGACTGAGATGGCTCAGTGGCTTCTTCTCCCCATGTCAATTGGGTCGCTTGCATTAGTGCAGTGACTCTTAACCTGTGGTCCGGGGGCACTTGAGGCCTACTTGAGGGGCCCCGCAACTGCTTTGAAAATTAAATAACATTGACAGATTAATAAAGTGTATATAACTAAAGACGCAAAATGTAATCTTAATTTTTTTAAAGTTCCATTAATGTGATAGAATTTGAATCTAGGGGCTAAAAATTAAGTTGGTGTCCTCAGATTAATTTGTGGGAGCAATGCAAATCGGTCTAGCCGAATACAGTATGGACGATGGGTGTCCTCAGTTGAATTTAGTAAAGCCCCAACTTTCCTGGTTAAAATGAAAATTTGCATTTTTATATGTGAATTAAAAAAAAAATGTATACATTTCTTTGATGCCTGTTTTATTTTTGTGTATTATTTTGAGGTTCAAATCATTGAAATTGCTTAAGCTGAGATCCCCAGCTTCCAGCAATGACTCAGTGAATATCCCCGGATTACAATAATAATTCTGTGGGGGTCCCCAGATCCCAGTGGAAATAATGGATTCTGGCACTAAAAGGTGTAATCTATTTGAACCCGGGGGAAACCTTCTCTACATTACCTGCCATGTGCCCGTCATTTTCGTGCTAGATCTGGACCCCTAAATATTTAAAGAAACTGCCACCGTAGAGGTAATGTAAGGAACAGGTGGAGTCACACTACCTGAAACAATGAGAAAAGATAGGATTTTTCCCTATTTGTTTTGCGACCAGAGACTTCCGTGAATCTTTCAAGTTCCTTCATCATATCCGACATCGTTAGCATATAAAGATATTGTTTATATTTTGTACGAGATGTTCTATCAATGTGTATATTTTGTGGCTCTGCAGCATATCAAACAGTCCATTGGCTTCATAGCCAGTTCAATGGGAAGAAGGGGCATCCCTGTCTGGTATACTCCATTCCATCTCCCATTGCCTTAAATAAATCATCTGACAAGTACGGACCCTCTGTCTGACATTGATGGCGCAGGCGGATCCATTTAAGGATGCCTGTACCCATGTCTATTTTCCGCAAAACCTCAAATAGATGGCCCCAAATCAAGGTATCAAATACTTTCTCTATATCTAAATGGGGGGCCGCCGCCTATTGTCACTGAGGTGGGGAGGGACCCTCTCCATAACAAGAAACCAACATTGGAGGTTAGCATCAGTGTTCCTTCGGGGGATAAACCCAGTCTGCTCAGGGTGTATTAAGTCATGTATCGGAGGGAGCAGTAATTAAAGACTTGATGTTAAAGAGGATTTAATAACCCCCCCCCCCCCGCCCCCCTCTACTGATCTCCGGCAGTGGCTGGCTACATTGCTAACATGTACTCTGGAGGAAGCCAACATCCTCAAGTTGCTTCGCATGAAAGGGGATTCATGAATTGGCGGGGAATGTTGGAAAACCTTTTTGCTTAAAGTTGAAGCTAAAAACTGCGTACGTCCACCTTGAAATACATCATTACACTATGCACATAGCTTCACACTTAATTGACTGGTCAAGGGCTCACTGCCCCCACAGCCTCACCCCCCGTAGGAGCTACGCCTGTCAGGGTCCTCACCGCTTCGCATCTCCACCAGCGACCCCTGTACATGGGCACCCCTCTTGCACTGACTGACTATTCCTTCTTAATGAGCCACTCCTCAACTGGATGGGCCACACTTGAGATTGTTCTCCCGTAGTCGCCCATCATTGCATGCCACGATACACTCCTACCCTAGGCAGACTGCAAGGTTTCTATTATAATGAATAATTGTGTTATACAAGATATCGTTAGCAACACATAGTGCAAACGGATGCAGCGACAGACCCTGCTGATATTCTGTACAAGATATGTTGTAATGTTTTCATGTGCTTGAATCTACAGGTGCTGATACTGTTTGTTTATGGCTAAAAAAAACGTATCTGAAAGAGACACGTTAGTGACAGATTCCTTACCTTAGAATATCCCCAGGCGTCAGGCTGGATCCGGAAAGTTTTTGCGTAGCAGTACCCTTGCGCGTCGGTAGGCGGCGTCGTGCGGCTCCGCGTCCGTCGTTGGCGTCGTGATCGCCGGGATGACGTCGCGGGCAGTACTTAGACGCCGCCCCTGCGCGCTGACGTCAGTTCTTCTTTTTCCGCGCCAGTAAGCGCAGATCCGGGAAGAGCAGTGCCCTAGTCAATTTTTGACTAAATTTTTGGGTGGTTTTTTCACTGTTTCTTTTCGAGTCTTCTCGACTCCTAGGGGTTGGTATGGATGCCCGGCTTCAAGCCATGCGACGTCTGTGGTCGAATGATGTCGATCACAGACCCGCACTTAGTGTCTCTACTGTCTCGGCCGAGACCACGACACGAAGTCGTGCCCTGACTGCCGGGCCTTACACCCGAAGGCTTTGCGAGAGCGGTCTTGAAAGCTCCTCGAGGTCCGGCAGTCGGCTCCGCGCCGCACCAAGCCCCGGTCCCGTGAGAGGTCGAGGGGCCGGTCGCGGAGCCCCCGCCGGTCGGAGTCCAAGTCTCCGCACTCCTCGGGTAAGTCGAAGCACAAAAAGTCTAAGAAGCACCATCGCTCTAAGACTTCGCCTCGCCGGTCTCGCGACTCGGCTGAGGCCCCTGTCGGCACCGTCCCCGCGGCTCCGGATGTGCCTGTGGCGCCGCCCCCGCATTACCCGTCCTTCCCGGGTTCGGGGGCGACTCCGGCCGAGATACAGGAATTCCTGTCGGCCATGGCCCGCCTCTTCGGGCCTCAAGGTCCCTCCGGTGCGCCTTCGGGCCCCGCGGGCCCTGATGGGGTTGCTCCGGCGTCGCCGATGACTCCGGTCCCGGCGTCGCCTGTCCCGCCAGCCTTGATCCCGGCCCCGGCCTCGATCCCGGCTCCGGTGGTACCGCAACCCCTATCGACGCCGGTTGACCTAACCACGCCTCCGCCGGCGCCAATCTCCCCGGTGCCGATCCCGACGCCGCCCGGGGCTCCGGGAGGCGTCGTTCCCCGGTTCTCTCCGGTTCCGGACATGGAGCCGGACCGACGTCGCTCGACTCCGGCGCCGATGAGACCTTGGGTCCCAGATGTCCCTCCTCCTCCATATTTTACACCAGAGGAGGACCAGGAGAGCTGGGAGGGGTCGGAAGACCCTCTCACACGGCAGTGTGAGTATGATGAGGACTGGGCAGAGGAACTTGGGGATGCCAGTGGTCTAGACACTTCCCCTGACACTGGCATGCTGTCTCCTCCCGTGGCTACGGAGGAGGGAGCAAATTTCGTAACGGTGTTGCGTAGAGCAGCTGGAGCCTTGCACCTCCAATTGCCTACTGTGGCTGTCAGGACTAATCTCCTGACAGAAGTGCTTCAGCCGGCAGCTTCCTCCACGGAGACTGTGCTGCCGTTTAATGATGCACTGTCTGACGTTCTTTTGGGCACCTGGTCCAAGCCCACCACAGGGGCTCCTGTGGATAGGAACGTGGCCCGACGCCATCGCCCTGCTCCGGGCGACCCCTTGTTTCTCTCTCAACATCCCACCCCCAAGAGCTTGGTTGTCCAAGCCTCTGCCTCCCAAACCGCCTTCCCTACCGCCCCTCCGGATAGGGAATCCAAACGCCTGGACCAGTTTGGGAAGAAGGCTTTTTCTTCCTCCAGTGCTGGCTTGCGGTCTGTCAACACCGCTTGCCTTTTGGGCCGATATACCCACTCCCTGTGGGATTCGGTGGCGACTGTTTTGCCCCAGTGTTCTGAGGAGGTCCAGACACTGCTTACCCACACAATTGCGGAAGGTAGAGATGCGGCTAAATACACCATACGTTGTGGCCTTGATACCGCCGACTCGCTGGGCAGATCGCTTGCAACGACGGTGGCGCTGCGTCGCCACGCCTGGCTGAGAACAACTGGTTTCTCGGGTGATGTCCAGAATACACTCATGGACATGCCCTTTGATGGAGTCGGTCTTTTTGGTTCCAAAGCAGACCATGTGCTGGAGCGTTTTAAGGACTCACGGGCTACTGCCAAGTCCCTGGGCCTTTCTGTTGTGCGCCCTCCGCTAACCTCTGCTTTTCGCACCTTTCGTGGCCACGGAAGGGGCGCCCAGTCACGTCCACTGCCCAGCCACCGACCCGCGCAGCAAGCGTCTTCGCGTGGCCGAGGACGTGGCTACCGCCGTGGCGGTTCGGGCAACCAGCGTGCGGGTCAGGCCACCAACTCCGCCCCGTCCGCGGCCTCCAAGCCCTCCTAGTCCTTCCTTTCAGGTGCACAGCACGCCATCACCTTCACCACTGGCGTCCCATCACCTCGGACAGGTGGGTCTTGGACATTGTCCGAAGGGGCTACTCCCTCCCCTTCGAGACCACCCCCCCAGCCATGCCACCTCAATTCCACCGCATGTCAGGGGATCAATTGGTGCTTCTGCAGAAGGAAGTCACGGCCCTCTTGGCCAAGAGGGCCATCGAGCATGTTCCGACCCCAGAAGTAGGACGTGGTTGCTACTCCCACTACTTTCTGGTGCCCAAAAAGGACAAGGAGGACATGCGTCCTATCTTGGACCTCCGGAACATCAATCGCTTCCTCCGGAAGGAGAAGTTCAAGATGCTCACCCTAGCTCAGGTCTTGTCTGCCCTCGACCCTGGAGACTGGTTGGTAGCGTTGGACTTGCAGGACGCTTATTTTCACATCCCTGTCCTGCCGGCCGCCCGGCGTTACCTTCGGTTCACGGTAGGCCTCGAGCATTTTCAGTTCACTGTGCTCCCCTTTGGCCTTACAAGTGCCCCTCGGGTGTTCACGAAAGTGATGGCGGTGGTCGCAGCTCATCTGCGCCGGGCAGGGGTTCCAGTCTTCCCCTACCTCGACGACTGGCTGCTGAAGGCGGGCTCGTCCCAGGCAGTCGTCTCCCACCTCCAGACTACGGCCGAACTCCTGCACTCGCTGGGGTTCTCCATCAATGTGCCGAAGTCGCATCTGATTCCTTCTCCACAGCTCCTTTTCATCTTTGCAGTTCTGGACACGACGCAGTTTCGGGCCTATCCTCCCGAACGGCGAGTCCGGGATATTCAGGCTATGAATCCGATCTTTCAGCCTTTATCCTGGGTTTCGGTACGGATGACCCTGAGGCTGCTGGGCCTCATGGCCTCCTGCATCCTGCTGGTCGATCATGCCAGATGGCATATGCGGGCTCTGCAGTGGGACCTGAAGTTCCAGTGGGCGCAGCACCAGGGCAACCTGTCCGATCACGTTCAGATCTCGGAGGGGACTGCAAGACAGTTGCAGTGGTGGCTCTCGAACCGGCAATGGGTCATGGGCAGATCACTCTCCCTTCCCCAGCCAGAGCACACAGTTGTGACGGACGCGTCCCTTCTGGGATGGGGCGGTCACATGGGAGAGGCGGAGATCAGAGGACTCTGGTCTCCGGCGGAGTCCCGGCTCCATATCAACCTTCTGGAGCTCCGGGCAATCCGACTAGCACTCAAGGCATTCCTTCCCTCTGTCAAAGGGAAGGTAGTGAAGGTGTTCACAGACAACACCACCGCCATGTGGTACTGCAACAAGCAAGGCGGGGTGGTGTCGTGGACCCTATGTCAGGAGGCTCTGCGCCTCTGGACATGGCTGGAACATCAGGGCATTTTCCTGATGGTTCAACACCTGGCAGGTTCCCTGAACGCCAGGGCGGACGAACTCAGCCGCAGGTGCATGATGGATCACGAATGGCGTCTTCACTCCGAAGTGGCGGAAGGACTCTTTCTACAGTGGGGAGAGCCTTGGTTAGATCTATTCGCCACCGAAGAGAACGCGCAATGTCATCAGTTCTGCGCGTTGGATTTTCCAAGGCAGCACTCGCTCGGCGACGCTTTTCGTCGCGAGTGGAGTTGCGGTCTGTTGTACGCTTTTCCGCCTATACCACTTCTACCCAGAGTGTTGAAGAAGATTCGGCGCGACCGGGCCCAAGTCATCCTTGTGGCTCCGGACTGTGCTCGAAGAGTTTGGTATCCCGAGCTACTCAGTATGAGCGTCGATCCCCCGATCCGTCTGCCTCTTCGGGAGGATCTTCTGTCGCAGCAGCAGGGGACGGTCCTCCACCCGAACCTGTCCAGCCTCCACCTGCTTGCGTGGAGATTGAGCGGCGGCAGTTGATTCCTTTCGACATGCCTCCCGAAGTTTGTGATGTAATTCTGGCAGCCAGGCGTCCCTCCACTAAGGTGGTATACGCCTGCAGGTGGAACAAGTTTGTGGCATGGTGCACAGCAAAGGCTGTGAATCCCCTTTCTGCCCCTCTTTTTCTGAGGTTCTTCTGTTCCTTCTTTCCCTGGCCCAACAGGCTTCTGCCCTGGGTACCATCAAGGGCTATCTTTGTGCCATCTCGGCCTTCCTCAGGCTTCCTGATCAGCCCTCCCTTTTCAAGTCCCCTGTTGCTAACAGGTTTCTAAAAGGCATTACACACCTCTTCCCTCCTGTTCCGTTTGTGATGCCTCAGTGGGACTTGAACTTGGTTCTTACCGTTCTTATGTGCGCTCCCTTTGAGCCTCTACATAACTGTCCTCTTCGTCTTCTGACTCTGAAGACAGCCTTTCTGGTGGCCATCACCTCCACTCGGCGGGTGAGTGAGCTCCAGGCTCTATCATGCAAACCTCCCTTTCTGTCCATCCATCCAGACAAGGTTGTTCTTAGGACGCGTCCGTCCTTCTTGCCAAAGGTGGTTACTGCCTTCCACATTGGGCAGACCATCACTTTGCCCACCTTCTTTCCGCCTCCTTCCAGAGAGGAAGAGAGGCTCCACCGTCTGGACCCAAAACGTGCGCTTTCCTTTTATATCAACCGCACACAACACTTCCGGGTGGATGACCAGCTCTTTGTTGGCTACGTGGGCGCCAAAAAGGTCGGGCGGTGCACAAGAGAACCATCTCCCGCTGGGTAACCTTGTGTATCAAAGCCTGCTATTCTTTGGCTAAGAAGGAGCCTCCTGTTGGGCTGCGTGCCCATTCCACCAGGGCAACTGCTGCTACCACGGCTTTAGGCTGCGGTGTTCCGCTGCAGGATATCTGTCAGGCAGCTACGTGGGCCTCGCTGCACACATTTACAAAGCATTACTGCCTTGACAGTCGGTCCGGAGGGACGGCTTCTTTGGCCGTTCTGTCCTCCAGGACTTCCTTGTCTGATCTTTGTTCGCAGACCCACCACCGGGGTTGGTATTGCTGGGGTATCTATTCTAAGGTAAGGAATCTATCACTAACGTGTCTCTTTCAGATGCACAAGTTACTAACTTGTGTAACGATATATCTGTAAGAGACAGTAGTTAGTGACAGATTCCTTACCGCCCCACCCATCCTCCCCGTTCTGCGAACTGATTTCTAGGGTTAAGGACATCCCTTTCAGGGCCCTAGTATTTTTCAGACACCTATGTCAGCTTCTTGCATGGCTCTGCGTTCCTGGCGCGGAAAGTCGTGTACAGAACTGACGTCAGTTCGCAGGGGCGGCGTCTAAGTACTGCCCGCGACGTCATCCCGGCGATCACGACGCCAACGACGGACGCGGAGCCGCACGACGCCGCCTACCGACGCGCAAGGGTACTGCTACGCAAAAACTTTCCGGATCCAGCCTGACGCCTGGGGATATTCTAAGGTAAGGAATCTGTCACTAACTACTGTCTCTTACAGATATATCGTTACACAAGTTAGTAACTTGTGCATTAAAGAAAAGAGGATTTAATAACTAATGTCTTTGTCACTCTACCTAAGTACCCAATCAAGCCTGCAGCTGTAACACTAGAACCTTCTTCAGAAGGAAAGAATTTTGCAAATTTTCCTCCTTTAAACGTGTAAGACGACACAACTGCTTATGGCTGTTTAAAGGAAGGAGCAAATCTAGTCTCCAATGCTTGACCACTGAATATGGTGCAGGACTAGTGCCGAATTAATTCAGCCAAAAATATCTCAGGTTTGCACTCTCTCCAGCTACTAGTATTGGCTTTCTCTTTTTAGCCAGTGCTGTCCCTTTCACTCACTGACTTCCAGCAAACCATTCCTAAGGGAGTGGTTGTCCAGAGAAAAGCCACTTGACCTAACCAGAAGTTGTGAATCATCAGTGTAAGAATAAAGCTGGAAGCCAAGGGAGTGGATAAGTGCAGCAAGTGGCCCACCATTGATATGAAAGCTGTAGCGAGCGAGTGCAGGGCTCTGGGGAACACCATAAGTAACATTAATGATTGACAGAAACTGTCCAAAAGTAGCATTTTAGACTCGTTCAGATAGGAAAGAGCTCAACCATTTATTTACTGTTCCAGGTACACCAAACATAAGGGTTAACGGTGCCAAATGCTGCTGATTGATCTAATTAAATTATGATGATATTAACATCTTCACCCAAACGTCGGTCATACATAAGTGCAATTAATGTTTCTGTGCCTCTATTTTTTCAAACTGCTTGAGCCTCATCAAGAGCACCATTGGAATTCAACAATAAACTTAGTCGGTTAGAAACTTAGGACTCCAGGATTTTAGCTACTACAGGATGAAGTGTGATTGGCAGATAGTTGGTTGACTGGAAGGATCCATACTGGGGTTTTTCCAGTAACAGGATTACAATGCCTTATTTGACCAGGAATTCAGAATATCAGTGTTATATCTAAAATATTACTTGAGAATGTTCGTTTATCTGTCACTACTATTCTAACCTTTATCACAGTTATTAAAAATGATCACATGATGCCCATTTCTAGGTGTCAGATTTGTTCTCGTACCAGGGTGGACCTACTAGACTAACTGAAAAGTAAAGATGTTCCTACATACAAGTGCAAAACCGAAACTCAGTTTTGATTTGTAGTGTAGTTTGTTGTAGGATTGATCAAATGGTTGTGCGACATTTGCTTGAATGAGCCAATCTGTCATCATGCTTATACTGACCTAGCCCATATAGAAACAGAGCACCTAAGGGGGTTCCTCCTCTGCAAGATTGTCTTCGGAGAGCATGTACTATGGCTGACCATACAGCGCCCATTCCCATGGGTAAGTCCACTGTGCCTATGGGCTGACACCTATCGGATATAATTCAGATGATGGCGTAATCCCATTCATTTGGGATGCAGACCAAATATGGTAGGTAGGTTTGTGCATGCTTGCATAACTGTAACAGTTCTCGCAAACTTCCTGAAACAGTTGCCTATGTACAGCCTCACGATGCGACCTGAACTTTTTCTACCGTACACATAACATGAAAATTCTTGCCACACAGGCCACAATCTAGTCATTTTTAGGTCGAGCCTAGCGCAGCGCGCATGCGCTGCTCTATGGGAGGCTTCTTGTGAGCACTCCACACTTTCCCTAAACTTCTCAGTGTGAGTTTAAGTCCCACACATTCTATTGGCCTTTGCGTGTGGCTTTCAATAATGAAAGCACGCAAATGGCCAAAGACGGGTGCATGACCCGCCTTTTCACTAAACGTTCACTCCCATGGCCTAGGGGCAGCGGCGCGCATTGTGCCAGCTGCATTCCTCCCTTATCGTTATCTTGGCTTGGCTCATGTTACTAATTACACAAAGCACGGTCGCTTTCACGGCCGCGCTTGTTTAAACTTAGTTTTTCTCCCTCTTTGATGCTTAGAGCTCATGCCAGTTCAAAAGGCCCCTTTAAAAAAAATAAACACTAAAACGTTTAATGTTAGGGGAGAATAGTGTTTAAAGCTGTGCAACAACGTGCAACAGTCTTAAATGTAAAGAAACTGGCATAGAATCCAATTGCTGTTAAAAGATTTATTTCGCGCCTCAGAAGCAACACAGGTTCCAAGAAGTCAGGCACAGTGTTCAGGAGATGTGAGAAAGGATGGAACGCTTGCTACAAAAGCAAACAGACCCATTTAGAGCGATATTAATTTTCTACAGGGAAATGTTGAGATATACAGCAGAAATGACATGCCACTGCGCACTCACCAACTCCAGTCCCGGTGGGCACGATGCCTTTAACGAAAGATGGCAACATAGGGGTGCGCGAGTACACCCTCTAAATCACTAGCCCGCACTTTACAGGACACTACATCACAATATCTTGCACTCCCTTTCCCTTCAGCCTATCCTTTATGCTGCCGCCTCAGCACAAGTTTTCGCTCTGAGGAATCTTTCATACACCCTCTTCATACACACCACAGGGCCTCTTCCTAACCTGATTTCTTCTCAGCTTCCCTTAACTTAAAAAAAAATATGGCCTCCGCTTCTTCTTTCCCCTCCTCTATTCCATGTGCCTACCGTTCTCTTTTTTAGCTCACTTACTCTCTCCCCCGCCCCCCTCCTCTGCGTTTCGTTTAGTTCCTCTCATTGTAGCCCCATCTCGCCTCTCTCGGTCTCCCTGTCATGGTCTCTCCCCCTCTTTCTATGTCTCTCCTCCTCCTCTATTTTATCCCTATTTCTCCATTTATCTCACTCGCCCTCTAGCGAGCTGCGTCTCGCTCTCTCCTCCGTGGACTGAATACGTGTGCCTGAACTGAATTACACTCTACTCAATGCAACATAAATACACTCCACATGCTACATAATTACACTGCACTCAATGCAACATACACCAAATAATACCACTCGGTGCCACATAATTACACGCCACATAATTACACTCTACTCAATGCAACATAAATACACTCCACATAATACCACTCAGTGCCACGTAATTACACTCTACTCAATGCAACATAAATACACTCCACATAATACCACTCAGTGCCACATAATTACACGCCACATAATTGCACTCTACTCAATACAACATAAATACACTCCACATAATACCACTCGGTGCCACATAATTATATGCTACATAATTACACTGCACTCAATGCAACATACACTCCAAATAATACCACTCAGTGCCACAATTACACGCCACATAATTACTCTACTGAATGCAACATACACTCCACATAATACCACTCAGTGCCACATAATTACACGCCACATAATTACACTCTACTCAATACAACATAAATACACTCCACATAATACCACTTATTGCCACATAATTACACGCCACATAATTAATCTACTCAATGCAACATAAATACACTCCACATAATACCACTCAGTGCCACATCATTATATGCTACATAATTACACTGCACTCAATGCAACATACACTCCAAATACCACTCAGTGCCACATAATTACACGCCACATAATTACGCTCTACTCAATGCAACATACACTCCACATAATACCACAAGTGGAGAGGTGTGGTGCAGCGGCCAGGGCAGCTGACTTTGCAGCACAGGGCTCACGGTTCGATCCCCGGCTCCGGCGGCAGCTCAGCTCAGCACCATGTGACTCTGGGCAATAGCTCACTTAATTTCCACGACGGCCCCCAGCGCCTTGAGACCCGTAAGGGTGAGTAGTTCGCGCTTTACAAATACGGATTTACATTTACTCAGTGCCACATAATTACACTCTACTCAATGCAACATAAATACACTCCACATAATACCACTCAGTGCCACGTAATAACACGCCACATAATTACACTCTACTGAATGCAATATAAATACACTCCACAGAATACCACTCAGTACCACGTAATTACACACCACGTAATTACTCTACTCAATGCAACATAAATACACTCCACATAATCCCACTCAGTACCACATAATTACATGTCACATAATTACTCTATTCAATGCAACATAAATACACTCCACATAATAACACTGTGCCACATAATTAAACGCCACATAATAACTCTACTCAATGCAACATAGATACACTCCACATAATACCACTCAGTGTGACATAGTTACACGCCACATAATTACACTCTACTCAATGCAACATAAATACACTCCACATGCCACTCAGTACCACATAATTACACGCCACATAATTACACGCCACATAATTACACTCTACTCAATGCAACATAAATACACTCCACATAATACCACTCAGTGCCACATACCACCAATCAACATAAATGCACTCCACACCATGACACAATTTCACTAAGCATAATTTCACTCAACACCACAGTTCCAGGCCACACAATTCAACTCCACACATTTCCAATACACACCACATAATTACACACCAAACATATTTCAACTCCACAATCCACAAAGTACCTCCAATCCACACCATATAATGGCACCACCTAAGCACCAAACATCACTCACCACCACCACCACCACCGTTTTGCATCACCTAAGCATCACCTAAGAATCACGTCAGTCTGCCCTCGGAATCTGGCATCTGTTGATTCTCCCCTAGTGTCCGTCCGCTGCTCGTGTTCTAATTAAATTACTGTTTTCCACCTCCACTCCCCCGTTATTTATGTCCCGCTCCCCCATAACAAAAAAATTATAACAAACCAGCATGAGAACAGGCAGGAAGAAGTTGCCAGCAGTGCAAGTACAAAAAAACTAGAAGACATTTTTTTATGTTAAAATCTTATTTTAATCAGGTTGTTCAGTTGTATATAATGTCGTCTTGGTTTGTATAAAGGTAACAAAAATGCTTAACACTTTTTATTATAACTTTTCAACATGATGCACAGCAGCCACAATGCTCTACAACATAGCCAAAAGTTCTGGCTAAACACAAGGTCCCAAAGGCGAGACCTATTGGCTATGCCAATGCTAGTTTCCTTTCCATTCGCTGGCTTAAACGGTAAGCGTTTTAGCCTCACTCCTAAGCGCAGCATCAAATTACAATAATGACTGAACTCTAGTCCTCAAACACTATAAGGCACTACTCATATAGGCCACACCGCACATGCCTCTTCCAACCAGAGCACTCCCATGGAATAGCTTGCTACCTGTCTAAATTGCGCTTAGGTGTGCCTCGTCAGGGTTATCAATCGAGATACAATACAACACAATATAGTGGGGGATTTAAGCCCCTCGCCCCAGCGCACACAACCCCAGCTACTGTCTCCCCCACACGTATACACTCCACTCGCTATAGTCTGTTTAGCCTACATCAGGGTTCTCAAGTCTGTCCTGAAGGGCCTGATCCATGACAGATTTTTAAGATAACTGCATTCATCTAAATGGGGATATGCTAACAAATCTGGCATGAATCCGGCCATCCAGTGCTGACATTGGAGAACCCTGGTCTTCATGGCAGCGGCAGCAACCCTTAACCGTTTACCTCCGCAAGTCCCAGCTGGGGTTACTGTGAAAATAATTCTGCCTCTTTTAAGTCCATATCTAATAATGATGTATAATAGTTTGACATTTAGACAAGTCTGAACAGAGAGCAAAAATTAATATAAGAAGCATTTTGGCAAGCTTCAGCACAAATTAAATAGTGATTTATGTCTTTAAATAATGGCAGCCGTCTTTAGAGTATCAGCTGGGCAAGTGATGGCTAGTGAAAAATTGTTGCAGCCACAATTTGTTGACAAATGTGTAATGCTAACTTCGTTCCACCTTGAGCCAGAGTGGAGCTTCCTGGTTGCTGCGGCAGTGGGTAGTTTCAGGGCCTCCCCCATCTGTCCTGGGCCTCCTCTCTGCTCTTTAGAAGTATGGTATTAACTGTCGAGCCTTTGTTTTCTGGGGCTGTATAAAGCTCAGAGCACTCAGTCTACGTGTACTGTGCAGGGCCTGTAAGATAGCGTTAACAAAGGGATCAGATGTGAGATCTGTTCAGTCAACCCTTCAAGTCTGGCCCCCACAGCCGCACAGCATTCCTGGGGAGGGTCAGGGAGGAGCCACCATGCACTATCAGGACGCCCGGCGCGTGCACCCTGTGCTTTGATCTGCCTTGTGTACGATTACATTTATTAATGGTTTTTATTAGGTCTCGCCTGAGCCAGCGCTTAGCGCTGCTCTGGCCGAGACATTTAGTAAGTGGGTTTTTGAAGTGCTACCAGAGAGGCTTTTGCTGGCCTCCAGCTTGCGTTCACGATGGCGTGCACGCGCGCAGCTGCCATCTGGGTGTTCTCTAATGGCTCCTCTGCGCACACTACCCCCTCAATTCTCAGAGGCGCCATCTGGCTTTCCTCTCGCTCGGACAAGCGCTTTAATGCCCCCTCCCCCACCACAGATCACGTCACCATTGCATCTGCGTTTGCCTGTGTTTTGTCAGCAGACGAGGAGTTTTTACATTGCTCATTTTCTTTCTTTGCATCAGAGAAGCACAATGGTGCAAAAGGCAATGTATCTTTTGAATTAAAGGAACAGATCACGTCACCATTGCATCTGCATTTGCCTGTGTTTTGTCAGCAGACGAGGAGTTTTTACATTGCTCATTTTCTTTCTTTGCATTAGAGAAGCGCAATGGTGCAAAAGGCAATGTATCTTTTGAATTAAAGGAAGCTGAAGCAGAGTCTACACATGTTCCTGTTTTACAGACACTGCGCGCACTACCCCCTCCCTTCTCAGAGGCGCCATCTGCCTTTCCTCTCGCTCGGACAAGCGCTTTAATGCCCCCTCCCCCACCACACATCACGTCACCACTGCATCTGCCTGTGTTTTGTCAGCAGACGAGGAGGCCACCACGGACGCTTACAGCAAAGAGTTAAACAGTCAACAAGCCAATACAATGGGCTAGGTTTGTCTCTGCTTAAATGCATTCATTTTAAAGTCTAGCTAAGTACATAGTCTGTCAAACATCTTCCCCTTCTCGCTCAGCCTTGCACATGCTTGTCGCTGTGCAGAAGGCAGCATAATGCATATCTATCTGTGCCTAGAGTGTAATTATCTACGCAGCGGGATGTACAGATAAAATTCTAAACTTGTCTAAGCATCACTCTGCACCACCACAGCATCACTCTGCACCACCACAGCATCACTCTGCACCACCACAGCATCACTCTGCACCACCACAGCATCACTCTGCACCACCACAGCATCACTCTGCACTACCACAGCATCACTAAGCACCACCTCAACACCACCTCAGCATCACCGAGCACCACCACAACACAACTCAACACCACCTCACCATCAATAAGCACCACCACCACAGCATCACTAAGTACCACAACAGCATCACTAAGCACCACAACATCACTAAAGCACCACCACAGCACTAAAGCACCACCATAGCATCACTCAGCACCACCTCAACACAACTCAACACAGCCTCAGCATCACTAAGCACCACAACACAACTCGGCACCACCACAGCATCACTCAGCACCACCACAGCATCACTCAGCACCACCACAGCATCACTCAGTACCACCACAGCATCACTCAGTACCACCACAGCATCACTCAGTACCACCACAGCATCACTCAGTACCACCACAGCATCACTCAGTACCACCACAGCATCACTCAGTACCACCACAGCATCACTCAGTACCACCACAGCATCACTCACTACCACCACAGCATCACTCAGTACCACCACAGCATCACTCAGTACCACCACAGCATCACTCAGTACCACCACAGCATCACTCAGTACCACCACAGCATCACTCAGTACCACCACAGCATCACTCAGTACCACCACAGCATCACTCAGTACCACCACAGCATCACTCAGTACCACCACAGCATCACTCAGTACCACCACAGCATCACTCAGTACCACCACAGCATCACTCAGTACCACCACAGCATCACTCAGTACCACCACAGCATCACTCAGTACCACCACAGCATCACTCAGTACCACCACAGCATCACTCAGTACCACCACAGCATCACTCAGTACCACCACAGCATCACTCAGTACCACCACAGCATCACTCAGTACCACCACAGCATCACTCAGTACCACCACAGCATCACTCAGTACCACCACAGCATCACTCAGTACCACCACAGCATCACTCAGTACCACCACAGCATCACTCAGTACCACCACAGCATCACTCAGTACCACCACAGCATCACTCAGTACCACCACAGCATCACTCAGTACCACCACAGCATCACTCAGTACCACCACAGCATCACTCAGTACCACCACCGCATCACTCAGTACCACCACCGCATCACTCAGTACCACCACCGCATCACTCAGTACCACCACCGCATCACTCAGTACCACCACCGCATCACTCAGCACCACCACCGCATCACTCAGCACCACCACCGCATCACTCAGCACCACCACCGCATCACTCAGCACCACCACCGCATCACTCAGCACCACCACCGCATCACTCAGCACCACCACCGCATCACTCAGCACCACCACCGCATCACTCAGCACCACCACCGCATCACTCAGCACCACCACCGCATCACTCAGCACCACCACCGCATCACTCAGCACCACCACCGCATCACTCAGCACCACCACCGCATCACTCAGCACCACCACCGCATCACTCAGCACCACCACCGCATCACTCAGCACCACCACAGAATCACTCAGCACCACCACAGAATCACTCAGCACCACCACAGAATCACTCAGCACCACCACAGAATCACTCAGCACCACCACAGAATCACTCAGCACCACCACAGAAATACTCAGCACCACCACAGAATCACTCAGCACCACCACAGAATCACTCAGCACCACCACAGAACCACTAAACACCACCACAACACAACTCCACACCACCTCATCATCACGAAGCACCACAACAGCATCACTAAGCACCACCACACCACCACCACACCACCACCACAGCATCACTAAGCACCACCACCACAGCACCACGAAGTACCACAACAGCATCACTAAGCAGCACCACCTCAACACCACTCAACACCACTCAACACCACCTCAACACCACCTCAACACCACTCAACACCACCTCAACACCACTCAACACCACTCAACACCACTCAACACCACTCAACACCACTCAACACCACCTCAACACCACTCAACACCACTCAACACCACCTCAACACCACTCAACACCACCTCAACACCACTCAACACCACCTCAACACCACCTCAACACCACCTCAACACCACCTCAACACCACCTCAACACCACCTCAACACCACCTCAACACCACCTCAACACCACCTCAACACCACCTCAACACCACTCAACACCACCTCAAGCATTAGCATAGCCAATAGGTCTCGCCTTTGGGACCTTATAAGTGTTTAACCATGCAACAGTTAATGTTGTTGCACCAAGGATATTATGCTGCATAACTAAATACTTATAAGGTCCCAAAAGCGAGACCTATTGGCTATGCCAATGCTTGTTTCCTCGTCCTCTCGTAATGGCTGCCAACCCACTGCTCCGACTAGTTGAGTCTATATTTTCAGGCCTGGCGTAGCCAAGACGTTTTGATTTTAATAAAATGTATGTATATGTATCAATATATATACACACACACACACCTCCCCTCTTTTAATTAGCCCTCTTCAACTGTGTGCCTGTTGCAGTGTTCTATTTTTCACCCACCCACCACAGCATGAAACGCAGGGTAAGCTCCTTTCAACCATTGCTTTGCCTCATTTTGATTGATGGCATTCTGCTCTTGCACAATGTGCAAATCCGCACAAAATGTAGTCTCTCTCAATGCCAGAGACTGCTGGCCCAATCTGTGCTTTTTCATAAAAACAACTCGCCATTTAGCTAATGCTTGTTTTACTTTGGCAATGGCCTGGTAATTCCAACACTGCAAACAGACCCCTCTTCTCTCTTCCCATGTGTGCATAAGTCAACATTTTGAATAAAAATTATACTAAAATGGCCACCCATCCATGCACATGCATTTGCATGGGCTGCCATCTTCGAATGTGTTTTACATTTTTATAAATTATTAATAACATCTTTGTGATATTGATGTCCTGAAGAAAGGCGTGGTCCTATGGAAAGGGTTAACAGCGAGAATGATGGTGTTTGGAGTTCTGGTGGCAGAATAATTAAATGGCAAAAATACTTAACATGTCTGCAAGGATGGTTGTAGTTGTTTTGTAATATAGAACCTCAAGGTGGCACGTGTGCTTGTAGCAAGATGATCCTGAGATTAATTGAAAATACAATGATAGATTGCCCTTAAATCCGCCAACCTCCACTTTCGCCGTAGAACATGATTCGTTTTATGTAGGTCACAGGAGGTGGAGCCTCATATTGAATACTTCTACAGCAATAGGGAGGTACCTGGGCTACAAACGTTGATAATGCAGTAGCTCAGTGATGTATGTAATTTGTTTTGGGGTGGGGGGGATTTGTTTCTTGCTAAGGAGCATAAGGAAGAAACAAAATGTCGAGGTATCTGTACACTTTCAGGTAATCCTATTGATAAACAAAGGAATGCTTGTTGAGAAAAGAGGTGAGAGCTGCCTTGCCAGCAGATGATCACGGTTTTTACTACTGCAAAATTTGTATAATTTGCTTTTGCGTGAATACGCAAAAATTCAGCAAAATGCAAATCAGTCACTTCATGCTACATTTCAGTGCAGAATTCATCCTCTCGTCAATTTTTGGCATTTTGGGCTGAAAAAGGTAGTGCAAAAAGTAAAGCACAGCAACAGCTGCTTGCGTTCTGTGTTCACAGTAAATTTGTCCCATGTATCTCGCGTGACAAGTGTAACATGGCATTCCTGAAATTAAACTATGTAATTTAAATTTCAGAGTCCTAGATATAAGTACATGCTTAAACAAACCGAGGGAGGCAGTGGTCAAACAGCTTAGCTTGCACATCACCAATTCAGGTTAAGCATGTAAACAAGACCATAAAGTAATGTGTGCTTAAAGGACAAACAACACTATGCCGTCCACCTAGTGTTGATGCTTAAAGGAGAAACCACACTGTCGTCCACCTAGTGTTGACAGATAAATGAAGGAAACATTCAAATATTCACAAATAGATATGCCCAAAGCACCACACAATTGAAAAATTTTGGTCCGTCGATCCGACATGTCCAATGGTTATGTTTGTAGAGCACCGAAATTTAGTAACCACGTTCAAATATGAAGACACCGAGTAGGTCTGTAGTTCCAAATGCTTTTAATTTCCAAATATTCAAATCGATTGTAATCGGAGGAAAAGACGTTGTGTGGTGCTTTGGACACATTATCTATAAGTAATTGCTTGGCGAGGTGTTTGGTTATTTTGTAGTGATGCTATGTATGTTAATAGTACACATGTAAATGTATTAGAGAATTACGTTTTATGATAGTGATCTTAAAAACCTTGGAGCAGAAAGTATTTTTTGCTTTGCTTCCACCTGGAACCAAATTACGATTTTGATTGTGGGAGCAATTTGCCTGAGATTTTTTTCCAACTTGTGGAACGAAGTATGAGGAAGGCACTTATAGATTCCATAGCATGTCTTTTTTAAACACATTTGAAGTAGTAGCATCATCGAATGACCTGGGCTTGACTTTGCTGAAGTTTGGCAGACCGTTGTGCAGTTAGCCATGTGCTAGGTGATGGTGAGATTTGGGGTTGATTATGAAAGCCAAACTTAGTGAATACGTTTGTAAAATCTTGCTTTGCCTATCGCCTCTTTCCAATTCAGTTTTCTGCGATGTGTTAGAAATTGATGCACTAGCAGAGGAAATAGTTTGATGGAATAATTTGTAGGACAATTTGAGTGTATTTTACTTGCGAGTGATGAATCTGCATGGTTGAGGTTTGCGAGTAGTAAATGATGCTTCTTCCAAGTGACAATTTAGAATGGTATGAACTAGAGACTAATGGATAAAGTAAAAGGAGAATTGTGTTGTATGAATCGTGTATGTAAAATGCAAAGTGTAGGCAAGTATTTTGCAGTTGGAACGATGTGGCAGTTGAGAGGCTATTCACTTGTGGGTTTAAACATGTGGTCCAGGAGTAAGTGATTTTTAGGCTGGGAAAAGAGGTGATGGGTCGTCTGTCTAAGGTAGGGGATGAAAATTCATCTGAGCAGGGTTTTCATGAAAGCTGCTCATGGAGTTATCTAGGAGTTAGTTTTGATTGGTTCATGTTATAGGACCTGGAACCCCCGATAGGACCGGACCCCAACACCACCCAAACGGGTTACCAACAGGACACAAGATGAGCTTAGTTTGTGGATCATTTTATTCAACATTATCATAGCAAATCTTATAAATTCAACACAAGAAAAGGTGCATAAAAATTCATATTAATTATATGTAAATTAATCATATACAAAGTGTCAATCATGAGGAAACAAACCATCAACACAATAACTTCATGTGAAAGTTGAAGAACAATATCCGGACACCCCTTTTGACCCAAGGGGTCACCTCGCAATCCTGAACACCATTGGACCACACAAGGTCCAACCACCTGCATCCGCGAGGGGCGGTCCCATGCCCCTGTACCCTTGTCCTCTCAATGGGCACCGCCCCCCGAACACCAAGCTCCCCAGGGGCTGCGGCAAGGGTGGGCAGGAGCAGGGCACCCCGTGCCGACCCCCGAGATCGAACTGTGCACCCTAGCCCGCAAGCTGGTGTACATCCTCTGGTTGGCCCAGGACTGCCTAACTTTACCCCTTGGCACTGTCCAGAGGGGGGATGAGGACTGCTTCTGAAGGACCCCCCCTTGGTAACTGGGGAGGGGGGGTGACTTATGTATTCTAGACCCCGCCACGAGGGCGACCAGGGGCCCCACCCAGGTCCTTCGCCCTCCCCACCACAAAAAATCCACTGAGTAAATGCCCAAATGTCCCTGATGAAGAAATCTGTCCCAGCTTCAGAAAGATGAACACCATCCTCGTGGAACATGTCGCCACCCCTGAGGAGTTTGTGTGGTATATTCCAGAGGCGACCTGGGCCCGGGCACAGTCTAGACATATCAGAGTTCAAACATCTCACTGACACATTGATTGTCCTGGATTTTATGTTCTTTCCCCAATTCCGGCGTGGCACCATGCAATGGCCGTCTCAGGAAAGGCTCTACCCAGTTGCGCAAACTCCAACAAAATGGCCTCCCTGAGGCTTTTACGGCCCAACTTCACCAAATCATTCCCTCCAAGGTGAACCACGATGAGATCCGGGGACTGGAGTCCCTCACAACCCCATGCCACCTGAATAAACCGCTGCAGCTGTGAGATGTGCAAACCACCGATCCCACACCATCGAAATGCCACGTCACGCAGGGCAAAAGGCTTCGGTCCACGGAGCAATTGCAACCTGTAGGCCGCCCGACGAACAAAGGAGTGACCGATCACCCACACGACCTTGGATGGCATCCTACTAAAGGGGGAAAGACAAAAACGCACATGAATATGCATGGACCGGGCACAAAACCCACGCACTAGTTTTCATTGCAAGTCAGGGCGAATGTAACGCTTATAAGATTTTGAGGACCAACGACCCAATCTTTTTACTTCAACAGCTGACATTCCCGCTCCGGCCGCCTCTGTTGCGGCACCTATTCTAAAAGAGTGGGACGAATAACCCTTAGGATTTATACCAGCGTCTCGCAGGGCAGCAGACATCACTGCCGTGAATTGGTATTTGGAGAGGGCGTCCTCGTTCAAGTGGAGGAACAGGGCCGAAGACTCTCCGCAGGGGCGAATAGCCAAATAGGACCTCATCCGCGTAATAGGACAAATGTGGGAGCCCGGGGCTGCCCTGAGCTTGATCAGTGCTCCCCTCCTGATCAGTTTTGAACCTTCGAAACGTTATGGTCAAGGAGTCCTTGTCCAACTGCACGTCCGACCGCTGAAGGCCCCCCGCAAAATCATTACGTGCATATCCCACCAGGTCGCCAACCCGGAATGCGCCATAAAAGGCCACGGTGAATGCTGCGGCGAAGAGTGTCGTTTCGTAAGGGGACGCACAAGATTTATGGAGGACAGTTAACAGACGACCTAGCATTTGTGTGTTAAGAGGACGCCTCGTGTCTACCCCTGAACCCTCTATTCTGGCCCACCCTGCCAGCGTCTTTTGGATGAGGAAATATGTCTGCAAGGCAGCTACAATCAAAAAACGGGGGGAGGTAGAGGCTAGGGTTAGGTTCACCCTCCTTATTGAATGTAGTTCCACAACATCCGGAATACCGGAATTAGAAACCTAACCATAGGAAGAACAGGGATTCCACTGACCATGTGTGAAAAAACCCTCTTTCCAGAAAGAAAAATTATTTTCTAGAGTCCCCTCACCCACCAGGGTTACCCCTAGGTGGCATGCTTCATCATTGGGGTCCTCTCAACCTGCTGCGGATTGAGGCGTGCTGCGACTTGCAAACTACGTAGGAGCACTTCGTTTTTGGAAAATGTGTGGTGCAGTGATGTGGAGTGTGAAAAATAGATTAAAAATACCTAGCCAGTGAGCTAATATTTTATTCCTGCTCCTAGTCGGTATGTTTTAAAATCAGGGGTTAATACTAGGGAAAGACCTAGCTGTAAAGAGTATGGAGTCCCTAGTACTGGGTCGACATGTTTCGAGCTTTCCCCTAAAGCTCTTCTTCAGGACCACACGAGGGCCAGCCCCGTGCGCACCACTCCTAAAGAATCCTGTGAGTAGGAAACAATGGGGTGCACACCTAATGTGTGTTCACCTGATACTTATACATACGGTTGTACACTGACACGCTGTATCTGTAGGAAATAAAGCAAAAGGAAAATGAAAAAGGACTGCCAAGCTGGCAGGCCCTATATGCGGCGTCGTATCTCGATCAATGTACTCCTCTATATTGGGTGTACTTAACAGCTATTTTGTGCGTTCATCTGTGGTGGAAGAAATCAATCACACACGATGTCTTTGTGAAGAAAAGTGGTTATGTACAAATTACAGTTTGAAAGCACTCGTGAAAAAAGACACCACGTGACATACAACATATAACAGAAAAATAGTATTGCATATCAACGACACATTTTTGTTTAGGCAGAAATGTGCCTCATGATCTGCAGTGGTAGAGGGGCTTGTAGTCACACCCTAAAATGGTAATGGGGACATAGAGATGGTCATTGGAGTTTCCTAAAGGTAAATGAGATAGGGACCGGGAAGAACAATTCGCGGTGCCTTAGCTTATCCTTGAAGGAAAATAGAAACCTTATTATTACTATGGAAAATTGCGAAATAAGGTCAAAAACGGGTCTGGCTGGACTTACTTCGTCAAAGCACTCCTCTCTGAAAATGACCTGATGGCACCCCTGGAGACCGCATCTTACCGCATCTGTCTCCCGGTGGCCATTAAATAGACCCGGAACAGGGTTGCTTACTTCAAAAAACTAGACCGTGTCTCTCACAAAATGGCCGCTGTGACTGGCAATGGAGAGTGGCCATATTGGGCGAATGAAATAGACCCGGATCAGCCTAGTCATGCTAAATTCAAACACTAGACCGTGTCTTTCACAAAAGGGCCGCTGTGACTGGCAATGGAACGGGGCCATCTTAGGCGAATGATCAAATTGTCGGGTATTGTGGACGAAAAAGGAATAAAACTAACAAGGGGGATACATTTATAAAGGGGATAAATTTAGACACTCAAGTGCGATGTAAAGTAATGATTATGTTGCGAGCGCCATGATACATCTGATTGAAGCGCAAGACCCTTAGACATAACAGTTAATCTGTTTTCAGAATAGCTTGTATGTACATCATGAAATGACTAAACCTCACGTCGTGTTAGGGGAAGTCATAAAAAATGCCAGATTCCTGGATAATGCAGTACATCAGCCTAATGCGCAAGACACTAAGGCTGAACAGCTGGACTCCGCTCTTCTCAGAATAGCTTGTATGTACATCATCTAATGACTGAACCTCGTGTCTTGTTTGGTGGAAGTCATAATGCCAGATTGCTGGCTAATGTAAGATATAATGTATGGAATAGTAGACTCGTAGTTGTCAGTTGGAGACTGAATGCCACCGTTAGGTTGTCTGCTGTTCACAAAAGAGCCGTTGCTAGTGGAATGGTGATGGGGCCTTCCTGGGTAAATGGGCATACTCAAACAATCTACTAAGTCTGGCAGAAGATGTATTCCTGATTCATTTAGCTAACTGCCCCCATGGGATATCATCATTCAATACTTCAGTGTCCGTGTGCAATTTATACACCCACCGCTGCTCTCTCTAGCAATCTATTTTCATCAAGAAAAGCGTTCTAAAGACATTGATCAAACAGACTCTGCCTCATCACAGTTCCTCGACGCAGCCTGATAATTCACCTTCTGTCTATGAAGCAATCGAACAACTCCATAGACTATCTCCAGAAATTCATCAAGGATCAGAGACTTGGCCAATTGGAAGTTGGCTTTGGGGCATCTTGAAGGAGTGGGGTTGGAAAATATCAATGATTCTCTTGGTCCCAGTATTGACAATATGTGGTTGTTGTTTGGATATACTCTGTATACCACCTTTGTGTTCTCTTTGCATAACTACCTTGCACCCTAAGACTATGGACACTCAGCTAACAAAAATGAGAGTAATGTATGATCAAGAGATACAGGACATTATGGAGATCGAAATAGACTGACAAGCTGGCTAGTTATGTTCAAAGGGGCGACTGTTAAGAACAAAACAACAATCATGAACATTCTGCGCCATCTTGTCTGATGAAAGTTCCTACGTGCACATAAACTACAGTCATTCTGATTGACCACAGCCATTTTGTACTCTGTTGGTCACCTTCATTTCACCCTGTCCTCTCAGCCTTCTGACTCTCTGACCAAACCTGATATGTGTGCTGGGGGCTATAAACTATCTCCACGACAAACATCAACATCACCTGCTGCCTCAAACTCGTCTTTCCTCTCATCCCTGCACAAACAGGTTACAAACACCAAACAGACTCTTGCAAACATGGTTTATTGCACTGCACACATCAAGACTTGTTTTAGCCAACAATGGGACCTGTTTTTATCAACAGAACGGACTCTTAGATCTGGCCGGTCTCACTCGTTTTTAGACCCTGAAGCAAGGTCCAGCTGCAATTAAATTGTCTGTTTTTGACCCGGGCGGGAGGAGAGTTAATGTTGGGCTTGTGTAACCATGTTGATGAAACAATGTCGGGCTTGTGTGACAACCTGCCCGGGGCGGAGACTCCAAGCTTGTAACCATGATAAATGAAACAAATACATTGTGTAAACCCTGTATAAAAGGAAGAGCCAAAAGCATTGCCAGCAGAACACCTCACTGAGACATCCCGGTGTCTCAGTTGACGCGATCTCCTCATGAGAAATAAACCTTCTTCTTGTCTTCCAGTTTCCAGCGCCTTGCCTCATTATTTTGATAGCGAACCCAAAGTGAATTAGAGGTGGAACCCTGCACCGGGCAGCATTGAGGGTCTTAGAAGACTCGCTGCCTTTCACAAATTGGCGCCCAATCGTTGGGGCCCATCAGCGACGCGTGGGTCCAGTAGAGAGGTCCTAACGACGGAGTGAACAACTAAACGATTGGGGTATACCTGCCTGAGAAGACCCTTGTCTGGCTGCCGATCGACTGAACTTCACCGGTTCCGAACGGACCTCTCTCGAGTGACCTGCGGTCCTGACTGGGACCTTAGAGGAACGCCGCATTGATTGTTGGAGTGAGAGGACAACCAGGCGCTGGAAGGGGAAGACTAAGAACTGTCCATACGGTCCGGGTAAGGTCGTGAAAAAACCGACTTAAATTGATTGATTGATTGATTGAATAGTTTGATTGAAATACTAGTATTCCTTTTTGATATAGTTATTTGAGACATTCCCTGCTTGCAAACAACGTAGAATAGGAATATTCTCTCTTTGCAGACAGCGAAGGACAGGTAGTGCAGACTTTTTGTCTAAATTGATTGATTTAGATATTCATTTTGACCGATAAATACGTCATGCCTGTTTTCTCTAGATTGTTTGATTGTAATTGTTTTGGACCAGACCGTTTGTTAGAGGTCAGTCATCCGGCACCGCCGGAAGGCACCCCTAACAAGGACATGTACGTAAAATATGGATTAGCCACCGTAGCTTATAGCAAACTATGGCATAAGTACACTAGGAAGGACCGGGTAAATCAGTGGCCACTGACGGGATCTTTCCATCCCGCTAAAATAGAAATGTTAGAATTAGCTCTCCACAAAAAGAAAACTAGACCAGCCATGTTTGACAGTTTTGGCTTATGGCGAAAAGAGGCAGCTCAAAGAAAGAAAAGGGACGAAGCTAGACAAGATAAAGAAACGCGAAAATCAGCTTACCAAGCCTGTAAAAGATTAGAAGAAAAACTAAAAGAAAAGGAAATCGATAAAAAGGAACAGGAATCAAAAATATCAGGTCAATGCCCTGTTAGAACGCCCTTAACTCTTTACCCCGAGTTACCAGCAAAACAGGGGGTAGATGATGATTTATTGTTAGGTCCCCCAATGATATACATGCCACCCCCTTATGCCCCTACTCATCCCGTAGTACAACGCCAGGACCCCCAAAGTATAGCTGGAGATGGCACGATCGCCTCAGTCTCCACCGCCTCTGCTCCCACCGAGTCACCCACACCAAATGCCTCATCAAAGGATACAGTAGTAGAGGTAGGATCAAAAGAAAAAGGAGCGCCCAGGGTCCCGCGATTAAGTAAAAATGAGCGAGCAGGCATTGATAAAATAGTTAAAACCCTCATAGATAGGAAAGAAACAGAAGAATACGTAACTGACATATGCGACTCCTATGTTGAAAACCGCAAACGATACTTTATTGTACGTCTCTGTTACCACACCCTTACTGCATATGAAGAGAAGTACCAAGACGTAGGGCCCGAGCGATTAGTGGCTCTCTACAGGAAGGTAGACATCGGAGATGAAGGCGACAACGATGTTGCAGAACTATTTTCATCCACACTAGAAGTATTGCGTCACCTCATAGAACAAGGACAGATAGATAGGGACAGGACAACTAAGGTAGCAGGACCCCCAGTGGAAAAAACAGATAGCATGATGCCAATAAAAGAAGCTGCCCCTTACTGGGTACCTCCTAGAGGACAAGGGACTAATGACGATATAAACCATCAAGACGCTAGAGGAAGGGTGGTCTACAATTGGGTGTATCAACCATGGGACAGACAGGACATTTTGACGTTCCGTAAATCTCTACCGGATTTACGAAAGAACCCCACCGCCTTTTACACCGAGCTAGGTACCGCTCTGGGATCAACAATAATGACACTTGCCGACATAGACTTGTTCTTCGGGTTATGTTTGCCAGCAGATGTGTGGAAACAGATTAGGAAAATAGACCATACCGAACTGCTTGGTCATACCTGGGAACAACTTAACACACTAGATAAACAGCGGAACCCTGGTCAAAAACCGGTTAAAGCAATATTGGACCTCCCTGACAAAATAGTGCAGAAAGTGAAAACGCTGATCTCAGAGAAAAAGATAGACTGGTCCATAGTAACCGCGTGCCGCCAGAAACCACAAGAGGATGTCTCAGAGTATTTCTCCAGATTTGAAACAGTATTCTCCGATTACAGTGGACAAGACATGTCCACCGCAACCGGACACCACTTATTTGTGCAGAACTATGTCAAAGGACTACTGCCAGATGTATCCCAGAAATTACAAGCCAGCGAAAGTAGTTGGGCAGCATCTAAACCGGCGGCCATTCTCCAAATGGCCCAGTACTATGAGCATCAGAAAAACGAAAATGACAGGGCTACAGAAAGGAAAAAGGACTTGAAGGAAAGGGTAATGATAGCACAACTCCAGGGGGCGAATACAGGAAGGGAGCAATATAGGGGAGGATACCAGCAGAATACCCCTAGAGTACAGCCACCTAGTAACAATTCATCGACATCATATGTCGGACGCCAAGACCTAGGACAGGATCAATGTGCATTTTGCAAAGAATATGGACACTGGAAAACCCAATGCCCGGCTTTGTTAGGAGCTGGTAGGGGCAGAGGGGCGAGGGAAATAGCAAGTGGACAGAGAGGAAGAGGACGTGGGAGAGGGTACACGAGTGAAGCAAGCAAGGAAAGGCCAGGAAGAGTGAACACATTTGACCATCCCAAACAGAATCAGTACCAACAGACAGATTATGACAATACGTACGACTTTGCATAGGACAGCCAGGGGCAAGGGAGGGATCCAGTCGAGCTCTATGTTGATCAGCAAGGCCCTTATGTTACCGCTGAGGTCCTGGGCACAAGGTCGCCATTTTTGGTAGACACAGGAGCAACACGTAGTGCACTATCCAAACGACTGATTCCAAGGGCACCCTTGTCAGGCTCACATGTGACCTCAATAGGATTTGACGGTACGCCCTCCACCAACCCTTTGTCCCGACCGATCTTAGCGACTGACACGACAGTTAACATATACACCGACAGCCAATATGCCTTCAGGGTGGTTCACCATTTTGGAATCTTATGGAAAGAAAGAGGGTTCCTGACTTCACACGGTACACCCATCCTGCATGGAGATTTAGTCTCCGCCTTGACGCAAGCAGTCCTCCTCCCCAAGAAGTTAGCAGTGATAAAATGCCAAGCACATAGGAAAGTGACTGATCTCATTGGACAGGGAAATGCACTAGCAGACGTTACTGCCTGAGCCACGGCAGGAGACAGAACTACGCAGATTACTTGCATAAATTGACAAACGAGCTAACAATTATCCACCAACAGGTGCAGCAAGCCTTGCCTGACTATCCAGGGGCCCGGGACATGAAATAAAGCCAGGCAACCATGTTTGATCTGCAACTTCCAAAGAACGAAGAATCTGGAGCCTAGGTGGACGGGCCCCTGGCAAGTCCTGAGCACCACCCGAACTGCCCTCCGAGTGGAAATAAAATGAAACTGACTGCATGCTCCATTGCAAACGAGTCCCTCCAACCCTGGCAACTTGTGAAGGGGTGAAGGTGCAAGAGTAAGTACTCGCGAGAGACCGACCAGCTCTGAGTTGCTACCCACAAGAAGACACCCTTGAACTATCAGAATTTCCCGACCCCACGGTGCCATCCAGGAAAGGGTACAACCTAAGATCGACGAAAAGGGGGAGCTCCAAACAACCAGGCCACTAACTGAGTCAGAGTCTCAGATCGGTAGCACAGCCAAACAACGCTACCAGGAAAAACACCAGACAAAAGTCTGTGGTCCTAACAGTTGGTGAGCTCCTCGAAGATGATGGAAGAAACGGAACACCTGCAAAGCCACCGCAAAGACACCAAGACTTTTGAACTGCACAGTACAAAGACAATTGCACTTGTAGCTGCATTTCTCACCTGCCTCCTGCTAATGGTCACACTCTGGATCATTGAAGAGAATGCACCTGCATACAGAACATTGTCACCAACCATGCAACCAATCACAAAGAAAGAACACTACCTGGTATCACTACCGCCACATCTCCGAGAACGACGCAAAGAATTCTGGAATAATTCTTTCGTACAGATGCTGCACCAGCACAATCTTGCCACCAATGCCACTAACTGTTGGGTCTGTGGGCTGCTACCACATGCCACTGAACATTCCATCCCTTTCATCCCGTCACCCTTTTCTGTTCATGGATCTTGCCTTGCCTGGATGATGCTCCTACAAGAAAGTTACAAAGACAATGCCACTTCCGATGGGACAATCGCTCAGTTCTACAACGAGTTCTGGCTAAACCAAACAGGAAGAACAGCAGTTCCCTTTTGCCCTCACACCTCCAATACGACATTCCCAATGAATGTCCCCTCCAAAGAACGAGTGGAAATACAAGTGTTCAATAATCCTGTCAGAGCCACATTTTCCTACCTGAAGAAAAGAACTGCTGCAACACCGACTGTGGCCCTATCTGTGGTGAACGTCTCAGGCCTTGTATGCATTGAAGGCCGTGGGACTAAGAATGTGGGTCACAGCACTTGTAACATTGTAAGGACTTGCAACAAGCGCTGGGGGGTTGGCAGTGTTCAATCACCCAATATGTACTTTGTTTGTGGAACCAAAGCCTACACCTGGCTCCCAGGAAACTAGGGGGGCACGTGCTACATCGCCTTTGTTCTACCACCAACCTACACAGCCCCTGCAGAGCATCATCAAGAAAAGCGTTCTAAAGACATTGATCAAACAGACTCTGCCTCATCACAGTTCCTCGACGCAGCCTGATAATTCACCTTCTGTCTATGAAGCAATCGAACAACTCCATAGACTATCTCCAGAAATTCATCAAGGATCAGAGACTTGGCCAATTGGAAGTTGGCTTTGGGGCATCTTGAAGGAGTGGGGTTGGAAAATATCAATGATTCTCTTGGTCCCAGTATTGACAATATGTGGTTGTTGTTTGGATATACTCTGTATACCACCTTTGTGTTCTCTTTGCATAACTACCTTGCACCCTAAGACTATGGACACTCAGCTAACAAAAATGAGAGTAATGTATGATCAAGAGATACAGGACATTATGGAGATCGAAATAGACTGACAAGCTGGCTAGTTATGTTCAAAGGGGCGACTGTTAAGAACAAAACAACAATCATGAACATTCTGCGCCATCTTGTCTGATGAAAGTTCCTACGTGCACATAAACTACAGTCATTCTGATTGACCACAGCCATTTTGTACTCTGTTGGTCACCTTCATTTCACCCTGTCCTCTCAGCCTTCTGACTCTCTGACCAAACCTGATATGTGTGCTGGGGGCTATAAACTATCTCCACGACAAACATCAACATCACCTGCTGCCTCAAACTCGTCTTTCCTCTCATCCCTGCACAAACAGGTTACAAACACCAAACAGACTCTTGCAAACATGGTTTATTGCACTGCACACATCAAGACTTGTTTTAGCCAACAATGGGACCTGTTTTTATCAACAGAACGGACTCTTAGATCTGGCCGGTCTCACTCGCTTTAGACCCTGAAGCAAGGTCCAGCTGCAATTAAATTGTCTGTTTTTGACCCGGGCGGGAGGAGAGTTAATGTTGGGCTTGTGTAACCATGTTGATGAAACAATGTCGGGCTTGTGTGACAACCTGCCCAGGGCGGAGACTCCAAGCTTGTAACCATGATAAATGAAACAAATACATTGTGTAAAACCTGTATAAAAGGAAGAGCCAAAAGCATTGCCAGCAGAACACCTCACTGAGACATCCCGGTGTCTCAGTTGACGCGATCTCCTCATGAGAAATAAACCTTCTTCTTGTCTTCCAGTTTCCAGCGCCTTGCCTCATTATTTTGATAGCGAACCCAAAGTGAATTAGAGGTGGAACCCTGCACCGGGCAGCATTGAGGGTCTTAGAAGACTCGCTGCCTTTCACACCTACACCATTCGGAGCCCAAAATTGCCCCAAAGCCAATGCTACCAGCAGCATCTGTAAAAAGGCCCAACGCAGCATTAGTAATCGGGTGAGGGGGCCACAACACATTGCCATTAAATTGCTGCAAGAAGGCCCCCCAAATTTTTAGGTCCTCTCTAACTTATCCAGAAAGCCGGGTATGATGGCGACTCTCCTTAAGACCAGACATGGACCTGGCAATGGACCGTGAGAAGGCACGGGCCATCGGAATAATCTGCAGCGCGAAATTCAGTTGGCGCACCTGCAATTGATGAAGTCACTTTTTTGGAAGCCAGCACAGTGTCAATGGACCGCCGGAAGGCCTGAACCTTCTCCACTGGGAGGCGACACTCCCCAGCCACAGTGTCAATCTCAATCCCCAGGAATGTGAGGCAAGTTGAAGGACCAACGGTCTTATCTGGAGCAATGGGCACCCCGAATTCCTTAAAGAAAAAAGTCAAGGTATCCAGTGCCCCAGCGCACACATCAGACCCCGGGGGCCCTAGGAAAGCGGACTCAATGTCTGTTTTTGCCAAAAGTGCTCCCCTGCCTAATTTACGCAAGATTGCCTGGGCCTGGTCAAGAGACGCATTTCTGACTGAGCACAACCGAGGATCGATGGCCTCATTCACCGAGGAGCCTTTGGGTGCAGATAAATTGTTAATTGATCTGAACTGACCCTGTTCTTTTTTGGGTGCGACTCCCAATGGGGAACAAACAAAGTTTGTAAAAGGAGGGGTATCCTGCTATCCTGCCTAACGAAGCCTCTTTCTCAATCTTTTTGAGTACCACCTCGCGGTGTGCGTTAGCAGATACTAAGTTGGTTCAGTGCGGGATTGGCGCTACTGAAGAGACCGGTATCCTGAAACCTGAAGGAAAAACCCAAATAGAGTAACCTTGCTGTCTCGCAGCTCGCATATGCATTCAACCATGGGATCAATTTAAAAATGTCAACAGGGGTGGGCAGCTCAGTATTAACTGGAGGATTTGGCTCCCTCCCCTTGTCTTTGGATTTTTTATTGCACTTGAACTCTGGGTGGGACGAGTGACCACAGAAAGAGTAGCTGTGCTTATATTTGCATGATCCTGGAGGGCGCGTGCAAACCTTTCTGTTAAAGGCCCAACAGGAGCCCTTTCTCTCGCCTGACTGTTGCTGACGGAAAGGCGGTTTAAAGGGGGCCTTATTATTGACACTTTCCAGCCAAACATTAACCTCTGTCTGATCCCACCCAATGTCTGGATCCTCAACTCTGGCCCACCTAAAGTCCTGGTCATAATCCAACCAAGCTGACCCGCCATAAACATGGTGCGCTTTCAGAATTTTATTGGAATAAAAAATCATGGAAGTTGTCACCTCCGGTTTCTTTTCTAACATAACCGACATATACACATTGAAACCGAACAACCAATTTGTGATAGATTCCTCAACCTTAGGCTTTTTCTCCCTAGGAGAAGCATCCTTACCCTCCTTCTCCTGATAGCGCTAAGGCACTGCGGCGCACTGGGTGGACTACAGGGGCGGTGTGATTTAAAGCCAACGTATTCAGCGATGCTGCCGGGGCCTCAGTAAGGGGCGGCAGGAAAGCAGCATCCCTAACCACCGTAGGTACGATAGGCGTAGAGGCGGGAGTCACCCTCTTGCGCTGAACTGGGGGGAATGCAGCACGCTGGGGCACATGGGAGCTACTCTCCCCTTCAGAGCATGACGCTGGGGACTCTTCACCCCCCCCCCCCCCCTCCTTTTTTAGCTTAGCCAACTCCAATTTCAATAAGCAGGCCTAATCTGGGTCCTTATCTTTTCTCTTTCCTACTCGGCCACCTTTAGTCTGTGAAGCCATGGTGAAAATCGGGTGGGGGGGAGAGGGGGGTCCAGAAACCAAGCTATATATCTCCATAAAAAACAAATGAGACACCAATATTGTGCTCACCTGCCCCAAGCCTCTGTCCCTGCATACACCCCTCCTTGGCGCTATGACAACGTGGTATTCCGCCCGAGGCGACCCAGATAACAGTAATGCAGGATCAAGGGCACTCGATGCAAACACATCCGACCAACAATAAACAGCTGAGGGGGCTACTCCACTGTGCACTGGCGAAACAGGGGCAAAAACACCATGCCTACTACCCACTGTGCCCCAGAAACGTTCACAATATTCAAATTATTGAAACACCAGAAACTGAACACTTAAACCCGAGAGTAAGTGACTAATAACTTAACCACTAGGCCCCAGTCACTCTTGTCACTGCACACTACATAGCAAACCATTCCTCCCCAGCCCGACCGTCAGCTCAAATTACTCACCGCCTGGACTGCGTTCCTGGCTCGGGGGCCACTGGGTCACCGATGCTCAATTAGGGGCACCTACCCCTGTAGCCACCCTGGGCCTGGGAGGCTGGACAGGACAGGTGACTCCCACCACTCTTCCCACGTAACAGGAAAAATACCAAGCTCTGAACCACACAGGTGCGGCTCCACAGTGGTGAGTTGGAGAGCGGGACACAAATCCGATGAGGCTGCCTGCACACCGAACGAAGCGTTGCGGCGCTTCAGGAGACTCCCCCCCCCCCCCCACGGAGATAAATTGGCTCCGTTACTTCTTTTGTGCGCCGAACAAATGCGCATGCAGCAAGACGGAGCCCGGTATGCGGGTTGGCGGGGGCCGGGGAGCAGGAGGAGCCGAGCCCAAGTAGAGTCCACCCTCGCAAAAAAACTTCGGAGGACCGCGGTGCAGGAATGAAGATGCGGGCCCAAAGAACTGAGGTGTCCCGTGCCAAAAAATTGCGCATGCTGGAGAAGATGCCGCGCCGGTCCGCTCTGTCGTCTGGATGGCCAGGTGAGGAAAAAGGCCCAGGCCAAAGGACACGATGTCTTTATACCCCACCCTGGCCACCCCGGCGGCGGCACCCAGCAATGATGTGCTTCCAGCCGCCCGCCAATCGTGAGGCGCAGTGCCGGAAGGCGTGAAGGCCGGATCTGGTTTTGGCCGGCACCCCGCCGGATTGTGCGAGTCCTGGCCCACGGGAGCCCCGATCCTAAGCGCCTCGTCTATTCCCCCATTTGGGGGGTGGATGCTCTGTCCAAAGGCAGCAGGGGATATCGGTAGTTGGTGAGGTTTCATTTTAGATGGGCAATCTGACTGTATGGCCATGGAACTATTTGTCTTAAGAGGAGACTTAAATGACCAATGGGACAAGGTTTTTGGCTAGTGAGGAAGGTTTCAAGAGAAGAGGAATATTATGTATGAAAGGTGCTGAAAGGCCGTTGGCCTCAAGAAAATGATATTTAAGGAGAGGGTGGTGCTAATTTCTTGTATTACACTGCCTGACAACTTAGTTTTACAAGGAGACTGGCCTGGAATAGAGCTCCAAGTTGCAAAATGTGCTGAAAACTGCAGTAATTCACTTTAAACACTACTTGGTTGTCAGTGGTTGATAGGTTCATTTTGTCCAAGAGGCCGTGTGCGTGTTCTACTTCATTGCCCTCAGAAGGACAATTTGGAGCAAATGGGTGATCAAATTTTTTTCCTTATAAAAGAAAATATGAGTATTTAGGCAAAGGCACGTTGTGGGAGAAGGAATGAGATGACGCGCTATTTGTGGCAGAAAATGTATGCAAAGAAGCATCTTTATTTCGGGTCTTAACACAAAGATCTATTGGGGTATGATTTACTCAGCAAAGATAGGCTGGAGGTAATTCGTTGCTTTCTTGTTAAGTGACAGCATGCCATTAAAATGATTTTTTTTTTTTCGAGGGCCTCTATGACTCGTGTAGTACCTGAATAAATATGGCCCTATCACAACACCCTTTTGAAACGGACATGGCTTCCCTTCCTGGTTCACACAACCAGCTTCATTATCCACAAAGTAGTTCCTGCCACCAGCTGTGCCTACCTGGCTGAAGAGAGGTCCTCTCCGGTGTCTGTTGGTGCATCTGCAGCCAGGGCACCATCACACTAGAGAGGAAAAAGTAAACACAAGACAACCGGTCTTATCCGTTTATTCACTCCGGATCAAGAACCACATCTTTGTATCCATCATAACTATCTCAAACCTGCTCAAGTTTAGAGAAGAGCAGAAGACCTAGGTCTTTAAAAAGCGGTGCATCGTGACGAAGGAACAGTCCAGTACTGCTCTCAGAATCCTGCTACCCCACTTGTCGCCTTATCGACTGAATCATTGCCTTCAGACCTGTACAGAACTTTGCTGTGTTTTTGCTATGCAATAACCACATATATTTTGATGTACCAAGGGTCCTAAAGTCTGATTAAACTATCATTAACAAAGCCTGTTTGTATAGCAAATGGTTAGCTTCAGGTTTTCATAGTACATCCAAAATGGGGACCGTTGATGGCAACAGTTCAATCTTCCATCAGGCAAAAAACTGGTACTGGTTGGATAGCAGCCCCTTTTCTCTTGTATGCCCTTATGTTCACGCGCAGCTGTTTTATCTCGCGTTCATGTTCGCGGGTAGCTCTTTTCTCTTGTTTGCTCTCATGCACACGAGCAGCTAGCGGACAGCAGTTTTCACTTGTGTGCTCTTTTGCTGTCATGCTCAGCCTCCCACAGCAGTGCAGCCTTCCTTTACATACAGGGTGGGCATGAACTATTTATTTAAGGGTGTGCACACTCTGGAGCCCAGTACACATTTTGATGATGGATGATACCTTAATTCTGAAACAGGAGACTTTGATCTGGTTTTCTCACCTTTGTTAGTTTAGGCGGTATGAGCCTTGATCATTCGCCTCTTAAGAGCAGCTTCCTACCTTATTGAAATGTGTGTTTTAGAGAGAGATGGGTATAGACCAAGCTGCTATCGGAAATGTAAAATATGAACATACAGTAAAAAATGAAAACATAGTGCAACAACCAACCCGAGCAGAAAGTGCACAGATGTATGTAGTTAAAGACCAATGTAGGTCCAAATTTTGTGCTGACGAAAGGATGGTTAGGAGTTTACTTGATGGAACAATGGAATAGGTAACTCGACAGGATTGAAGTTAAAGGCCCGCTCGTGTTTAACAAGCTTAAAAACATTTATGGTTTTAGCACACGGGTTCATTGGCACTCACTTTGTGTTTCCAAATAGATTTCAACCTGATTAGACAATGGGTGCAGGGAATTCAATTAGCTTAGAGCACCTGGAGGTCTTAGGTGCATAATGGTAAAAGCACATACTCCACTAAAATCGTATTTACTGCGAATACACATGCACTTGCGTACAAGAATATCTGTTTGTTAAGCATTGTTAGAAACTGCAATAAAGGATATGTATTTAATTAGGCTAAAGTCAAGGGTCACAGGCAATTTCATTTTTCTTACAATCAGCATGTATTAATTTGCAATTGTAATAATCCACTGCTGACTTTTTGTAACGCTCATTATCCAGTTTTGTATAAAAGAACCGGTTTGTGATATATCAAATAGAGACTGGCTGCCTGCCTGTGGGTCTGTCTCCCTGTCGCAATAATAAAGAGCTGTCTTTGCATTGCCAAGAGGAGTTTCTTTTTCGTTTCTTAAAGGTTTTATTCACCCTGCATCCTTTTTCCACTTGTTAAGCAATGAGTAAAAGAATGGAGCAGTTAATTGCCTTCCATTGTTAGTAATGTTGTAAATTGTGGGGCAATTAATTTGCCACCATAACGGTTTAGTGCAAAAAGAACAGATGATGGACAGAATGCTGAAGAAATCGAACATTTACCCCCAGTCACAGATCTGGGTTAAATCCATTGTTTTTTTGCATGCCATGCCAGGCCAGTTTAGAACTAGCTATATGCAAATCAGTCTTGACCCTGCTCCCCATGGGAACAGTCAAGCCCGAACTGCCAGACCAGGTCCTCCCTGGACCAGAAACCATCATCCTTGGACTGGTTTCGGGGTATCCCCCCCAACCCCCCCCATCAGCCAGGCTAGCTTGATTCTGGTGGCGAAGCGAGCATGGAACCCACGTCTGTGTGTCTTTTGCTTTCTCGCCCTAAGTGTGCCGGGTATGCCCAGATGTGGGTTCCAGGCTCACTGTGCCACTGGATTCAAGCTAGCCTGGCTGATGAGGGGGGGGGGATACCCCGAAACCGGTCCAAGGATGCTTGTTTCTGATCCAGTGATGACCTGGCTTGGCAGTTTGGGCTGGACTGTTTCCATGAGGAGCAGGGTCAAGACTGATTTGCATATATCGGAGTTTAAACTGGGGTGGCATGGTGAGCAAAAGAAGGATGGATTTAACCCAGATCTCTTGACTGTCAGTAAATGTTTGATTTGTTCCTCATTCCATCCATCATTTGTGTCTTTTACCATAAGAGTTTAGTGCATTGCTTTCATGGCTCGATTTTATCTCTGTGTGCAAGTCGTTCTCTGTGGACGAGGATTCCTTCCTGGCAGACACCACCGACCTGTAGTGGTCTGGCCATTCCTTTTTGATTGTTAATAGGCAGTTCTTGAACTTGTCAGAGACCACCTTTATCTGGTTCCCGCTCTGTGGATACTTTTCTTTGCTTCCAGAATTGCTGTACTGTTCTTTTTTTAGGTGAGTATCATTGCATGCTGAGACTGCCTCTGCCACTCTTTCTTAAGAGGAACTTCAGACCGGCATCTGGGTTACCTTCCTCCTCTAGAATAGTTAGTCCTTGGGTAACCTAGTGGAATATCCAGAGCTGAGCTTGTTGTTTCACAGCCACCTGCTCTACAACAGTAAAGTCCATTACACCGGCCGTTCCTGCTCACCCTGAGGCATCTGTTGTGTATCTGTGTGGTGTAGCCACTCTCTATCTCTGCCTTACCCTGCTTGACCTGTTGATGGTTTCTGAACTTAACTGTTTTTGATGTTGCTAGTATTGATGGCTGTGGTATTGGTGCTCTTGTGGTGTGGTAGTCTTGATGGTGCGATAGTGGTGCTGTGGTGGTGGTGGTAGTAGTAGTGGTGGTGGTGATGGCAGTGCGATATTTGTAGCATGGTAAAAGTATTGGGGGGTTTTAGTGATCGTGGTGGGATTGGTGGTAACCTACAGCGCATGTATCAGAAAGAACTGAATGTGATGAGATTAGTTTTAGATATAAAGTCATCCCTCCTGCATTGCAATGTAAGCACTCCATCTTATGCGAATGATCCACCAAACGGCCACTAGCATAAGGTGAAAGATAAATGCTGCTCTGGGTGGCGCTAAACCCCACTCTAGGTAAAGTTTTGATAATTGGAGGCAAGGTCAGGAGAGTACTAAAGTTGTCTGTGATCAGACTCCAAATTGGGTGAGATTTCTCCCTCGTGGAGTTCTGGTTGTAGTGTTCCCCCTTCCTCTTGAGTAAAGGCGTGTAAGTGGAGCCCCGCTTGATTATCTTCCCAAGTATACTCGTTGTAAACCTACGGTAGACAGTTGCCCCCGTGTGCACGCGCAGGTAATGTCTCTGCTTCCATCCGATAAGTGCAAATTCTAGTCAAGCACATTAGTTAGAAACGTGTTCTTAGTACAAAACACTGTACCGCCCCTTTTCCTAATTTCCCTTTTATTCCACCATGCCACGCAGCTTACAAATGCCATGTATACTTTTTAATGATGTCAATAGCAGCAGTCTCTTACCTACACAAGTTGGTCTCACTGTCTCGTTATACTCTATAATTACGGTGGCAATATGTGCTAATTAATTACTCTTTGATTCTATTTGCATTCTTTGCCAGTGCATATTAGTTGTTCAGAGGGCTCTTTAATTGCTCCCCCAGAGCCTGTGTTCAAGTGCCTATAAATTAACCTCAATGTCCCAAAATAGCACCCATTTTATCAGTTCTGTAAACGCCATGATATAGAAAATATTTTTAATTGTATGTACCCATGTAACGTGCTACCAAAATACTAATTTTCTGCAGCATGTTAACTTACAAAAGCTGTGCCGTAAAGTTAAACTGCATGTAACAGAGTTAACTGCGTGTGTGTGTGTGTGTGTGTGTGTGTGTCTGTGTATGTGTCTGTGTCTGTCTGTGTGTGTGTGTGTGTGTGTCTGTCTGTGTCTGTGTGTGTGTGTGTGTGTGTGTCTGTCTGTGTCTGTGTGTGTGTGTGTGTGTGTGTGTGTCTGTCTGTGTGTCTGTGTGTCTGTCTGTGTGTGTCTGTGTGTCTGTCTGTGTGTCTGTGTGTGTGTGTGTGTCTGTGTCTGTGTGTGTGTGTGTGTCTGTGTCTGTGTGTGTCTGTCTGTGTGTGTGTGTCTGTGTGTCTGTGTGTGTCTGTGTGTGTGTGTGTGTCTGTGTGTGTCTGTGTGTGTGTGTGTGTGTGTGTGTCTGTGTGTGTAGTCTGTGTCTGTCTCCTTGTGGGGACTTTGGTGTGATAACACACTCACGCTGTGGGGACCTGAACCCAGGTCCCCACAAGGCAGTGACCTTTAAATGATAAAAAATGGCTTCAGGAACATCTGTGTCAATTTTTACAACTTTTTAAAAAATTGTCTTGTGGGGACCTGTGTTTCATGAAGTGTGTTTATATTTTTTCTCAGGTCTGCCCCTGTAGACAGGAGGCGGTACTGCAGTCTTAAAGACACTTTGCATTTAAACACACTTTGTTCACCAGGAACACAAGTTAGCAGCAGAAAGTACAGATATTTCAAAGGAAAAGCTGCAAAACCCTGTGTTAAAAAATAATTTTCATGCAAAGTAACATTTTCCCCATTTAATAAAGTAAAACTTTATTTACATGAAAATTTTGAATTTAGACTATTTCAGTTTAAGAATTGTTAGTGGTTTTATGAACATTGCTAAAAGCAATTTGGGTATGTTTTGAATCCCAGATTACGTCACTATTGCAGTTTGATCCTTATCTGCAATTAAAGAATGATGGTGCATTAAAACATGATACAATATAAACCGATCTGATCGTTTTTTGCAAATTTGATTACATATTAATATGCACTTTGGAATACGTTCTTAAGATGATTGCTAGATGAGTGAGTGCCTAGAGTTGCATTGTGCTAACAGCTATGCTCTCTCAGACGCCGAACTGCAGTAATGTCATGCCCACAGCATGGGGAAGTTTAAATTTAACAGAAAAAGCATGTTCTTAGAACATTAGTGACATTCTTAGAAATATATTCAAATATTGCCATAAGATGAAATTACATTTAAATCCTTTGAATTGCTTAATTTCCAAACTGTTCCCAATGCTTTACAAATTGAAGCAGCTTCATTCCCAAAGATGGGTGAAGAACAGTCATATAACAAGCATTGGCAAAGCCAACAGGTGTCACCTACAAGAGAGCCACTGGCTTTGACAGAGTTTTTTTGCCCTGTTGTACAGCAGCGTGCCTGCTCTGCCGCATTGATGAAACAGAAATTAAAAATTTTAAAAAGCACAATGATACAGCCAAAACAGACCACATCAAGGCACTTATTTTTATTGCTGGCAGGAGGGTGGGGACGTGTGAGGGGTCAACACTATCAACGGAGGGGGTGGGGAAAAGAAAAATCGCTGACGCTGCCACTACTGATTACAGTATATAAAGAGGTTGTCAGAGCCTCCTTGGCCTTATTCAATTATAAAATGCAGACTCTGATATACATCAACCTTAGTGAAGTAAGTGCAGAGAGACAGGGTCCTGGTTCACCCTAATTAGTGGCTATGTTTTAAAAGCCAAAACAGGGGAGGTGGATAGGAGACCAAATCCCTATCTTGCATTAGGGCTCACAGTGCCCTTAATACTGCATTGGCACCCACACTTATAACAGTTTGGACTTAGTGCTTCAGCTAAGTTGCAACGTTCTGCTGTAAAATTGGCCACCTCTTGTTGGTGTCCACTTCAATTTGCCCTTCCTGTGTATTTAAATATAGTTTGCCTTCCAAGATCATACTAGTTTAACTACAACATACTGCAGTAGCATAGGCTGTGCTCAACCACCTGCCTTATGAGTGAGAAGGTCTTCAAGCCGGAAGTGTGGAGAGGATGTGGCGTTATGCTAGAGCTGCAAACTTGGAACTCAATTCTTGACGTTGGCTTGACATCCTGTGATTCTGGTCAAATCACTTAATCTCCCTGTGCCTAAAGAAATTGTACATGACTTAACTGGTGCTCATGTAAAGTGCTTCAAAGTGGAGTGACACAAGCACAGCACTGATGGGAATGAGGCATTTACCAAAGTATGTGAGAAGTGGCTTCTGTTGCTTCACCATGAGAACTTTTGTGTGGGTCAAGTCTACTAATGCAACCACAGCCATGGGTGAGGATGATATACACTACTGCTCAGGTCTCGAGATCTGTCATGAGGTAGCTGCAGCCTGTGACACATCAGTGCAAGACCTACTGAGAAGATGAACTGCCTGTGTGTTCATATTCCTTCCTCTTTCCTTCAATTGGGAATGTTACTATCATCTGCCTTGAGAAGAAACTCAGGCAGGGCTTCAGGGCAATGATCCTCGCACATAACAAATTTCCCATTAACAAGTGAATAGGCCGGTGCACCTGAACCTCCTGAAGTTGGTTCCCCTCCCAGAGTGGGAGATGGGCCCTGCTGGTAAGAGCGCACCTTTTGAAATAGAAGCAGCATGGTGTGTGCCTGACCTAAGATCTTGAAAGCAACTAGGCAGGGTATGAAGCATCTAAAACAGAGGGCCTCACTGATCAAAAACATTTGCTCATGGCATAACCTACATCAATATCAAAAGGTCCGGAGCACATAATTGCTGTACACAGCTGAACTATTTTAGCTACTCAAAGCCCTTACTATGACTATACACTTATTCTGTATAAAAATGACTCAATCCTGGAGAGCCTCATACTCCACCCAAGAGAAGAAGGGCTTTCACCTCTGACATAGGGTGCATAAAGAATGGACAAGTATACCACATTTAGGGGGTGAAAAATGTCTTGTTTAGAAGTGAAATATTTTTGGGCATAATATGTTGTCTATGATCATATTGGCCAGCAGTTGGGAGCAGAGATTGTGGGATTCGCTTAACTGCAGACTATTAAGAGTGTTTATAAGTTTAGGAGGCCTACCTTTAGCAAGGACTCTACCGTACGTGTATTGGAATTGAAGCATGAATGTTGCTGTAATTAGACTGTCATTTAAGGAGGGCAGTACTTTTTAAAATGAGGCACTACACTAAATATTTTGGGTAAGCCTAGAAAATTATTGGTATACATCTAAGAAGAAAGAGCCATAGCATGGATATGGGTGCGGGCAGAAAACAGTAGATGTGAGTCTGTTTTTGAATGTAATTGTACTACATTACCTACAGCTCATACCCTAGCATGGAAATAGTCTAAGTTAGTGGCTAAGCTGTAGACAGTATATTATATAAATACAGCCATGATTTACTCACATTTTGATCATGTACTCGTGTGGCATTGAGGGGGATTCAATCAACTTTGCCTCATAAAATGCTTTTTGTGTCAAACGTTGACGTGAGTGCAGCACCAAATTCTCTGCTCTGTGGTGCACAAACCCACTATCAGGGTGGGAACAGTTCAAAGACAACTGGAATCCACACAAAGCCAGATCTACTTAACTAATGTGTCCTGCCGTTGCATGAAGTTATACCACCAAACGAAACCAGGAGCAAACAATGGGTCTACGGAAAAGCCTAGGATATTTCCTGACACACATATAATTTCTGAAAAAATACCCACTTGACACAGCTCTTGACATTGTGCTGAAGTTTGTACTGGAGGGCTTTATCGTATATAAATTTCACAAAAGACACTACTAGCTTGCCTTAGCACTGTTGTGCAATGCTTAGAATCACGCAAAACAGACATCATTGGCATGCAACTCTTTGGAAAATATGGTACTGTACTATTTTTACTGTTTGTCCAAGGGAGTGCAATGGAATATTACAAATGTTTATATAGCACTGCCCCATGTTTAGTTTATCTAGATCACAGGGTGGCACCACAGCTCTATGTTTCTGAACAAGAGAGTAGCCAGAAAATGAGCATACTCCCCGATTTTGAACTAAAGCTCTGATGGTACCAAGTAAGTGAGCCCAACCCACCCTAGAAGAGCTCCCTTGTCTCTTCCATCCAAGCATCCTTTCACCCTTCCACCTATCTGTTGATATCCACTATTTCACCTTTACATTGTCTCAGTCATTCATTCTTTCATCCGTCATTCATTCTTCCCCATTACATCCATCAAGCCATCCATCTAGCCAGTCTGCCATCCATCCATCCACTTTGCCATCTATTTACTCTGCCATGCATTCATCCACTCTGCCATCCATCCATTATCCACTCTACCATCCATCCTTTCACTCTTCCATTTATCCTCTCTGCCATCCACCCATCCACTCTACCATCAATCTACTCACTCAGCCATCCATCTAGCCATCCATCATCATCCACCCATCCACTATGCCATTCATCTACCTACTCAGCCATCCATCTAGCCATCCATCATCCATCCACTCTGCCATCCATTCAGCCATCCATCTACTCTGTCATCCATGCACTCATTCATCCACTCTGCCATACATTAACTCATTTCATCCAATCATCGATCCATCCATCCATCTCTTTAATCTGACATCCTTTCACCTGCCCATCCACCTATCCATTCATTCCTCCATCCAGCAATACCTTTACTCTGCCATCATTTCACCTGTCCATTCACCCCACTATCCATTGCTTTACTCTGCCATCTATCCATGTCTTACCTCTGCTATCCTTTCACATGTTCACCCACCTATTCATTCACTCTCTCATCCATCCAGCTATTTACTCTGCCATTCGTTCACCTATCCTTCCATTTATCTATCCATCGCTTTGCCATCCATCGATGTCTTACCTCTGCCATCCTTTCACATGTTCATCCACCTATTATTGTGCTCTTTCATCCATCCAGCCATTTACTCTGCCATCCTTTCACCTGTCCCTCCAACTATCCATTCATTCCATGCATCCTTTCACCCACTCATCTATCCACCCACTCATTCATCCACCTACTCATACACCCATCTTCCTTCCTTTCACCCATCCTTCCTTTAAATATTCCTTCTTTCTTTCTTCTCTTCACCCATCTTTTGTTCTTCCTTTCTCCTGTTTGCTTTTCTATTGAGGCAGTATTTCTTTAATGCATTAATTACGACATTTTGTCTACCCAGGTGCAGACAGAATAGAAGCACAAAGAACTACAGCCCCCGCTGTAGCTGTTGAAGCAACACGACACCCCTGTTTCTGAGCTGTGCTAGCTCCAGCTTATTCACTAACTTGCACTTATCAAGTTATTGCATGCCCACACAGACATTCTGGGTTAATTCAAACAGGTACACTGCTCCTTTCAGAATGATATTCCTTCAGGACTCTTTAAGCATGTAACTTGAGTAAGAAGAGTATTAGACTGCCCACTGAACTGTGATCATCCACAACAGGTGTGTTTGTGGATGTGCAGCCAGCCAGGGAAGACTTCTCAAGATTGGCTGAACATCCCAATAACTACACACTATCTCTGTGGGGACTTGAACATGTTAGTAACCACACATTATTTATGGGGAGATTTGAACATTATATTCACACACTATCTTTGTGGGGACTTGAATAAGAATAATTTCACACACAATCTGTGTGAGCTCTTGAACAGTCCTATCACCACACACTATTCGTGTGGGCACTTAAACATCATAATCTTCACACACAATTGAGGTGACTCGAACATGATTACCTTCACACACAATCTCTTTGAGATCTTAAACATTCCTATAATCACACACTATCTCTGTGGGTACCTGAACATCATTTACTTCACACATAATCTTTTTAAGAGTTGAACATTCCTATAATCCTCATTACAATGTCGGTCAGAAAGCGTCTGACCGACAGTCGGATTCCCCTAGACCGTGTTGGAACCCATCCGCCCGACTCAGTCAGAAACAATTCCGACCTACCGATTATGATGCCCGCGGTCGGGAGGTGAATTCCGAATTGGTTCCGACTGGCATTTGGAGAATCCGAGTCGGTCAGGACTGATTCGTACAGCTCAACTGCCAGCGTTTCTGCCTGACCGATTACGATGTCGGATTCCAACAGCCTTTCCGACTCGGTCTGTCCGACACAAAAAGGCTGTTGGAAACGGACTTTGGTGGCCCCTAGCAGGCCCCCTTCATCCTGAGTCCTCCGGTTTGGGCTCGAGGGGATGTCCAAGGGACCCCCCTGTGAAACTATACACAGTATGGCAGGCACCATGGGGTGCCCGCAACAGGGAGCAAGGTTTTCCGCAGACACCCATTTTCCAAATAGGAGCCTGTGTTGCCGGTCGGAACACAGGCTCCCATTGAAGTCAATGGGAGTCCTTACGAACAGTGTTCGGAAGCATCGTAATTGGTCGGGCGGAACCACCAATCACAAGTCAGTCGGAACCGAATCCGACAAGGAGTCAGGCGGTGTAGTTTCCGACCAACATCGTAATGAGGCCCTAAGTATGTGCAGGGTTGAACATGCCTATAATGCATGTTTGAACGTGAACAATTGTACCTTCACATGCTATCTGTGTAAGTACATGAAGATTATCTTTAAACACTGTCACTGTAGGGACTTGAAGACTACTATAGTTGCACACTATCTTCTGTGGGGACTTGAACATAATAACAAACACACACTATCTTTGTGGCTGCTTAAACACCCCAGTAACCACATACTATCTCTGTGGGGAGATTTGACCATTATATTCACACACTATCTTTGTGGGGATTTGTATATGATTAACTTCACACACAATCTGTGGGAGGTCTTGAACATTCCCATAATCACACATGTCCTGATTCACACAGGTAAACTTACACTTTTGTGTAAGTTTATGACATTTTGCAATTCACAAAGTAATTTTACAGGTAGTATCTTTACAACTCCTTATCTTTTTATGTGCTGAGTCTCTGCCACGAGTTTAGAGGCTCTGCAGCCGTAAAGATACTACTCATTAAATGCCTTTGTGAATTGCAAAAAATTGTAAGCTTAAACAAAAGTTTAACTTTACCTTTATGAATCAGGACCACAGTATCTCTGTGACACTAGAACAGCATTTTAGTGGAGACTTGAGCATGATCATCAACCACTATCTTTGTGGCAACTTGAACATGATTACCTTCACACACAATGGCTGTGAGGTCTTGAACTTTCCTGTAATCGCTTCATTTCTTTGGGGACTTAAATATCATTATCTACCCACAGTATCTTTGTGGAGACTTGAACATCATCTTCATGCACTATCTTTGTGTGAACTTTATCATCATTATCTTCTCACACCATCTCTTTGAGGTCTTGATCGTACCTATAAACACACACAATCTTTGGAAAACTTGAACATCCCTATAATCACACACTATGTATATGCAGATTTGAACATGCCTATAATCAGACAGAATTCCTGTTTAAATGTGAACATCATTACCTTTACACACTATCTGTGAGGAGACTTAAAGATTATATTTAAACACTACCAATATAGGGACTTAGGGCCTGATTTAGATTTCGGCAGACAGGTTACTCTGTCACAACAGTGATGGATATCCTGTCCACCGAAATATAAATCCCATAATATCCTATAGGATTAATACTTCAACGGACGCAATATCTGTCACTGTTGTGATAGAGTAACCCTTCCGCCGAAATCTAAATCAGGCCCTTGAACACTATTATCTTTGCACACTATCTTTGTGGGGACTTGAACATCCTAATAAACACACACTATCTTTGTGGTAGCTTGAACATCCAAGTAACCACACACTATCACTGCTGGGACTTGAGCATCCCTGTAACCACACACTATCTTTGTGGGGACTTGAACCTGTTAATAATCAAACAATTTTTGGGGGAGATTTGAACAATATATTCACACACTATCTTTGTGGGGACTTGAATAAGATTCATTTCACACACAATCTGTGTGAGTTCTTGAACAGTCCTATAATCACACACTATCTGTGTGGGGACCTGAACATCATTTACTTCACATGCAATCTTTTTGAAACTTGAACATCCCTATAATCACACACTATGTATGTGCAGGGTTGAACATGCCTATAGTCCCTGTTTGAATGTGAACAATCTTACCTTTACATGCTATCTGTGTAAGGACATGAAGATTATTTAAACACTATCACTGTTGGGACTTGAACACTACTATAGTTGCACACTATCTCTGGGGGTACTTGAACATCATAATAAACACTCACTATCTTTGTGGCAGCTTGAACATCCAAATAACCACATGCTGTCTCTGTGGGGACTCAAACTTATCATTACCACACACTATCTGTGGGGAGATTTGACCATTATATTCACACACTATGTTTGTGGGGACTTGAATATGATTAACTTCACACACTATCTGTGGAAGGTCTTGAACATTCCCATTATCACACGGGGCCTGATCCACAAAGGTAAACTTGAATATTTGTATAAGTTTGACATTTTGCAATTCACAAAGCAATTTTACAAGCATTATTTTTACGACTCTCTACCTTTTTATGTGTGGAGTCTCTGCCCCGAGTGCAGAGACGCATCAGTCATAAAGATACTACTCGTAAAATGACTTTGTGAATTGCAAAAAATTGTAAACTTAAACAAAAGTTTGATTTTACCTTTGTGAATCAGGACCATAGTATCTCTGTGACACTAGAACAGCATTTTAGTCACACACTAGCTTTGTGGAGACTTGAACATGATCATCAACCACTATCTTTGTGGTGGCTTGAACATGATTACCTTCACACACAATCGCTGTGAGGTCTTGAACTTTCCTGTAATCGCTTCATTTCTTTGGGGACTTAAACATCATTATCTACACACACTATATTTGTGGAGACTTGAACATCATCTTCATGCTCTATATTTGTGGGAACTTGATCATCATTACCTTCTCACACCATCTCTGTGAGGTCTTGATCGCACCTATAAACACACACAATCTTTGGAAAACTTTAACATCCCTATAATCACACACTATGTATATGCAGATTGGAACATGTCGATAATCATATACTATCCCTGTTTAAATGTGAACATCATTACCTTCACACACTATCTGTGTGGGGACTTAAAGATTATATTTAAACACTACTATTGTAGGGACTTGGGGCCAGATGTATCATCATTGTAGTCCTTAATAGCAAATTTTACCGATACGCTATTAAGGACTCGCAAAATGCAATGTATGTAGGTTTCGCAATAATAATTGCGATTCCTACATATTCCTTAATTGCGATTCGCAATTAAGGAATACCTTCCCATTCATTCCTATGGGCCTAGAGGCCCATAGGAATGAATGGGAAGACATTCGCAATTTGCGAGTACCCAATAGGTATTCGCAAATTGCGAATGCAATTTCAAGGGTGCCAAAAGGACACCCTGTTGCACCCCTGAAATATGCATGTGTGCACATGTGGCGCACATACATGCCCTAAGGGCATGTATGTGCACCACATGGCACTTTGAAAAATGCAAAAAAGTGCATTTTTCTAGGAAATCGCGAATTACCACCAACTTGAAGTTGGTGGTAATTTGCGATTCCTTAAGGCCAAATCGCAACTTTTGGGTGCTTCCAGAATTGCATTTAAGGAATCGCAATCTGCAATTCCTTAAAGCAAAAATAGGGAATCGCAAATTTTGCGATTCCCTATTTTGCGATGGCTTTTTGGGATGATACATCCCAAAAGGCTTTTTCCCGTTCGCAAACGGGCCGATTCTGAGAATCTGCCCGTTTGCGAATGGGAAAAAGGCTTGATACATCTGGCCCTTAGGGCCTGATTTAGATTTTAGTAGATAGGTTACTCCGTCACAACAGTGACGAGTATCCCGTCCACCGAAATATAAATCCCATAATATCCTATGGGATTTATATTTCGGCGGATGGGATATCTGTCACTGTTGTGACAGAGTAACTCTTCTGCCTAAATCTAAATCAGGCCCTTGAACACTATTATCTTTGCACACTATCTTTGTGGGGACTCGAACATCCTAATAAACACACACTCTCTTTGTGGCAGCTTGAACATCTCAGTAACCACACACTATCATTGCGGGGACTTGAGCATCCCTGCAACCACACACTATCTTTGTGGGGACTTGAAAATCCTAATAAACACACACTATCTTTGTGGCAGCTTAAACATCCCAGTAACCACACACTATCACTGTGGGGACTTGAGCATCCCTGTAACCACACACTATCTTTGTGGGGACTTGAACATGTTAATAATCACACAATTTTTATGGGGAGATTTGAACATCATATTCACACACTATCTTTTTGGGGACTTGAATAAGATTAATTTCACACACGATCTGTGTGAGTTCTTGAATAGTCCTATAATCATGCACTGTGTGGGGACCTGAACATCATTTACTTCACACGTAATCTTTTTGAAACTTGAACATCACTATAATAACGCTATGTATGTGCAGGGTTAAACATGCCTGTAATCCCTGTTTGAATGTGAACAATCTTACCTTTACATGCTATCTTTGTAAGGACATGAAGATTATTTAAACACTATCACTGTTGGGACTTGAACACTACTATAGTTGCACATTATCTCTGGGGGTACTTGAACATCATAATAAACACACACTATCTTTGTGGCAGTTTGAACATCCCAATAACCACATGCTGTCTCTGTGGGGACTCAAACATATCACTAACCGCACACTATCTGTGGGAAGATTTGACTGTTATATTCATACACTATCTTTGTGGGGATTTGAATGTGATTAACTTCACACATAATCTGTGGAAGGTCTTGAACATTCCCAAAATCACACAGGGCCTGATTCACAAAGGTAAACCTAAACATTTGTGAAAGTTTATGACCTTTTGCAATTCACAAAGCAATTTTACGAGCAGTATTTTTAAGACTCCCTACCTTTTTATGTGTGGAGTCTCTGCCCCGAGTGCAGAGACTCCTCAGTCATAAAGATAATACTCGTAAAATTCCATGGGAATTTCGAAACATCGTAAACTTACACAAAAGTGTAAGTTTACCTTTGTGAATCAGGACCACAGTTTCTCTCTGATACTAAAACAACATTACAGTCACACACTCTTTATGGAGACTTGAACATTATTATCAACAACTATCTTTTTGGTGACTTGAACATGATTACCTTCACACACAATCACTGAGAGGTCTTGAACTTTCCTGTAATAGTTCTATCTCTATGGGGACTAGAACATCATTATCTACACACACTATCTGTGCGGAGACCTGAACATCATCTTCATGCACTGTCTTTGTGGGAACTTGATCATCATTACCTTCTCACACCATCTATGTGAGGTCTTGATCATACCTATAATCTCACCCTATCTCTGTGGGGACTTGAACATCATTATCACACACTAGGTATATGCAGTTTTGAACATTCCCATAATCATATACCATAGCTGCCAAGGTTTCAGATTGTTATGTATGACATTTTCATAATTTCAGTGTAATTATGAGTAAAATTTCAACGACTATGAGTGACAGTTTCACGCAAGCAAAATCAAGCAATAAAGACAAGGGAAATATATAAATATCAGAAATTACCATTTGAGCAACAAGAAACACTAAGACAATCTCAAAACTGCTGCAAAGCACCAGAAATGGAAGGGTACATCAGGGCCTGCTCTGTCCGGCCATGAAATACTGTAGCACACAGTGACACAAGCGTTTTGCCGGAAAATAAGAGCAAGTTGCCACCATCAGGATCCATATGAGGGCACTGTCTCTGCCATTGCCGCAGGTCTAGATAAATTTTTATATTTATCAAGCGCTTCACTGAAACAAAGAGGGCGTGATTCGCTCACTCTGAGCTCGACGCGTAGCTGCCAAGTTTTCAGATTTCTTATTTGTGACATTTTTATGGTTTCAGCGTACTTATGAGTAACATTCAACCACTAATTGTGTGGCACTTAAAGTGACACTTTTACACCAGCTAAATCGAGCAATGAAGTCCATGGTAATAACAGATAAACATAAGAAATTACATCCATTTGAGCAAGAAGAAGCTCTAAAAAGGTCTTGAAATGGCTGCAAAGCACCTGAAATGGAAAGGCACTATTCTACTGCAGCTTTGAAAGCTGATCATGCTGTAAAACAATTGTGTAACCACACTCCAGTCACACCCTACATGAGTTTACACCTGTTCTGACCATTGCAGTTGCTTTCAGAACCACAGACAAATTACATCATTGTAAATTTGCCAGACCATGTTTGGCTATGAAACACCTTATTGCAACTTAGATTTCCATACCATCTCTTTTTTATTTTAAACAGTACCATATTATGTGATCTCTCTGTAAACACAAAAATCACTGAACTCTGTAGTGCTTGCCCCGCCTGTAACAGGCCACGCTGCTGGGAAAATGCTGCCTTGGGCTGACGCTGTTCTAGTAGTTTGTTAGCTGGGATGTGGTGTTATAAGTATACAATTTCAGTGATGGAATCATCCACTCCTTCCCTTTACAACAATAATATAACTCTGCACCTACATACTTACTCTCTTCGAAATTACCATTTTACTTGAAACTGTTTATTTAATGTTAATTGGCGAGATAGCAACGTCTGATGCGAACCTGATAACTACCTCGCCTGCACAGTGCGAGCACGACATAAATGCAAGAAGCCACACAGCGCCTCGACGTCCACCTTTTAATGTCATTAGTAGAATAGAAGCAGTGATTAATCCAGTGGACTAGAGAGTGGGCAGCAATCTGCACACTGAAGCCCAACAAGAACCCAGCGTACAGAGAGTGATTGCACTTACTCACTACTTCCTATCCTCTGTTTTCCTTAACACTCCAAGTGCACGCACACAGGGATATCTTAAGGATTTCAGGGGCCCTGGGCTAAATGTAATTTGGGGGCCCCTAATTGGAACAGCTTTGGGGTCATGATCTAATTTTAGCTCTTTCCTGCTCTCTTTGGCCAGGTCACTCAAAGTGCACAGGCACACTGGTCCATATTCTATGTGTGTTTACATTTAATACTCAAGGATGGTGACTTGTTTTCAATATTAGAATATACAGTGCCAGCTCACTAATATTATTGCAAATAATCTTTGTAACTCCCACCTATTTCTCGTTTGTGAGGCCCTGTTTTGATCTAAAATGATTTTTTATGGATGTAGCTATTGTTGAAAAACATAAGCATTTCCCTGAAAAATGACTGTAATAACACATCGCCCACATTAAAATTAAATTAAAGGAAAACGGTGTTTAAAACAATCTGTTTAAAATTTACCAGGGTCATCATGGCAACACTGCAGAACAAAGGTGGCTATATCAAGGAGGGGGCCCCCTGAAAGGCTGGGGCCCTGGGCCAGGGCCCACTTTGCCTATGCCTTAAAAAGTCTCTGCATGTATGCACACACTCTTTCTATTGGCATTTTTATTTGAGCAGGAAATGGCCCCGTCTGGCTCTCTGACAGAAAAGTAAAGAGGAGAAAGGGTTTTGTACAGTAAGCTGTGGGGAACAAACACTGCTGACAGCTGCTCTGCTCAGGGCTGCTCAGACAGTACAGTGCTCCAGTCAGTCGAGCAGCCCGGAGACCTCAGTGCTTTGACCGGGGACAGATCAGGCAGATATTCCCAGAAGTAGACGTTTCGGTGAGTGAGCTAGTCCGTGGAATGGTTTGTCGGACTGAGCTTTACCTCTAAAGACAGCACTCACCGTGACAAGTTGATCTGATTCAGAGCCTTGTCTGCAGTCACACGATGTCTTCCTGGAGGCTCGACAGAGCTTTCTTAAAAACATCCTGCCTGGTGCAAGTCAGGCATGCCCACCTCCTAAACTACATCATCACCAGCACTGAGGCTGACTCGCACTATGCCACTTGGACCAGAGGGACACTGAGCAGTGCAACAAGGAGAAGCAGAGCTCCTGCCTGTCGCCTCAATTACTCCAATAGGATGTTGTATTTTTTAACGTGGTGACATGGGGCTGTGACGGGGCAAATGATACCTAGAGCCACCCGGCTGCCTGAATGGTAGCTTGATCAATGCAGCCCCCAGGCTGCAGCGGCACCATCCTTTTTCTTTTTAGAGTTGTAGCAGCCATGGCCATCGAATTTGCCAATAAACTCAGAGTACATTCTATGCAGCATCAGTCTCAGACAGCGGATAGTGTTCACTCTGCCAGTAGCGCACTCGCGCCGCTGCTAATGCAGCACCTCCAGCACCTCTCATGGTAAGGCTTGCACAGCGCTGTTGTTGTCAGTGAAGCGCTATAAAGGCATGACTAACCTATTTTAGTGTGGTGATGTGGACAACACATTAAAATGCATTAGTCTACCGCCTGATGCATGGTACTTGGCAGAACTGACATGTTATCCGTATTTGAACGTGAACATCATTACTTTCACACACTCTCTGTGCTGGCTGTGGTGAGACGGACAGAGTTCTTGTGTACGATGGCGAGTCCTCCTCCCGGGTGGTTCAGGCGGTCCTTCCTCTGGATCTTGTATTTGTCGGGGATGGCAGTTGCGATGTCGGGGGCGGAGGTGGCGTGGGTCCAGGTTTCTGTGAGGAAGGTGACGTCCGGTGACAGGGTGTCGAGGAGGTCCCAGATTTCTACTGCGTGTCTGTGCAGGGAGCGTACATTGAGGAGGATGCAGCTCAGGGGTTTGTGTGCGATGGTTCCCGGTGGGTGGGCGGTAGCTGTCGGGCCCGGAGGTGGGTGAAGGTGTGGCAGCAGTGTCGGCAGGAGAACTGGCCATGGGTGGTGTTCAGCGTTGACAGCTGGCAGTTGTGGTTTCTTCCGGGGTTGAGTGCATGGAGGGCAGCTGAGTCAAAGCGTTGGGAGGTCGGAGAACCAGGATCCCTGGCGCTGGTCGCGGTCGGGTCGCGGACGGGCGCAGATAAGTTTGCCTTTGGCGTGCCAGCGGTGCGGCCGCACAGCGGCCGCCATTAGGTAGGGGACGGGGGAGGGAGCACAGCTGGGAGGTGGGAGCGGAAACCGGCAGGGTGGGAGGGGCCGCGGGGGCAGCAGCAGCGGGAAAGGGAGTGGGAAATGGCAAACAGGAAAGTGGAAAAATGGCTTCTAACGGAACGAAATAGAACAAAAGGCAAAGAGAACAAATAGACAAAAAGGCAGAACGGGGCACAAAAACAGGGGACAGACAGGCAGACAGACAAAAGGCAGACACACAAGGCAGAAAACTACAGAAGGCTGGCAGTACGGACCAGCAGAAGAGCAAGGCTCTCCCACTGGACCACCAGGGATGAGGCGCAGGCACCTCAAGCTGTGGAGGATCCGTGGATTGAACAGAAAAAAAGATAAGACCTGATTGGCTGCCACCACATTAACACAGATGTCCATGTGGGATAACAATTTCAGGCCATTATTAGAAACCTTGATCAAGAGTAGATAGAGCCTCCTGACATATCAAATGCATAATACAAAGATTTTGGCACTTCATGATCACGTTTACAAAATTTGTGGGAGCAAGTGGTACACAAGCCTATTCAGGGCACAATTCTGGGTGAGAGTGGATACTGAATTTACACTCTTTTATAACAATATGGAGAAAATATTGTCAAATGGTTCTTTGGAATTGGTAGCCATGAATTATGCTTGGGAATATGCAATTGAGAAAACCCACAAAGAATGATCATGGCTAATCAGGAAATATGCACAGATATACTATGAATTGTGAGTATTGTAAATAGTTTGTACATACACAATGATTATTTTTCTCAAAATGAACTGACATATCACAGTTGAAGATAAATTGTAAATAAGAAAAAGGAAAATGTGGTTGACATAATAACATAGAGGAAATGAAATGTTATGCGACATGAAATGCAGAACCTCTAAAACTGTGCAAAGATGGCCGTCGTATATGTATCATTAGTAAAAGAATGATCCGTTTTCTATTTTGCCGATATACATTGCCAACCAATCGAAATGGCGAGTATAATTTGAGTATGTTATGAATGCCGGTTAACCCGACAATGACAAAGGCTTGTAGCCGAAACACGTTTGTTGGAGCGATTTTCATCAAGTGGCTTATTAAAGAATATTGCAACGATTTCCCGCAATTGTGCGATTCTATTAGGGTTAAATGAAGATAGCATGAAACTCCGCCTTCAGGAATCACGGTACCCTCAGTGTCAAGTGCTATATATATCTCAAGCTGTGGAGGATCCGTGGATCCAACAGATTAAAAGATATGACCTGATTGGCTGCCACCACATCAACAAAGATGTGGGGGCAACCATTTTAGGACTCTGGAACTCAGTACCCTGTCCAGCAAAAAGGTTAAAAAAAACATATAGGGCTGGGTAGGGATACGCTGTCTCCCAAGGCCTGTTTGTGGGTTCCCAGAGGGACCAATCTGGGACCAAGAACTTAAAATATTAGTGTGAATTTGTGGATCTGTGGTAGCTTTTGTTTAAAAAAAGGATGACTTTTTTTTAGAAAAACAAAACACCGGGATGGGCTAGGGCAGATTTTTCAATTTAGTTAGGAGCATGCAGCTTTCCTCTCCAAGCTGCTTTCTGCCCCTGGGCCCCCATCCCCAGGAGTCTGCCATTTATTTGGATGGGGAAGCAGTGTGGGGGGTGGCTGTACTGGACATCTGTGTGTAGGTGACCTTTCATGCTCAATGAATGAGATGTGTGTGACCAAGCCCCTACAGTGCACAGCCTTCACTTTGTACAGAAGTCTTCATGGATCACCCACTCCCTCCAGACACTCTAGTCCCATTTGATGTCCAAAACCCTACTATGCACAGCCTTTGCCCTCTACCAGACACTTTTTACGTAGACAATCTCTTGTTCACAAACAACGAGACATGGCTGGCCAACCCCCCCTACAACACACAGGCTTCGCTTTTTGTGCGTAGGGAACCTTTCATGCGCAATCCATGAGATGTGGTTTGCCAAGCCCGTACAACGTAAAGCCTTTGCTTTGTTTAAAGGTCTTCACAGAGTCCACTCTCCCCAGACCCCATTAGGTGGCAAGTTCCAACTAGGCCCTGTCTTCACCCTAAAATGAAGCATTTGTAGGTAGACGACCTCAATGAGAAGTAAGTGGCCATGCCCCTAAAAAACTGGCTCCCAACTGCAAAAATATACTTTTGTAAGCTGTGTTGCATCACTCACAGAGCAATAAAAAACAAAGAAATTGAATTCCTCTGATCAAAATGAACCAAATATTTCCATCCAGGGAGCTTATATCACAAGATGGCACTGTGTTTACTAATGCCTGGCCTGAAGAAAAGTGTAGGTGGCACTTGCTTCTCCTTTCAAGCCCCCAAACTATGGAATTCCCTTCTTGAAATGATTAGAGCTGTTCAGAATCACTTAGACTTCCAAAGAGTGGTTAAGATTTAGGTTTTCCCAACATAATAAATCAGAGAAACTATATGATCTCTTTCCCAATGAGTACCCTCACACATTCTGACCACTCTGCCTATAAACAGACGTCACTGCAAGACCCTTTAAGATCAAGGGAGAACTAAATAAGCACAATACCTTTATAAACACCCCTCTTAGTAACATCAGGAGATAACCAGATCACCCTACAGATATATCAATCATGCATCTTTCTCAAAAATACATAAAGAACAATAGTTGCAAATCACAGAGGTGATCCACTCCTCCAAATCTCACCTGACAAACCCAAGGCACAAAAATCAGGCATAACACAGTACCTCGCATTAGAAAAAGGGAAGCATAAAGTTGTAAAGAACAGAAAAATTCATCCCGCTTTCCATTAACATGAACTCACATTATTGATCACACCTCCCTCCTAATAACTTAATCTACCACAAAAAACTGGAGGAAATGCATGGAACAGTTTCTTGAGAGCACAGCTCTAGCTCCACTAATCAAAAATAACTAACAATGCCTAATGACCACCAGACTAACCACAGACCTTGAGTACTGAAATAGTGTGCTTCCTGCACAAAACACTTCAATATCTCGTCAGTGGTAGTAAGAATATATAAAGCAATTAAAATACAATAAACTGGCTCTAATACCTTTTTGCTGCAAGTTACTAACTGCTTTATGGTGTGCTAAATTCCATACTACAGATTTCGTTGTAATACTTCATGTTTGCAAGCAGATTATCTTTTATTTGTAAGAGCAAGATAACGAGAATGTAAGTGGTTTGTGAGACGAGTGATGGTGTGATCATGTATTATAAGCCATAAAGTCCTCTCTGCTGTATGTTAAAAGGATATTGCAAATCACCTCGGAATTTGAATGACCTACAAAGGAATTTGGATTTTAGCCTTATTCCTCTAAACAGAATCATGGAACTCCTTACTGATTTCCAATATCCTCTCCATGTACAGCAGCAGTGACTTTAACCCATTCATGAAAATATTTGGTGTTCCCGCCCGGGCAAATAAAGTACTATCTCCTTCTATATTTCATTGCTTATCTTAGGTATTTCTGTTCTATCTATATACCAGTTAAATCAAGTCCTTTTCTTTTAACAACATAAAGTACAGACTGGATATTGATGTTATTGAGTGCTGTTCACTGTTTCATACTGAATCTAAGTTATAAAGAATGGAAAGTCCACCTCCAGTGGTAAGACTTAATTCGATTCAGGTGCTTTGCACAAATGAGCCTCTAGATTTGCCCTAAGGTAAATTGAGAGAATGTGTCCTGTGCGCTCTTTTGCATGAAACATATGTGACAGCCCTTCAGGCATTTCTTTGTAGCAATATCTATTGAAATCACTCTAGGTGGTGTCCCAAAGCCATTTCTGGTATATCAACAGTTCCTACATATCCCTTCCTAAAAGCTTTTCAGTGCTCTCTGCTCTGAGGGTATTGGAGCACTTTACATGAGCACCCGTTACATTATACAAAGTTGTAGGTCCCATACACACTGTCACTGGAACCAAGCTATACCTGTCTGATGAAACCTTACTAGAGCGAAAACCGGTCCTGGGTTGCTTGTGTTCCGGGTCAGAGATGGTCTGGCCTAGCAGTTTGGGATGGACTGTTCCCATTGGAGCAGGGTCAAGACAGATTTGCATATGGATGGGTCCAAAGTCAGGTGGCATAGTGTACAAAAAAATCAATAGACGGGGATGCGGCCAGAGTAATTACCAGTGGCTGAGATGAATTCAAACATTCCATTCATAAATTTTTTGTATACGTTAGTGTGTTGCCCTAAAGCTAGTTGTAGTATGGAATATGGGAGTATTTTCATTTGGCAACTTTCATGCAACAGAGTTTTGGAAAACTCTATATATTTCAAGTCAGAAACGGAGCCTTAAGTTACTCAAATAATACCCATTACAGGAAAATATGCATCCTTCTACCACCTCTACCCTCCTCCCACCCAGAGAAATGCAAATTGAATCGTATACTGTCATTTGCTTCTGCTACTTTAAGGGCCTCATGTACAAAAAGTAATTTTTCCAGTTCCTATTTAGAAATAACAAAATGTTATGTACTATGGGTCCAGAGTCTTAAATAGCAACTTTTATGATTCGTTATTTAAGAATACTTGGGGATATATTTATTAAGATTTAGCGCTGTTTGCATCTCAAAAGTGACGCAATTCATTGCAAAATCTTTTTTTTCCTGATTTACTTGTTTTGCGCTGGAAAATCACTTGAAATTAGTGCAAAGCAGCTTATTTATTGCAAGGGAGCGTTCCATGGGTGGTGCATGGGTGCTCCCATGCAGCCACCCAAGGATTCTGACACAAAACTCTATTTACTTAATAAAGTAGACAGGGTTTTGCGTCAAAAAATAGTGGCCACTTCAACCAGGCGCTATCACTGAGAAATGCTTTTATTTCTTTTTTTTCCTACTTTGCATGTGTGCTGCACTGTACAGCAAACATACAAGGTGGGAAAAGTTTTAAAGTTAGTCTAAGCATAGTATTTTGTATTGGAAGGGTATCCTTCTAGTACAAAACCTATGCTAGACTCACGCAGACACCCTTGCACTATGGTGCAAAGGTGTATGCATGGTGCACAGCAGTATATTTCTGTGCCGGCTCTAGGGAGAGTGCCATATTTCTGTAAATATGGTGCTCTCCTGCTCTCTCCTTCTCACGCAGCGCAGCATTTGCAGCTGCTGCACTGCTCCGCTTGATAATTTATTAAATCTGGTAAAAGGGGTTGCAATGTGCACATTGAATTTCACCGAATGCATCTGTATTTTGCGAACCAACCAATGTACTAGTAGGTCAGTTCACATCATACAGAATCGTAGTAGGTCGCAATTTGACCTACCTTATTAGTATGCATGAGCTAGGTCACAAATTGCAACCCATTATCATTGGCTACAATCACAGGGATGGTGACCTGCATGGGTGTTTAAAAATGTTGAATGTAAGGCGCCTCTTACCCATTTCACATCACCCCAAATCTATCCATCTGAACTCCCTACATATTCCTCACGCCATTCCTGTAATTCTCTTCCTTCTCTAAAGTTCCACTAAAGCCTTATACATATTTCTCTGATCTTATACAGTTCTGCACACTTTCTACATTTTATCCCTCTTCAAAAAGCAATCCCCAAACACTCTGGGGCATATTATCAAGAAACGGCGTTAAAATTATCGCCGTTTTAGCGGCAGAAAACTGCTGCTAAAGCGGCGATAATGGGCTTGATAATATGCCCTGGAGAATTCCAATAGAAGCCCATGTTCTGGTGTCAACATGGGCTTCTATTGGAATTCTCCAGGGCATATTATCAAGCCCATTATCGCCGCTTTAGCAGCAGTTTTCTGCCGCTAAAGCGGCGATAATTTTAACGCCGTTCTTGATAATATGCCCCTAAGTGTTCTTCTTACGTCATGTCTCTCCGTGGTCTCCCCTTTATATGTTTTATTTTGTAGCTCTGTCACTTTCTCCTTCCCCCACATCCCTCCATTTCAATTAAATGAACAACTTGAGAAAACATATCTCCAAGCGTTCACTTTGTGAAGGGCTCGAGATATGAGGCCCTTTCCTCCTGCACAAAGTCATGGCAGAGATGCAGCTATTTAATTTCAAATAAAAGAAAGTGCATTTTAAAGTTAGTTCTGCCTTTTAAAATGAAAAACGCTGCGTGATTGTTGCAATTGTAAATTTATTTGGAGATGGAGTTTCTGCTCACAGACAGCCTTTGTCTGCATGCCGTAGCCCCATCCTTGCTGCAATCACGGCCGCATATCAGAGCTTTCCCATGCTGCTTACTTGAAGGAAGGTGTGTTGTTAGGAGCAAACCCATCCCCCAGTCTGGGAAGGTAGCAGACTTCAGGTGTTTTCGGCCGCATGGGTCTCTTGCGATGCTAATGACCCTTTTGTTATGCACAGAGACGCGCATTTGCAACTCTGCCCTTCTGAAGTCCTGCCTTGAGTTTCCGTTCAAGGCAGATAGTATTGCACTTGATGTCTGGAAGGAAGGCCTTTCTGTTATCCTCTTCAGGATGCAACAAAACATTAAATACTTTCATGCCTTTCACTAAAGGCGCGAAAAGCGTGTTCTTTGTCATGAACTTGTTTGGTTTTAAATCCACAGACATTCTCACGTTTGCATTACATGCATTGTCCTGAAATGAGGGGCATTTCACGGCCACTGTTGTAAACACAGTACTTTTTTCAACAGGTCTCATATTTTAGAATAACCCCAAAACATCTCTCAGATGTATTCAGCGCCTGAGTGATCCATTGAGACACATTAATAATAATTACATTTCTGTACGGATTGTCAGGGCTTTTTTCCTAATGGAAGGAGGTGCTTCCAGAGGCCCAATAATGTGAACACTTGGTACACCCAAAATTGAAAACACAGTTTAAAACAAAAAACAAGGCATTCCTATTAGTACACTTGTGCTTTTGTGCTTTTATTTTCTTTTTAATTCAACATTTGTTTTACACTTGCTCCTTTAATGGGGAGAATGTGGCATATGGCCAGAGCTGCTAATGCTGGAACTGGAGATCGTGGTTCGAGTCTCAGCATCAGTCCAGTAATTCTGGGCAAACACTTCATCTCCCCATGCTTGGAATAAAATATGTCCTTGTGTAATGTAAGTAGTGCTCATGTAAAGCGCTCAAATACCTTACGGTCGATTTTGCGCTATATAAAAGTAGTCAAAAAGAATTTAAGAGCCTCAATGAACAGCATTCATAAAATGGTGTTCTGGGGCATCCATGCACAAAATACACACTATCATGTTGGTAAATAACAATTTGATTATCACTTACTGAACTCGTAGTTAAGTTTCTTAAACCGCTGCGCCTTCTGCAACATTGGAATTTGTATCAATGTATGTTAAATGGTAAAAATACTAGAAATAAAGCCTTAGAATCTGATGCAGAATTTCACTTTAGATGCATAGTTCACACATATTTTGTAATTTTGTGTGCATAATTTGCTTTTTTAATTTCGGGAAGGCTGACATTCCATAGGCTGTGAGTATGCCCTTCACAATGTATTCGCTTAGTTCTGCAAAGTACACACATTCAATACTGATGTGGTATAAGCTACAAGAGGCGTTACACACTCTCATTAAGGGGCACATTGATCAACAAATCATGCGATACAACGCAGCAAACCACCTTGCTGCGCTGCACTGCTTGATAGGGAAAGGGCAGGAATGCGCTGTACTTGACATTATAGAAGTCATTCCTGTCATTTCCCAGCGCTGGGGCACGATAGACTGCCTAGCACCAGCGCAGGCACCCATGCACCATCGTGCAAGGGTGCCTGCGTTGTAAGCAGGATTGTGTTTGTGCAGGAAAGGGCACCTTCCTGAACAAAAACAATCCTGAGAGGTGTTAGAAAGAAGAAAAAACAATGAGAAATAAATATATTTCCCCTCATTACGCCTCACCTGGGGTAAAGTAGAATTTTGACACATTCCAAGGTTTATCAGTGTTAGTAACTCTGGGAAAGTGCCAAAAGCCATGGGTGGAACCTCCGGAAATAGGTTTCGTTCAATGAACAGATTTGACTCTTTTTGAGGCCTCACCTTCCTTCTACACCTACACATCCTATCAGGGCTCAAGAAACTGCGTATATATGCCCAGAAAAGACATGGACCTTACCCACATCCCTCCTCGTTAAGTGTGCAACTCGGGTATCTACATATAGCTATTAGGGTCAGACTTCCATTCCTGGAAAGTTATGAGATTTCCCTCTGCGAAGAGCACATCTTTTTTTGCAACATCTATTGGCATGTAAAGTCATTGTTTCTTTTGAATATTCCCAAATTTTGTACCAGTATGTGTGAAGGGCTGTACAAAACCATAGAATATGTACACTGCCACAGTCTATTGGTTGGCATCTCTAGCCAGAGAGAGGAATGTGCAAGTGTTGAGGCAACCAATGCCAGCCTTGGATTACTTTGAAGAAGTTTAGTTTCAAGTGGGCCTGTCTCAAGTCAAGGTCATGTAATGACAACATCTCTGGCTAACTGTCCACCAAGAAAGTTGTTTGGGGTACATCCTGCCAGCCGAGTATCAGCCAAGTGTCATTTTGTTTAGAAGGTGCATTCTGGAATGATTGTTTTGTACATACCCGGCACAACTCTGCTTTAATGTCCCCAAATTTTCAAGAAGTAATTGATTGGTGAATTCCTCTTTAGTGCAATCACGGGGCAATGAATGGTTCCTCAGGCACTGTGTCAGTTGTAAGTATTTCCACTTTGATTACTAGACAGATGAAATTCCTGTCACAGAGATTCAAATATTTTGATTTAACCATCTCGCAGTTAGTGCTTTGGCCATAAAAAACCTTTTGTTTTAAAGGTATGCCAAAAGAATTTTTAGCCACCAAAAATCAGACCTTAAATGTGCCAAATCAGAGCATTTGAACATTTCAGCTTGTCGATCTTCAGTGTTTATGTATGGAGTGCCAGGTGGGAAACTTTGCATTTAACATAGGTCATCAGTGTCTAGAGGGGCTTGCTTTTGTGTACAGGATGCCTGTTGCTGAGACTTAGAATTGTAATAGTCCCTTTTCGATTAGAAGCCAACCGGGATCCTGAGCACTGGGTATGAGGGGTTTCAACTGCAGAATGTAACAGGCCTCACAGTAAGACTGCATGTGCAGCAATCACAGTCCATCTGTTGTTGTAGCTGCATATAGTTTAAACATTAGCAACAGAAGTTGGGAGTTGTTCCACACAATGTATTATTAGGTTCTGAGACTGTTGTAACAGGTGGCAGGGATTTTGAGGGGAAGCATCCTAAAGAGGTAGTTATATCTTGCTACTACAACCCTTCCAACAGTTTGCAATCTTCTGATATGGAAAGTTGTAAAGGCTTTCATTTGACATAATTTGCTGAGGTTTTGGCATTAAGGGGGAGTCTGATTGTCATGTGCCATGTTTGCTAATCCCATATGGAATGCTTCACTTTACAATCAGTTAATTTTATAATCCAAGAAAGAAGAAAAGTTAGTCATCAGGTCTTCAAGGATGCAACTGAATCATCAGGCTCCAAAAAGTTTAATGGCATATAACTGTAGTTTGAGCTCCCCTGCCTGTTTCACTACGCTGTTCAGATTTCCTAAAGGCTACCTCCAGAAGTTATAGAGTCAGAATGAACATGAGGGGTGAAGCAAGACAGCTATGGTGCATGCCTCTGTGAACATGGATGACATTTGACAGAAATCATCACCTTTGAATCTAGCTTGTGAGATTTGTACAGCTACTTAAATTGTGCTATAACGTTTGGTTGAATACCAGTTCTGGAGAGAATGCTATTCATATATTCACATTCAACACTATCAAATGCTTTATCAGCATCCAAGGAATGCCTCTTTTTCTCATTTGAGACATTACAAGCTTACAATAGGAGGTGTTGGAGCATTCTGAGGTAGTTCCTAGATAATCTTCCAGGGAGAAAGCCTAGTTGAGAGCAGTGGGGACCACTTTCTTTAATTGACTGGCAAGTACTTTTGCTTAAATCTTCACATCGGAGTTGATAGTGAGATTAGTCTGCAGCTGGAGCAAAGTAGTTGGTCTTGCCCTGTTTTGGATATCAACGTGATAGTTAAAATCCATTTGGACTTAATCACTATCTTTGGCTTCCTTGAAAACTGTGTACAACAGAGAGGCTAGCCTATTGGGATTGATTTTACATGAAATCAATAGGGAAACCACCCTCTCTCACTGCCTTGACAGTGGACACTAAATTAATTCCCTCCTTGAGCTCTGCTTCTATGACCTTGCTTGAGTCTGAATACTTCAGTGTGACGTGAATGCCCAGACACATGTCCCGTGCTCACTGTGCCACTGGAACCAATCTTCACCTGTCTGAAGGACCCTAATCAGGGAGAAACCAATCTTGGGTTGCTTGTGTTCAGGTTCAAGGAGTGCCTGGCAGTTTAGGCAGGATGCTCCTATTGGAGCAGGGTCAAGACTGATTTGCATACAGCTTGTCCAAATGGAGGTAGGATGGTGTGCAAAATAACGATGGACTGGGATGCAGCCCTGAATAGTTATCTGTGGCTGAGGTCTATTTAAGCATTCCACCATCACTCTTTTCTACACTTCCCTCTGAACCCAGGGTAAACATGTTTCAGTCATCAAACAAGATAGCTGGGGTCTATAGCTTTCATCACAACCAGCATCCCACTACTGATGTCTTTGTATGTAGGCTAAACGTAATGTGTGGTAGTTAAGGTGCATTCAATATCAAGAAAATTTATATTTCTTCTACCAGGCCAGTTAGTTCAGGATAATACCTAACTGTAAAAAGAGGTTGAAGAAATTGCATGTGCAGAATCAGTCGGGTAGAAATCACATATTACTAATATCTCCATTTATACATGTAAGGCTTGGCTATTCATGCATTTAATGGTTGTGAAGCCCTGTTTACTGGCTATAACCAAATATGTTTTAGAAAACATAGCACACACATGCAAGGTGGCGCACAGTGTCATGAAGTGGTAAAGAATTTATAAATGTTTAGCTTAACGGTGAACAATTAGTAAAAAGATATTTGTGGTAACAAGGTTTTTTTGGGCTTTAAAAGGACACTTAATCTATTTAAAATAGGAACCGGGCATGATGGTAGATGTTGCTGTGTCAGGGCGAAATGTATAAACTGTGATGAAGTAAATACTGGAACAATTAGTCAGTCTCTATGTGGGGACCTCAAGTAACCATCCCAGTTTTTGGCAAAAATAAGCAGCTCTTCTGGGAAGGTGAGCGACTACCCAGAGCGAGCGGCATGCTGGCTTCCAATGTCCACTGACAGTACTTCCCCATTTTTATGCACCTTTTGGAGGTCTGGAAAAAGAGGTGACATCACCACGTCAAACATGTGTGTCTGCTCCATAGAAAACAGTTGTCTGTGGCCCAATTCTACACAGGACACACAAGCGATAGACAAAAATAGAATGACAAAATATGAACAAACCTATATTGAGGATCTTGCCTTGACTGGGCAGTATTTAATATACCCACAAATGCATTTGATATGTCAGCGAATATATTGATAAAGTCCAATCTCAACTACTACATAACGGCTGGTTGTCAATATAAGACTGCTACGTAGATGGAGCTAGCAATACAGGATGACTATAAGTCAGACTTTATCAAATGCACTTAGCACAACGGTGCACCTCTGAAGGGAGATGAGAATGACAATATTCGAAAAGCATCACTATAAAAACACTATCTTTGTGGGGACTTGAACAACACTATAATGACACTGTATCTTTGTGTGGACTTGAAAATCACTACAATAACATGCCATCTCTATGGGCACTTGACCATTCCTGTAAATACACACAACCTCTGTTTGGACTTGATCATTAGCTGCACACTTTCTGCATGGGGATTTAAACTTAGTCTGTACACACTATTTCAGTGGGGACTTGAATACAATCATCTTCCCACACTGCTCTGTGAGGACTTGAACATCACTACGATAACACAATATCTCTGTGGGGACATGAGCAACACTATAATAATGCACTATATTTGTGGGGACTTGAACATCTCTACAATAACATACCATCTCTGTGGGTGCTTGACCATTCCTATAATTACACACAACATCTGTGTGGACTTGACCATCATTAGCTTCACACTCTTTATAATGGGATTTAGGCTTTGAATCTACACACTATTTCAATGGGGACTTAAACACAATCATATTCATACACTGTCTCTGTGGAGACTTAAACATCTCTATAATAACACACTATCTTTGTGGGGACTTGAACATCACTATAATAACACATTATCTCTGTCGGGACTTGAGCATTCTTGTACCTATGCACAAGCTCTGTTTGTTGACTTGAGCATCTTTAGCTGCACATTCTCTGTATGGGGATTTAAGCTTTGTCTTTACACACTATTTCAGTGGGGACTTGAACACAATCATATTCATGCATTAACTCTGGGTACTTGAACATCCCAATAATTTCATACCATCTCTGTGGAGACTTGGACATAAATAAATTCACACACTATCTCTGTGAGCACTACTATAATCATATGCTATTTCTATGGTGACATGAATAAAATGATCATCACATTGTACTTTGTGGGAACTTTCCTCACAGCTGAAGACACCATCTCTATACAGACCCTGGTGCTACTGTGATCACAACCACCTCTATTGACATTATCACACACCATCCCAATGCAGTGATGAGATACAACCTCTGTGGGCATCATCTGAAACTACCCCTATGCAGACATTAACATTGCATGCATTCCTAGGGAGGTGTTGTCCAACAGCTATTTTGGCAAAAATGTAAGCAGCTAATAAAGATCCGGGGTCCACTTGACCATATTCCTTGATTCCATATGTTAATTTCTTTATGGGTTAGTTCCCTTATCTCCTAAGATTTTAAGCACTAACAAATAGGTTAAATACAGTTTTAAGTGCCTTTCTGTAATCAAGATATACTTTCGGACACATTAACATAATCTGTCTTTTGTGTATGCCCCTAGTATATATACAGCAATTCATATATGAATAGATTATAATGTTGTCTGTGTATATTGTTGATAAAACAAACATTTAGTCATGTGCCTTTGACTGTATTAAATTACAAATAGTATTATGGACTAGGTCCTCACAAGGATGGTAGCACATGTTCAAGTCCCCACAAGGATGGTTCTGTGCGCGTAATTAAATAACAATATATTTGCAAATTTGAAGCAGGATCCTGTATCATGCATTTTTTCTTAACATTTTTCTGTTACTGGTATATTTTAAAAACATTGGGAAAGGTTAGTCCCCACAAGGCAGGTATCCACATATAGTCCCCACAAGGGGGGGGGGGGGGGGGGGGTGGGTGTGTGTGTGTGTGTGTGTGTGTGTCTCCGCGCAAACAGTTAAGATTGTAACTCTGAACTTCTTGTAATGAATGGTCTCCCCTCGATTTCATGGTGCAGAATTTGTTTTCGCTTCTCCTTTTCTGTTTCCTCCTCCCCATTTCATCAGCCTCCCGTCTCTTTTCCCTGTCTTCCTTTCTCTGCCTTTCAACACATATTTTAATCGCTTTCCCTTTTGTGTTGAAGAGGTTCTTTAATGTGTCAGTGTGGTCTCCCAAGTTGGGTCTGTCATGGCAGATGGGGAAGTGGTCCGCCCTGTTTTCTACGTTGTTCAACTGAGGAACATGCTCGCCTTTCTACTCTGAGACATTGTTATTGAACAGGCGAGGTGTGCTCACGCCCATTACCACTTACGTGGTTCTAGGGAATAGATTTGTATGGAAATGTGAAATTATGGTTTAAAGAAACCGGACTGACTTTTTTTTTTTTTTCTTTTTTAAAGGGATTTGCTGCTTTCTTTAAACCTGGATCTCTACTCTGCAAAAGCAAAGGTAAGTCTTGGCATCAACACGCTTCTTTAACCTAGTACGGCGTCATTCTCTCCTTTAGTAAGATAAAACCATAATGCTGTGCATGTTTTTTTATTGTAATTTTTATTTAGCTTTTCAACCCAGTCTGCATTCATACAGTGATCGACTCACAGATCCACCAGTTACACTTAAACAGTACATGGGCATTCAAGGGCATTCATTGCGTGCTGCACTGGCAGGTGCTATTGGGCAACTTTACGCAGGTAGAGGGGAAAAAGAGAAGAAAAAACCCACAGTTTTCATATATAATCACAGACCAATATAGCCTCTATCAGCACTACTCATGGAGCTAATGCAGACTCGAACTACTGGGTTCACAGCCTTCACCATGGCAGAGTCCAAACGGTTCCCAGATGTCTGTGCGGCGGTATGCCTGCAGGGGTGTGCGACCATATAAATGGAATGGGTGAATCAGGTGGTCAAGCCGTACAGCCAGTGAGCGAATCTGAGGGGGTGGTGTGGGTGGGAGGTGAAAATGCCTCCTCCAATTGATAGTCACTCTGCATTTCCCAGCCAGCAGGGCGATTGCAATGAACAGTCTATGGAAGTTGGGGATGTGTTTGCCTAGCAGGGTGATCAGTGATGGGAGCGTTAGCTCAAAAGGTATCATCTTAATTTATTGGTTAGGTTAAGCCATTCTGCTTGAGTTGGTGGCATCCCCACGCCATGTGCAAAAAGTCTACAGCCGGGGTTCCACACCTCCAACAGCTGGAGACTATTCACTTTGGCATATAATACACCCTATATGTATAAACTTAAGCTGGAGGAGGTGGACTGTGCCGTGTGGTGAAACCTTCTTTATCTGCTGAAAGTCAGTTGGTGTCTGGGATGACATATCCTAACTCAATGTCCTAGCCCTCTTTGGACTTCGAGTTCATAGGTAAGGTTGTGGTAATGGAGCGGTTGTGATAAATGTGCGGGGGTTAGGGTTTGGTAATATCATTGACAGAAGTGGCCTTTCGGAGAAGTGTGGAGGTTCAGCCAGGAAGGAGGGATGGACTGCTTTGAGGGAACTACGGAGTCCATTATACAATAGTACATGTGATCCAGCAGAAGCCCCAGGGTTGAATATTTCACAAAACTGAATATTTCAATGGGCCCATATACATTCATCCAAAAATGTTCATCAACACTCCCTGGACGATCCGCTGGGGGGTCAAGTTTTGTAATTCACTTAAGTTCTGATTAGTTATTTCCCTGTAACCACAAATCGGGTTAAATTGACATTTCAATGCCTAACTAATCTTCACGAATCAACACTCTTTCCCTCTAGTCAATGGACCATTAGTTGAGTTAGTTGATGGTGATATTCACAACTCCTTAACTAATTCACAGCTCTTAGTGAAATGACCACAGACTGAGTAAGATTTCTAAGCTTTATCTAAAATTTCAGTCATAAAGTTGAACGCTCATCATTACAGATTCACAGTGCAAACTCCATCATTCTTCAATGGGAGAGAGAAAATTAATTTAGCAAATACATTCAATTGCACAGCCTCATTTAACAAATCAATGCATAGAAGTGGATAGATGTAGAGACAAAAGACGTATATTAACGTACTTTTGCAAAGAATTGTGCACATTTTTTAAGACAAAATGACATTTACCTAATAGAGATGACTGGAAAAACCACCCCTCTGGCCAAAGGAATGGTGGAGGTCCCCTGACTTAGGATCAGGAGACAAAGACTAAAGGACAGGATCAGGACAGGGCTAATACTTACTAGACTTTTCTACAAACCCGACGCACCAGGGCGATTCCCTCTCTTACACTCTCTCCCTCCTCGATATTCTTCCGCAATCTTCGAATCTAATCAAGCTGCGTTTCGGATCTGAATCTTCCCAGTCTGCTCTCGCCTATCTCTCTATGATGATCTTGATGCTCTCTCTTGATGCAGAATACTCGTCTCTCTCTCTCAGCGTCGATGATCAATAACTTAACTCAACTTACTCTAGTTATAGTATTTATTTCTACATGTCCCACCCTCGAGTTGCAAATTTTACTAAAATACGGAATATGATTGGACAGGGGTAGGGCAGTTTTCATCAAACCATACTGACATATTCATTAGGTCTCGGCCTGCACCAGCGCTTGCCAATGCTTGTTTTTATTAAGGTACTTATTGTTTGCTAGCCCTTCCCCTTTAGCTCATTCATATTGTCCTCTTCCCATGCATATATTGTTGCCATTGCAATAATTCATTCAATACAGGCTACATAGACGAGTGATACATGTCGTCTTTTTCTCATGTCTTCTGTCCTTGATATTTGGCAGTCATTCAGCTCCTTCGGTCACCGGGTCACATCATGAATTCACTGAGCATGCGCTACTTTTGATTATCCGTCGCCATTTTCTTTTTCTGTTATGCTTTAGCAGGCCCGAATGCACACTAATAAAAGAATCATAAACAGATGTTATTTTCTTAAACATATCATTCTCACTGTTCACCACCCACTTCTACTCTGTCCCATGTTATTAGTGTCTCTCTAGGCAAAAGCGTTAACAGCAGCTTTCTTTTAAATTCAAGCAAGCAGATGCCGGACATGCGGTACCTCAGGACCACATGTTAGTTTTTCTTGCGCATGCGCGAGGTTTTTCCCTCTGAAAGCGAGTTAGTCACGTTATCGCTACGTAATTCAAGTTTGCACATGCGCAAAGCATTTTCGCAAATTAAGGCGGGTTTTAGTCGCGTTGCATTTTATTCTTCATTAGTTTAAGCATGCGTAAGTTTCTCTCCCCATGTGTCGGTGTCTGGTGTATATTAGTTTCGTCTCATCTACAGTTTTAACGATGAGTGAAAGTTAATGGAGGATTTCTCCGAGCAAGTTTCATTTTCTCGAATCCTTGCTCCATCAATCCCCCCTCTGATGGCATTTTTGAGCCGTCATAAAATACCCATCATTACCAAGTGCCAACTTTATTCATCTAATTTTATTTTTTTCCTCTCTTTCTACTAATTCTTCGTTTTTTCTTTTTCACGCCTAATGCTTTCATTTTATCATATAAACTTCCTTTCATTTCTTCTAACTCAATCTCTTCCCTTTTTCTTTCTTCCCATTCTCTTATTCTTTATTTCTGCCAACATTCTTTCTCTTGTTTTACTCTTGCAACATCTATATGTCATCATTATTATCAGAGCTATTATTGCTATCGAAATTACAGGTATTAGGATCTTCCCTAATAGACTACTCCCTAAAGTGGAAAACCAACTACCTATAGCGGAAATACTTTTACTAAGACTTTTCCAGACACCGTCAACCTCTAGTTGGGTCAAATCGTCATGGATCTTTGTAATATTCTTAATATATCCCTCAATACCTTTACTTTTGTCAGGGATATATGTACAGCAACGTTGGACTTTAAACATGCCACAGACTCCACAATCTTTTGCCAATAATATATCAAGTGCAAGTCGATTTTGCAAAACCATAGATCTAATTGCAACCATTTCGGTATTAATCATTAAGAATCCCCCAGCAGTATCTGTCGATAGACGATCAACTATTGTTGACAACTTTCGTATTTTATGTGAATTCAGTATGACTTCAGCTGTCGGTATCAGTGCACCAAATATATCACCTACTATTTCTGAAAAACTTGTTCTTTTATTTCGTTTTAGTCCTTGACTTACTACATCCATTTCATTGTTCTTAGTAATGTGATATACCTTTAGAAATGCTATTCGAACATAACTACCATACCATCGCGTGGGCAACCTATAATAGGCATTTTTATCACACACGTAATAAAACCCTGGAAAAACAGGATCAGTTCCACCTTTTAGTCCCCATTCCCCCATTATTAGGAAGGTATGTTCACATTCACTAGAACCAATGAAAATGTTGTTATAGTCAGTTTTTAGTCTATGCAGACAGAATTTTCCCAATTTTGACAAGTCTAGGGACATCGCAGCATGAGTCTCGCCTTTCTTATAGTCCCCTTCATTATTAACCCATGGAGGTACATGTGACTTCTGTTCAACAGCCTTCTTTTGAAAATCCTGCCTTCTTTCCTCTACTAAATTTAGAAAATCTTTTTCTTCATCACGCAAAATACATGTTAGATTATTCTTATGAGCATATGTTATGTCTATTGGGTTTGTTGTTAAGAAGAACTCATCCATGAATTCTGCATCTTTACCACTAAGCACTGGGTTCAGGTTTCTTCAAATAGGGATTTCTGAAAATACTAAATCCATATTCGAATAATAATACTGCAACTTGCCTGTTACATAGAACAAACTGGACACAACACTACATGACACAACATATGTTAAAGGAAGATATGTCACCCCCTCCGAGACAGACAAAGGTAATTTCATGCAAACATAACAATCACTCACATCCATTGTATCTACGTATTCGTAAAGAAGTTTAGTAAATACATTTAATGACGAATCACTATTTGACTTGTCATGATGATACATGCTCTCATCCATTTGCTCTAAATTAGTGGTAGTTCTTTTAGTAACTGCATTCACTCGGTCACTGGTATTAGTGTTATTTCTGTTACTATTTACCATTAGAATAGGTATCACAACAGTTGGCAACAACAACATTAACATTAGTATTAAAACACTACACAAACCATTTTTAACACAACTTCGTTTTAAACTAGATTTCGAATGTTCAGTCACTTTCGTTTCTGCCATTTTTAGTGTTCTAAAATTGATCAATATCTAAATTATTTCTTCTAAATTCTAAAATGTATTCTAAAAAATTAAAAATATAAAATCTTTGTGTGATCCCACACTTCAAGAGCTTTTTTGTCTTTGTTCCCCTTTGTCTTTATTTTCTTCTTCTTTGGTTTCTTTTCTTTTCTTTATTAATTTGTCAATTTCCACCCTTTGTGTCAGTCTTTTCCCTTTAAGGTGGTCTCAATTTGCTTTCATCAATTCCTTCAATAGCAACACCTTCTTGTTCTTCATTCAGATCAAGATTCTCAAAGTCCTCGAGGATGATATATGTCCATTCAGGAGCCTTATATTTTCTGCTCGGAACTCTCACTCTTTTTGATTTTCGTAAAGATTTTCTTCTTGGATGTTCTTGCTCAGTTTGACTTGATATTTCATTTACCTGTTCTTTCCCTGTTTTTCTTCTTAAAAATATCTGTCCTTTTACTCCACTTGGCCAGTGATCACCTTTTCTGATCCTCTTTGTTTGCACTGCCTTTTCACCTTCCTCGCCAATTTCTAACGTTCTTTTGTTTTCTCTTTCTTTTATCTGAGCTTGTTCTGGACTTTCTGATCTTTCTCTTTCTGTTGATTGAATTTGTTCTTGAACTTTAAATCCTTATTTTTCTAATTGAGCTTGATCTGAATTTCCTGTAGTAGATTCTTCTGTTGACTGAATTTGTTCTGAACCTGTCAGTCTTTCTTTTTCTTATTTTGATTGAGCTTGATCTGGATCTTCTGTTGACTGAATTTGTTCTGGTCTCTCAATCTCTTGCTAATCCTCGGCCTCTACAGCAGCCTCTTGAGACCCAGTAACTGGTGCCCCCCCCCCCTACTTGTCTTGTACTTGGTTGTTCATCAATGCGTTCTTCAGAGTCTGTTTCTCTGATTTCTTCGACTTCACAACTTTCAGCTTCTGGTTCTTCTCTTTGTTCTACCAGTTGCTGCTCTTGTCGTTCGGGTGGACTTGGGACTCTTTGTGTATGACTGGCATGGATCCAGTTTGGCAAACCAGCACACTTCACTGCTGTCGTGACCAATATAACTTGATGAGGTCCTTTCCACCTGGGTTCTAAACACGATTTTCTCGTGTGCTTCTTTACCACAACCCCGTCTCCTGGACACAAATCATGAGCTTGATTCGGCTGTGCTGCGGTTGCATCTTCTCCAACCTGGTGAGACACAGAACGTACCAGATCAGCTAGTCCTTTACAATAGTCCAACACTAGATCATCAGTTATATTCATAAGTTTGTTTCCAGGTACAAATGCTTGTCTCATTGCTCTTCCCATGAGAATTTCATGAGGACTCAATCCCGTCCTTCTGTCAGGGATGCTTCTAAGGCTCATTAATACAAGGGGCAAAGCATCAGGCCATTTCAGTTAAGTGGATGCACACACCTTCCCTAATCTGGATTTTATTGTGCCATTGAGCTGCTCAACCACTCCAGAGGCTTCTGGCCGATAGGCACAATGTAGTTTCTGTTCAACTTTGAAAACTGTACAAATTAATCGAATTATCTCATTGTTAAAATGAGGTCCTCTATCTGATTCCAAAGTGACTGGAAATCCAAATCTGGGAATGAGTTCTCTCAACAGTAGTTTGGCAACTGTGAGACTGTCATTCCTTCTCGTGGGATAAGCTTCCACCCATCGAGAAAACAGACACACAATGACAAGGACGTACTTCAAACCATTGCACGGCGGCAGCTCTATGAAGTCAAGTTGCAGTCTTGTAAATGGTCCTTCTGCCTTTCCGATTTTTTTCCCCAACTGACAACTGTTTTCCTACCTGGGTTCTGCTGTTGACATGTTAAGCATCGCTGGCAGAGACTCTCTGCAATTAGCCTAAACTTGGGATTGTACCATGTCTGCCTGAAGTGCCTAATCATGGCATCCCTCCTAATGTGTGTAGCTCAATGATATACTCTTGCCATTTGTGATAGTAAACTGTCTGGCATTATAGGTCTACCATCTGGACACACCCATACTTCATCATCTGCTCTTCTTGTGCATCTTGATTTGATCCAGAGTTCCTTTTCTTTAGCATCTGCCTCATCCTGTAACTGTCTAACTTCATCCCATGTTTCAAAAGCAGAGAAACACATGAGTTGGCAATTGGTAACTTCTTTTCCAACCCTCTGTTCAAAGACATTGTATTTTGAGCACAAAATTGTGCAACTTGGTCAGCATATTTGTTGCCTTGTCACATAATCATTTCCTGACTTATGTGCGGCACATTTGACCACTGCAATTTCTTTTGGCAATTGTAGTGCTTCCAATAGTTCTTTGACATTTTTACTATTCTTGATAGGAGAACCTGAATGTGAGAAGTTGGCCTGGTATATGCTGTTCACTAATTAAAGTGGACACCTTGCACCAGGGCAAATCGACTCTTATGGTAGATAGGTTTAAGACAACCTTTTAAAGAAAGCTATCCTAGTGGTAGCTGTGGAGAGCAGCCTTCAGGCTAAGTCTCGGAGGAATGTAAAGCAGCTTGTTTTACCATATAATCTCTTGAATCACCAAATGAAAAGACACCACACAGGTATATATATCAAATATATATGTATTTATTTCTAAATAACTCTCTACTAATCTCTTTATGAGATTAGAAGACAAACATATGCACAAATCAACGTTTCACAATAAGTTAAGCACAAAATATGGCTGGGGCCCTAGGGGCGTACCAGACCATATACTAAGTAAGAGACTTAGAAACAACGACTTGCAGGGAGACAAGGCCTAGGGCCTTCAGAAGTGCTGGGGCCTCACAAAACCACCCAAGGCAGGTAAGTAAAGGACCCACGGGGACGCGTGCAGTGTGGATACACAGGCGCGAATCGCCGTTAACTTCAATGGGGCAAGTCGCGGTTGGAAATAAAGAGTTTTAGGATACTTCGGGAGAACCTACAAGCAAGTCACTTACAGGGTAAGTAGTTCTAGGGCCCACACCCACAGGAGCACCGTAGTGCTGGAGTTACCTCACCCAGGGAAGCCGGGTGCACAGGTGTCCTTTGGTGTCGGGTCGCGGCGTCGTTTTCAATGGCGAACAAAGAAGACTTGCTGCTTGCGGGAGCTGAAGAAGTGTCCGGTGGAATCCAAGCCTGGATTCTGAAGAAGGATGACCTGAAAGCAGAGGGGACAGTGTTCAAAGTCACTTGGCAGTGACCCGGGGCAAGGAAGATGGATGCCCACCGTCGTCGGTCGCTTCAGGTCGGTTGCGGGTGCCTTGACTCTTCAGCCACGTGGTCCAGGAGGCGTCGACGACGACCAGGAGCTGGATTCGGTGTGTCCCTCGACGTCTGCAGCTGACTGCGGTGTCGGCAACTCGATCGGAGCCAACAAGCCTTGGCAGCCGCAAGTCCCGGGGAGATGGAGAAAAGTCGATGGCGCAGACCAGCAAGGTCTGAGGGACTCACCCAGCAAGGGTAAGTCAGGGCAGGCCTGGAGCAACCAGGGGAGCCCTTTGGTTTCTTTAAGAAGTCTTCTGGGGACCCACAAGCCAGCGGGCAAGGGATCGCGAAGACACCTCGGGCGGAATCACTCAACAGGGGCCCACGGTCACTCGGGACGGTGTAGGCCTCTGATCTTCGGAGGGATTCCTGCTGGAGGTCGGGACCACACGTGGTCCAAAGCACAAGTTCGTAGAACGTTGTGAAGGGGTTGCACTCGACAATAGTGCACGGTACCCAGGGGTCGCGGTTCCTCGTTACTCGTGGGGTCCACTTGCCTCAGCTTCGCTGGGGACTCACGATGGCCTGGGAGAGGTCAGGAAATCCACTTCTTGGGCTGCAGGGACTTCGGACTCCGGCGGGAGCGGCGTAGTTTGCGACCGTCGTTGTCGTTTTTGGTGCCTGCCAAGCAGGGGAGTCACTCCTTGACTCCAAGGGAGATTCTTCTGTCTTCCAAAGGTAGTGGAACGTCGAAGGGCCAGGATTCTTCTGTAGAGCGTCGTCCAGGGGTTATCTGCTTTGCAATGGCAAGGTTCCCCTCTTATACTAAAAAGAGGGGATGGACTAGCTCTATGACCCCACCTATGGGAGGGTCAAGGGAGGGGTGGCTACACCCACTTCCCTTTGTCCAGTTTCGCGCCAGAGCAGGGGCAGGTAGCCCCTGAGCTGGTTTGAACTGGCATATGCACAGAGGAGCCTTCTGCTCCCCCAGTGCAGGACTTCAAAGCACTCTAAGAGTGCACCCACCCAGCCCCAATACACTAAACCCTGTCTGGGAGGTGGTTACACCTCCCTGTGACAGGATGCCTATTGTTGGGCTTCCTCCACTGTGAGTTTCGGTCATCAGCAGGAGGGCAGCCCAGTGTCTGTGACTGGTGGCATCCATTTTGTGATGCCAGGGCTCTTTAGGATTCTACCGCGTTTCCACAGCAGGTACATGTCTTATCCCTCTAGAAGGGTGGAATGCTACCCCCGCCGCCAAGATTGGCGGGGGGTAGTATTCCAAGATGTTTGACACCAAACACGACATGTTTTGATGCAGCCATTCCAAAGTTAGCATTTACCGCGAGGATATAATGCACTTAAGAGTATATGGTTTAACCGCATCCACAAACAGCACCAGAGAATGGACTCTGAGAACTGCAGAGGGGCCCTGCTCATGCAGAGGCACCCCCTCACATAGAAGCCAAGCACCCTGCCCTCAGGATTGATAGGGCCTGCCATAGGGGTGACTGATAGGTTTATATGTGTGTGCAGGAGAGATATAGGAAACCTATATCTCAGTGAGGGGTGCTAGCACCACCTCACCCAGGCTGCAGTAGCAGGCCTGTGGTGTCAGATTTAGTCTGCTTCCCAGGGGTGGCATAATACATGCTGCAGCCCCTGGTAGGCCTGTGAAGTACCTATGCCCTTGGCACCTAAGGTACCATATACTAGGGACTCATAAGGCACCACAGTAACCAATCACTAGTGCACCTAGAGTGCACTCCATGTCATTTAGAGAGAGCAGATAGACTGGGGCCCTGAATAGCAGGATCCCAGTCCAACTAAGTCATAAACCAGCAAAACACCATAAAAAAAGTGGGGGCAACCATATAGTCAGATTCCACCTTCCTACATAACCCCCCCAAACGAAAGGAGATAAGGCTAACCTTGACCAGTTGAGCCTATATTGACTAAGTGGCCATATAAGGAAGCACCTGCACTAGCATGGTTGCCCCCTATGTTATGGTCCACTAAGCAATCCCTCGCCCTAAGGGTAAGAGAGGGTCTCCACCATGGGGAATCACTACCTCTGGTGTGCTTAGGTAAAGTACAAGGCCGGTGAGGTGTCTGAGTAGGGAAGTGAGGCCCTAGGAATGTTGGCCTCAGCTTCCTCAGATCACTGGTCACCATGTATGCCTGTCTTTCCATGACTGAGTTGCACTTTGCTCTAAGGGTCAACCTTTGGCTGCCTACAGCTGGGGGTTGGGTCCCTTTGGATGGAACACTGGAGGGACATGGCAGGTTTGGAACCTTCTGGTCCCAGGTTTGCCCTTGCCTACCAGAGTCCTTCTGGGGGAGGTCCCTACATAAAGGTATGGGGGATCCCTCAGTGTGTAGAGGAATTTTCACCTGGCTAGGGCTACTAGACTGGGTGCCCCTAATCTGCTGATGGGGGCTTCCTCTGGACAGGGGGCCCGGGGGGTCCACTGACCTCCCTGACCTCTGCAGCCCTGGGCTGACTGAGGCAGGGTAGAGAGGGGCAGGTTACCTGCTCCAGACTGGGTACCACCTTGGAAGGGTCCTCTGCCATCAGGGGTGTGGCCAGGCCAGGCCTGACTACCTCTGTGGCAGTTCCTTCACTAGGGGTAGGGTCAGTTCCCTGAGGAGGCTGACCCTTACCTACTGTCTGGGGGAAGAAGACTTTTCTTCAACCCTTGTGCTCTCTTTTGGGGGAGAGTGGGCCATTCTTTCAGGCTCCATCTCTCCAAATTCTTGGGCTGGGGCTGTGGCCATCACAGCCCCACTAACCTTTGCAGGGACGCCCAACATCCTAAGATGGGTTTGGTGTTCAACTTCAGCCCAGGCTGAAATTTCCAAATCATTGCCCATCAGGCAATCTACAGGTAGGGTTGGGGACACTGCCACTCTTTTGGGCCTGTGACCCCCTCCCAGCTGAGATTGACTATGGCCATGGGGTGATCTGTTCTGACACCATCAATGTTGGTCACCTGGTATTTAAACTCAGGTAAAAGCTGGTGAGGGGGGACTAGTTTCCCTGCCACCATGGTGACACTAGCCCCTGTGTCCCTAAATGCCACAGCTTTCTGACCATTAATCATTGGCTCCAGTCTGTACCTGCCCAATGCTATGGGACCCATGGTAAAGGTGGCAAATCCTATACCACCATCAGAGTCAGAGGAGTCTGTTGAGGGGTCCCTGTCTAAACTAGGGCCCACCTCTGTTCCTCTTGCAAAAGCACCTAACTTTTGGGTGCACTACTCCCAACTGGAGGATTACTACTGGTAGTACCAGGAGGGTGGTAGTAGTTGTGGGAGGAACATTTTCTTTATTGCCAATCCTGGGGCAACTGGGATCAGTTTTCCAGTGCCCAGGCTTTTTACAGACATGGCAATATGGTTTCTTTTCAGGAGAGGAAGGAGTTTGGGACCCACCCCCAGAAGAGGAATTTTGGGGCCCTGTAGTGGACTTATCCTTAGATTTATCCCCACCTTTCTCTTGGGACTTGGTAGAATCTTTCTTGTGGTCACCACCCTGATTCTTAGGCCTTACCCTGGTTCTGACCCATTTGTCTGCCTTCTTTCCCAATTCTTGGGGAGAGGTCAGATCAGAGTCCACCAGGTACTGGTGTAAAAGCTGGTTTTGACAATTATTAAGGATCTGTTCTCTCATCATTAGATTATAAAATCCTTTGAAATCAGTAACCCTACTGCCAACCAGCCAACCCTCCAGAGCCTTGGATGCACAATCTACAAAGTCTGTCCAGTCCTGAGTCTGTGCCTTCTGGGTATCTCTGAACTTCAACCTGTACTCTTCAGTGGTTAAGCCAAACCCATCTATCAGTGCACTCTTCAGGACCTCATAATCATCAGCATCCTCCTCTCTAACAGTGAGGAGCTTGTCTCTACCTTTATCTGAAAAGGAGAGCCACAAGATTGCTGCCCACTGCTTTTGGGGGACCTGCTGTACTCTACAGGCCCTCTCCATAGCAGTTATCCACTTGTGGATATCATCCCCACTCTGGTAGGGAGGAACAACCTTGCTCAGGTTCCTATGGTCAGGGACATATTCTCTGCCTCTAGGGACACTGTTGCTGCCACCAGGGGGTTCTAAACCCTCCCTTCTGGAAGCTCTCTGGATCTCCAGGGCTTCTCTATCCAGTGCCAACTGCTTGGTTCTGAGGGCCACTTTGGCTTCCTCATACTGGAGCAGTTTGCACCTTCTCTCAGAGGAGGTCTCTCTTAAGTTAAAGTATGAGCTCCTCTCTTGGACAAATTCTCTGCCAGAGTGATAAGAGTGCTCAGATTCCCTGGAAGGGGATCTGTGCCTCTCATCCACTCTGCCAGTTCTCTTAGGGAGAACTCCTCTGTCCTGTTCAGGCTCCTTGAAGCCTGGCCCTTCAACCACAGAGTCTTGGTCATTCGGATTGTCCTCATCTGACCCAGATACTATGATTGACCCACCCACTGATTCAGACCCCTTAGCTCCTAGAGCCAATCTAAGGTCATCTGCTGTCAGCAGATCTATCAGGTGCAGGGTTGAGGGACTCTGTCCTATCCTCAGGTGTCTGTCAACACACATGGCTCTCAAGTCAGAGAAAGCCATGTCCTTATACTGAGGCTGAGTGGATCCACTGGGTCCACCCTTTAAGGACATTCTAGTGTTGTGCAGTGTTGTACTACCTACACTAGTTTGTGGCCTACTGATCCTAGCTTGAGCTGTGGAAAGGGTGTGCTATCCCTTGGCACACAGCTCTAAGTTCAGTAGAACTTATTGATACTAAGCTTGACTTTATATGTACCTTGAGTACCTATAATGGTTTTCAGTTAGTAATTCAAATAGAGATTTTCTGGTAAAACAATGGCAAGCTGGAATCCCACACGCTGCCCACCAATGTGAGAAGTTGGCCTGGTATATGCTGTTCACTAATTAAAGTGGACACCTTGCACCAGGGCAAATCGACTCTTATGGTAGATAGGTTTAAGACAACCTTTTAAAGAAAGCTATCCTAGTGGTAGCTGTGGAGAGCAGCCTTCAGGCTAAGTCTCGGAGGAATGTAAAGCAGCTTGTTTTACCATATAATCTCTTGAATCACCAAATGAAAAGACACCACACAGGTATATATATCAAATATATATGTATTTATTTCTAAATAACTCTCTACTAATCTCTTTATGAGATTAGAAGACAAACATATGCACAAATCAACGTTTCACAATAAGTTAAGCACAAAATATGGCTGGGGCCCTAGGGGCGTACCAGACCATATACTAAGTAAGAGACTTAGAAACAACGACTTGCAGGGAGACAAGGCCTAGGGCCTTCAGAAGTGCTGGGGCCTCACAAAACCACCCAAGGCAGGTAAGTAAAGGACCCACGGGGGACGCGTGCAGTGTGGATACACAGGCGCGAATCGCCGTTAACTTCAATGGGGCAAGTCGCGGTTGGAAATAAAGAGTTTTAGGATACTTCGGGAGAACCTACAAGCAAGTCACTTACAGGGTAAGTAGTTCTAGGGCCCACACCCACAGGAGCACCGTAGTGCTGGAGTTACCTCACCCAGGGAAGCCGGGTGCACAGGTGTCCTTTGGTGTCGGGTCGCGGCGTCGTTTTCAATGGCGAACAAAGAAGACTTGCTGCTTGCGGGAGCTGAAGAAGTGTCCGGTGGAATCCAAGCCTGGATTCTGAAGAAGGATGACCTGAAAGCAGAGGGGACAGTGTTCAAAGTCACTTGGCAGTGACCCGGGGCAAGGAAGATGGATGCCCACCGTCGTCGGTCGCTTCAGGTCGGTTGCGGGTGCCTTGACTCTTCAGCCACGTGGTCCAGGAGGCGTCGACGACGACCAGGAGCTGGATTCGGTGTGTCCTCGACGTCTGCAGCTGACTGCGGTGTCGGCAACTCGATCGGAGCCAACAAGCCTTGGCAGCCGCAAGTCCCGGGGAGATGGAGAAAAGTCGATGGCGCAGACCAGCAAGGTCTGAGGGACTCACCCAGCAAGGGTAAGTCAGGGCAGGCCTGGAGCAACCAGGGAGCCCTTTGGTTTCTTTAAGAAGTCTTCTGGGGACCCACAAGCCAGCGGGCAAGGGATCGCGAAGACACCTCGGGCGGAATCACTCAACAGGGGCCCACGGTCACTCGGGACGGTGTAGGCCTCTGATCTTCGGAGGGATTCCTGCTGGAGGTCGGGACCACACGTGGTCCAAAGCACAAGTTCGTAGAACGTTGTGAAGGGGTTGCACTCGACAATAGTGCACGGTACCCAGGGGTCGCGGTTCCTCGTTACTCGTGGGGTCCACTTGCCTCAGCTTCGCTGGGGACTCACGATGGCCTGGGAGAGGTCAGGAAATCCACTTCTTGGGCTGCAGGGACTTCGGACTCCGGCGGGAGCGGCGTAGTTTGCGACCGTCGTTGTCGTTTTGGTGCCTGCCAAGCAGGGGAGTCACTCCTTGACTCCAAGGGAGATTCTTCTGTCTTCCAAAGGTAGTGGAACGTCGAAGGGCCAGGATTCTTCTGTAGAGCGTCGTCCAGGGGTTATCTGCTTTGCAATGGCAAGGTTCCCCCTCTTATACTAAAAAGAGGGGATGGACTAGCTCTATGACCCCACCTATGGGAGGGTCAAGGGAGGGGTGGCTACACCCACTTCCCGTTGTCCAGTTTCGCGCCAGAGCAGGGGCAGGTAGCCCCTGAGCTGGTTTGAACTGGCATATGCACAGAGGAGCCTTCTGCTCCCCCAGTGCAGGACTTCAAAGCACTCTAAGAGTGCACCCACCCAGCCCCAATACACTAAACCCTGTCTGGGAGGTGGTTACACCTCCCTGTGACAGGATGCCTATTGTTGGGCTTCCTCCACTGTGAGTTTCGGTCATCAGCAGGAGGGCAGCCCAGTGTCTGTGACTGGTGGCATCCATTTTGTGATGCCAGGGCTCTTTAGGATTCTACCGCGTTTCCACAGCAGGTACATGTCTTATCCCTCTAGAAGGGTGGAATGCTACCCCCGCCGCCAAGATTGGCGGGGGGTAGTATTCCAAGATGTTTGACACCAAACACGACATGTTTTGATGCAGCCATTCCAAAGTTAGCATTTACCGCGAGGATATAATGCACTTAAGAGTATATGGTTTAACCGCATCCACAAACAGCACCAGAGAATGGACTCTGAGAACTGCAGAGGGGCCCTGCTCATGCAGAGGCACCCCCTCACATAGAAGCCAAGCACCCTGCCCTCAGGATTGATAGGGCCTGCCATAGGGGTGACTGATAGGTTTATATGTGTGTGCAGGAGAGATATAGGAAACCTATATCTCAGTGAGGGGTGCTAGCACCACCTCACCCAGGCTGCAGTAGCAGGCCTGTGGTGTCAGATTTAGTCTGCTTCCCAGGGGTGGCATAATACATGCTGCAGCCCCTGGTAGGCCTGTGAAGTACCTATGCCCTTGGCACCTAAGGTACCATATACTAGGGACTCATAAGGCACCACAGTAACCAATCACTAGTGCACCTAGAGTGCACTCCATGTCATTTAGAGAGAGCAGATAGACTGGGGCCCTGAATAGCAGGATCCCAGTCCAACTAAGTCATAAACCAGCAAAACACCATAAAAAAAGTGGGGGCAACCATATAGTCAGATTCCACCTTCCTACACTGAAGAAGTCAGAAATCCCCTTTGCATCCATAATTGGCCAAAGTCATGCACAACCCCAAAACCATATTGACTATCCGTGAATATGGTTACTCTCAATTGTTTCCCAATTTTGCATGCTTTTATCAAAGCTATCAATTCGGCTATTTGTGCAGACTTGACTCCTCTTAGACAGGATGCTTCTAGAATAGCAGATACAGTACATACAGAATAGGCAGAACTCCGCTCTCCATTTTGTTTTCGCAAGCGTGACCCATCAACAAACCATAGTCTGATTCTTCCAATGGGACATCAAAGATGTCAGGTCTGGGCTTTGTACACATTTCTGTCACATCCAAACAATCATGATCAGCCTCCTCTTTTATTTCTTCACAGTATGGATCCGGCAGCAAGGTTGCTGGATTTACTGTGGTGCATCTTATCACACTTACATTTTCAGCACCCAGAATCACTCTTTCATACTTAGTCAGCCGACTAGGGGTCAAGTGCTGAGTACGAGTCCTTGTTAAAAGGATCTCGACTGAATGTGGCACATATACCTTTAGAGGATGTCCCATTACAATCGATTCACTCTGCTCCATACTCACACAGGTAGCAGCTACTGCTTTTAAGCAGCCAGGCAATGCCGCAGCCACTGGATCCAGAGTGGCAGAAAAATATGCCACTGGACGCTGTGACAATCCATGTCTCTGGGTTAACACTGAAAGGGCACATCCTTCTCTCTCACAACAGAACAAAACAAATTCTTTCGTATAGTCCGGCATTCCTAACGCTGGTGCTTGACACGAACACTCTGTTTTATGAGTGCATCCTCACTTTCATCATCCCATTCAATCGGGTCTGTCACATCCTTTCGTGTCAATTTTAGTAAAGGCTTTGAAAGCAATGAAAATCCACTGACAACAGTATCCAATCACTCCCAAAAACGTTCATACTTCTTTCTTAGTTTTAGGCAGACTCATTTGTCGAATCACTTTTATTCTCTCTGGTGTCACTTTCCTGACTCCCTTTTCTATCTTGTGTCCCAAATATTAGACTTCTTGTTGGCAAAACTGTAATTGTTCTGGTGACACCTTGTGTCCACCTTCAGCCAAATGGTTCAGTAACGCAATTGTGTCAGTGACACAAGCCTCTCGTATCTTTAATGCCACCAATAGGTCGTCCATGTCCTGAACCAAAACTGAATTTCCTGGCATAACCAATGTTTCCAAACACTTTTTCAGGATCTGATTGAAAATTGAGGGACGGACTCTCTGTGTACCCTTGAGGAACCTGGCACCATGCCAAAACACGGTCTCCGAACCGGAATGCAAAAAGATATTGGCTATCCTGGTGCAAAGGAATCGAAAAGAATGCTTGGCACAAATCAATCACCGTATACCAATGTGCATCCCAAGGTATCTGATAAAGGATCACTGCTGGATTTGGTACTACTGGACTACTATCTTCTTAATTTTCCTTAAATCTTGCACTATCCTATACTTGCCACTAGGCTTTTTAAGCCCCATGATTGGCGAATTACAAGGACTGCCCATTATCTCTTTCAAAATACCCTGTTCAATCATTTGATCAATTACTGGAGCAACACCGGCTTTTACTTCAGGGCTCATTCTGTATTGGGGTGTGTTTGGATAAATTGCACCTTCTTTTACCATTATTTTAATTGGGTCTACATTTGCCATCAGACCAATTTCCTTTCCTGTAAAATCCCACACATCTGATTTCACTGTGTTTTTCAGCTCATCAGGTAAATCATTTTCAGTAAGAAGTGAAAACATCTCATCCACTTCTGTTCCTTGTTTTGCTAGCATCATTTTGAAAGCAATATCTTCATCAGGCGTTTGGAAAGCAATACCATCAGGTGTACAATAGATGGTACAGTTCATTTTGCACAACAAATCCCTCCCTAACAAATTCACTGGACTTGAATCACATACCACAAACCGATGCATGTCTTTGAAATTCCCAATATTCACTTCTATTGGTTTCGTGACTGGGGTTTTTATTTGCTTATTTGAGACTCCTACAACTTGGATAGTTTCTCCCGAGAGGGGTAGGTTTGGAATTTCTGCTGCTCTCACAGTAGAACGGGTAGCACCAGTATCCACTAGAAAAGTGATGTCATTACTTTCCACTTTTCCATCAACAAATGGACCTGACTGATCTACCGCCAAGGATGCGCCAAGCACGCATTCTTCCTCCCCCCTCAGGCACCGTCATTGAGAAGCATCTGAATCACTCATTACTTTGCATCCAATATTGTTGAACCGTTTGTCTATTCTTACCACTCTCTCCACGAAATCCGGTGTTCACACTGTATCTCTGCACCTGAGCGCTCACATGGTTGGGCATAGGGGCTTGTGGCACCTGTAATTGCGGAGTAACTTCCTGTTGTTGCTGCTGGTTCACAACCACCTCATTTTGCATCTGTGGATTTAAATTTTGATTTACCCCATTACTCTGTTGAACATTTCGACACTCATTCTTCCAATGTCCATGCTTTCCGCACGCATGACAAGGATACTTCTTTTTCGCTTCTTCTCTACTCATTCGTCCTTTTCCTTTATTTCCATTTGATCCTCGACTATTCTGATTCTGATCGTTCAACTGATTGTCATTTTGAGAACCAGAATGTGCCTCTTGATGTTCTGCTAGCTTCAATTGTGCCCACATCATCTTTTCTTTCAGTTTCTTGTGTTTTGCATCAATATCATCACTACAATACTTCGCATAGTTCAAGATATCAATGGGCTTGCTCTGCCAGCAAAGCATATGCTGCTGAATCATCTGACTAATTTCTGATCTCAATCCATACACAAACCTATACACAAAATGTCCCATATCCTTGTCACCAATATTTTCAAATCCACTATACTGCTTAAATACTTGCAATAGCCTTTCGTAATACGCGTGCACTGACTCTTTTGGTTCTTGAGTTGTTCTGTCTATTTTAACCCAATCTGTTTCTTTTGGAGGAATTTTCCCTTTCAAGAAAGTAATCACCTGTTGATACTTTTTCATCACTTCATCTGAAGGCGCACCTGTCCTTGCGTCTCTGGGATACTCTTCAGTTGGCCAATCAATAGTAATTTTACATTCTGTCCACAAATCAGTTGGTACCACTATGTCAAACAGGCCATCCAAATCCTTTAATAATACCTTTGAAACTTTCACAAATCTTTCTATCTGCTTGTACCATTCAATTGGTTTCTCTCTTAATCTGGGGAAATCATTCGTAAAAGACAAAATATCCTGTCTAGACCAAGGAACATGAACATATCCACCACCAGGAACTTCCCTCATTGGACACACTCTTTCAACCTGTTCTGTCTCGCTTAATGGGAATGCAGATGTTTCCTTTGTAGCTGCCTCATCCCTTTTTCTTGTCCATCTACCTCTCCATCGGTCTGCATCTCCCCATTTCTTCAAAATATACATTAATAATTTTATCTGTAATCTCCTTCCTGACGCATTCAAACTTTCTAAATCCTTCTCAGTAAATTCTGCCCTATAGGGTTTTTCTAATATTTTCGACTTTTCTACATCTATTCGAAATTCTGAAGCCACTTCTACTATCTTCTCATGAAAATTCTTTGCTCTCCAAGTTATACTTTTACACAAAAACAACAATTCATCATCTCCATATGAGCCTAATCTGTCTGAGCTTATAGTACCAATAATCATTTCTTCTAAATCGACTTTCAACTTGCCTACATCTATATTTGGTGTTTGGGGTTTTTTCTTGTCTAATCCTTTTGCCCACTCCTCTAGGTCTTCTGGTGAAAATCCTTTAGAGTTCCCTGCTACTGGAGTGACATTCGATTCTTTTCTCCTGGTATTTACTGGTGTAATTCTCTTCGGGGTCTCAGTCACCGTTTCAAGATTAGGGAGATCTAGTTACGAGATATTCTAATCACTCTCGCTAGTTTGATCTTCTAACATTACTGCCTCTTTCCTAGCATTATTCTGTGGGACTGTCACTGTTTGTAATCTCGGGGTATCTCGTTTATCACCATACAATGGAATAACAGGACCAATTGTTACTGGTACTGTCAAGGCTTCAGCATTAAAACCCAACTGATTTATTTTCTGAATTATCTCTTTTGTCTTATTCAACGCATTCCTTTCTTTTTCCTGTAATACTCTGGTGACTGTTGGATCATATAGAACTTGTGGAACTAATGGAGTTCCCATCATTGGTGCACTTGGAGTTGTATCTCTAGCATTTTCTTGATAAGGTGGAGGTCTTTTGACTAAAAGGTCCTCCAATAACTCCTCATCAGATTTATCACATCCTGTTCCTGTCATACCTATGTGTTTTACTTTTTCTTTACACTTACTCCCTACTTGATCCTCAGCCATCAACACTGGATACAAGCCTTCCGTTACTACAGCTCTTCTCCATCTTTTCATCTGATCTCCTCGAGTTTCAAATGGATATCTGGGTGAAAACCCTCTATTTATTCTTCTACCTCCTCTGTATTTCTCTCGTTCAAATGCCTCAACTTCCTCCAAAGCTTCTTACTGCGTTAACCTAGGACTTTGTTCTAATGAATTCATCCGATTTCTCAAATTCTGAAGAATCCTTACATTAAACGTACCATGTTCAGGAAAAGCTAGAACACCATCACCTTTCGTATACTCTTCCCAATTTTCCAACCAGACACAAGTATGATACCCTTGTTCCATCATCATAAAGGAAGCAGGCGTGTTAGGAGGTGGCATAAGAATTCCTTCTCTAGTTACTACACGTTTTAAAAGAAATTTTTGATTTTATTAATCCGCTTCATTCTTCCGATCCCTGTGACTAATCGTTTTCAGCAGACAAAAACTAGAGACTCTTCCGTATTTTTCTTTTCACGTATCCTATTTGCCAACACTCGTCCTATACCAGCGCGTCTCACACCAACAGTTCAATCGGGGCTCACTACGTATTCTCTTCCGCAACCAATACCAGCGCGGTTCTTGTCTTCCAGCCAATCAGAGCTTTCAACACACCCACTTGTCTGACCAATGCCAGCGCGGCTCTTTATGACGTCAGTATTACTCCTACTACTGACCCTCCCTTTACAATCTGTACTTGTTACACGCCCGCTGTCTCAACCAATACCAGCGCGGCTCTTTGTGACGTCAGTATGGCTCCTGCTACTGACCTTCCCTTCACAAGATAATACGACAATGTATTTTCTAATTTTTCTTTATAATTTTCTGTTAGTTACAACGTAAAAACAGCGCTACTCTGTCTGCCCCACTAATCCAAAGATAGTTTATTCACTTGCTTCAAAGAGAAAGTACTTCCTTACACTGCGAGTAAAAACCACTGTTTACCCTTCACTTAAGCTCAGGGAGGACCTATTACTCCTCTAGGGATACTCCTCTTTTGGGTAAGGCCAAAGTTTCACAGGTGGACCCTTTGCTATCACTCACACTCTACTCTTGTACGATATAGTCCCTAATATAACACCTAGAGCCCTCCGTAGCTTTTAGGTATTATGACGACAGACTAGTAACCTTCTGCAGTGTGATTTCCCTACCACGCGCTTCTAAATTCCATTCCCGGGATTCCCAGGTATCTCTGTACCTGTACTTCCAGACAACATAAAATGCGACACTAACTCTTAGTGTTAAACATGTAGTTAAAATCACTAATCAATAATCACCAAACTAATCAATAATAACCATAACTCTGCTACCAGAAAAGCTGATCCGGCGGAATCCCCAGGGTTGAATATTTCACAAAACTGAATATTTCAATGGGCCCATATACATTCATCCAAAAATGTTCATCCACACTCCCTGGACGATCCGCTGGGGGGTCAAGTTTTGTAATTCACTTAAGTTCTGATTAGTTATTTCCCTGTAACCATAAATCGGGTTAAATTAACATTTCAATGCCTAACTAATCTTCACGAATCAACACTCTTTCCTCTGGTCAATGGACCATTATTGAGTTAGTTGAAACGTGATATTAACAACTCCTTAACTAATTCACAGCTCTTAGTGAAATGACCACAGACTCTGAGTAAGATTTATAAGCTTTATCTAAAATTTCAGTCGTAAAGTTGAACGCTCATTACAGATTCACAGTGCAAACTCCATCATTCTTCAATGGGAGAGAGAAAATTCATTTAGCAAATACATTCAATTACACAACCTCATTCAACAAATCAATGCAAAAGAGTGGATGGATGTAGAGACAAAAGACATATATTAACGTACTTTTGCAAAGAAATGTGCAAAAGTTTTAAGACAAAATGACATTTACCTAATAGAGATGACCGGAAAAACCACCCCTCTGGCCAAAGGAATGGTGGAGGTCCCTTGACTTAGGATCAGGAGACAAAGACTAAAGGACAGGATCAGGACAGGGATAATACTTACTAGACTTTTCTACAAACCCGACGCACCAGGGCGAGTCCCTCTCTTATACTCTCTCCCTCCTCGATATTCTTCCGCAATCTTCGAATCTAATCAAGCTGTCGTTTCGGATCTGAATCTTCCCAGTCTGCTCTCGCTTCTCTCTCTATGATGATCTTGATGCTCTCTTGATGCAGCATGCTAGTCTCTCTCTCAGCGTCGATGATCAATAACTCAACTTACTCTAGTTATAGTCTTTATTTCTACATGTCCCACCCTCTAGAGTTGCAAATTTTACTAAAATACGGAATATGATTGGACGGGGGTAGGGGATTTTTCATTACACCATACTGACATATTCATTTTTATTAAGGTACTTATTGTTTGCTAGCCCTTCCCCTTTAGCTCATTCATATTGTCCCCTTCCCATGCATATATTGCCATTGCAATAATTCATTCAATACAGGCTACATAGACAAGTGATACATGTCGTCTTTTTCTCATGTCTTCTGTCCTTGATATTTGGCAGCCATTCAGCTCCTTCGGTCACCGGGTCACATCATGAATTCACTGAGCATGCGCTACTTTTGGTTATCCGTCGCCATTTTCTTTTTCTGTTATGCTTTAGCAGGCCCGAATGCACACTATTAATAAAAGAATCATAAACAGATGTTATTTTCTTAAACATATAATTCTCACTGTTCACCACCCACTTCTACTCTGTCCCATGTTATTAGTGTGTCTCTAGGCAAAACGTTAACAACAGCAGCTTTCTTTTAAATTCAAGCAAGCAGATGCCGGGCATGCGGTACCTCAGGACCACATGTTAGTTTTTCTTGCGCATGCGCAAGGTTTTTCCCTCTGAAAGCGAGTTAGTCACGTTATCGCTACGTAATTCAAGTTTGCACATGCGCAAAGCATTTTCGCTAATTAAGGCGGGTTTTAGTCGCGTTGCATTTTATTCTTCATTAGTTTAAGCATGCGTAAGTTTCTCTCCCCATGTGTCGGTGTCTGGTGTATATTAGTTTCGTCTCATCTACAGTTTTAATGATTAGTGAAAGTTAATGGAGGATTTCTCCGAGCAAGTTTCATTTTCTCGAATCCTTGCTCCATCACATGCATAGAACTAGGCTGATCCGGCTTCAGGAACCCCCTTCCCCCCCACAAATGAGAAGAAACTAGAGTTTACATACAAAGCCCCAATAATGAGACCCCTGGTCTTTAGTAGTCGAATTGTCCCTGGTTCGGAGTTTGGTGCTAATTCTGGTTTGTTAGTGAAATGTGTGGAGAATACTTTCATGTCTGAAAGCTATTTTCACCAAGTGTTTGAGATGGACCCTAATGCAAAGAAGGAAAATGGGACCCTGATAATTGTTTTGGTGGAAAAATACAGCAATAATCAGTTTTCAGTGAGCCCTTCGGGCATCTGGGCTCTAGTGCTACTGTACCTGTTTCACCATTGATGACTACACACCTGTATCAATGCTATGTTAAAAAGCTAATGCGTATCTGTGGATAGCCCAAGCTCTGTCTTAATTCCAAAGTTGGTGGCAGCGTCAGAAGTGGGAGATGAGTTTAGGAGAAGAATTTAGGAAAACTTGTAAAAATGTATGTGCGGCGAAGAATTGAAGACGTCATAACTATTACAGTAGTGATATCTGTACACACCATCTATGTAAATGACTCTAAATGTACACCCTAGACTGCTGTGGACAAAAAGGAAGAACAAAGAAAAGAACGGAGGACAGCACACTCGTAAGTTCAGTCCCTGGAGTTAGTACTCGCTGCTCATTCACCTAGTACCCAGCTGCCGAGAGTACCACTGCAAGAATTGTTGCAAAGAAATCCAGATACACAGCAGGGAAGAGGACCGTCTTTTGTTTGGTTGGCAAAAAATGTGGCAATCCAATCCTGATATTCTTTCTTTATTTTTATTTAGCACTGTAACAAACCGCCAACTCATAGCTGCTGCGTCACGCACACGTTTGTTTGGCAGCCATCATAGCTATGCTGTGACGAGGCTAAGGCACTGTCGGGTGCGCAGTCACTCTCCTTAAGCAAAATTTCCCCGTCTTAGCCTGCTCTCTTGGCAGTGGGAGAAGGTGCTTTATCAAGTTTTAATTGTTTGTTATAGCACACAGCAAGCAACCATATCTCTTTATAGGGAAAAAACAATTGCAGTAGGATGATCATACCACGAGGTGCTGAACTGACGAGGATGGAGGAGTCCTGATTTGTTTGCCGGACTGGCCCCGATTTGGTTGCCAAACTATCCCATAAAAGAGGCTGCAGAATGTTGGAAGAGCAGAAGCTTGAGGAAGTTCACCAGGGCAGAAGTATGCTTCATTACTATGTGACTGCATACAAAATGTAAGAGGATGGGAAATCTTTTTAAAAAAAATTTTTGGGTCATTTTAGAACCTCCATAAAAAATAAGAGCTATGAAAAATAGAGGCAGTGAAATTACAAACGGGGAGAAAAGACAAAAAAAACATGACATCGTAAATCCGCACAGCATATCTATGTAGTACAGGGACCGCTAAAATGTAAAGAAAGGGGACAGTGGGGAGAAAATGACAATGAGTAGCAGGACATTCAGGGGAAATACATGGAAAGTGCATCATCCCAGGAAATTATAAAGATACATAGTAGAGATACATGCTATTCGCCATCCACACATGAGCCCTGAGGAGCAGGAGACCCTGACATATCCTCGCCAACGTCCGAGGTTGAGGATGATGAATAGTCTGAGCGGTTGCCATATATCCTTAGGTCGTGACGTGGGGGGTTGGAGAGAGGCATACACTCCACTCGTAACGTGACAAAGTTAAGTTGCGTATCCATGCCACCTCAGTAGGGCAAGAAACATCTCGCCAATGCAAAGCGGCTTGCCTCTTGGCCAACAACAATGCTACAGCAGTAAAACGGTGAACATTTGTCGGTATGGGCTTAACGTAGCCCAATAAAGCCAATAATGGGGTTGGAGTGAGTTTATGCCCCATCATACGGGATAATGTGTAATGAATTGTCTCCGAGGCTTGAAATATAGGACCGCAGTTCCAAGCCAAGTGGGCAAAATCAGCATATTCTGCTGAACATAGAGGGCAGTGATGTTATCTGATTGTGTCCAAGTTTAGCCAGAAACCTGGAAGTTGCATATGCCCGATGCAGGTATTTAAAATGCAATAATTTATGGCGATGATTATTGGAGATCAACCCAGTTTGTTCACAACCGTAGTACCACGTCTTGTAGGGTAGAGGAATCCCCAAATCTCTCTCCCATGCAGCCCTTGCTCTCTCCTCTCCAATAGGCTGCAACCGCATAGAAGCATGAAATAGGCGGTACACTAGATAGGCATAATAGGGGAGCTGCGATAATCGAAGTGAGAGGGGGGAAGTCGCTAGGCTCCTCGGGGTACGACAGAAGGGTACTACGTAGAGTGCAAAGGAGCTGGTGTAAAACAAACCTATCCATGTAGTGTGCATCACAGCCCTCAGTAAGCGAGGATATAGACCTCAAGGTAGAGTTACTGAATAAATCTCCCACAATATGCTGACGATGCGTGTTTAAGGTGCGCTGCGTCTTTCTTTCTCTCTTTCTTTCTTTCTTGGCCATCATTGTTGGAGCATGTCGTGAAACACACTTTCTTGCCCTGAAGAAGTGCCTTATAAAAATCGGATCGAAACGTATTGGCTGTTTATCGTGCTGAATAAAAATAAAGGAAGAAAGAATACTGAGTGGATTGCCACATTCTTTTTTTCAATTGAACATACAAAAGAGGGTGCCCTTTCATATTGTGAATATGTAGATGTGATGATTTGGCTACTAGCCAACTCATTACGTTTTCTGGTTTTACATGACTACAGTACTGTTTTTCTATGTAACTTTTCATCTCTGCTAATGACCTTAAATCTAAGGTGTGGTAATAGATGAAATAAGCGCAGTTAAATGCATCTTGGACATTGCTTCAGTGACAGGATTGGCCGTGGGATGTCCGTTGAACTTTCCTTTTATTGATTTTATTAACTGCCACTAAATATGGACTTTGTCATCATTTGTGTTCCTTTCTCTCAGGAGTCTTGAGTTGCTGACAGAAGTGTCCTTAAGGGGATTATATATGCTTTCAAAAATAAAAGCTATGTCGGTGAAAGGCTATTTTTTTTTTTTTTTTTGCCCAGTTGATGGGAAGTCATGGTTTGATTATGCTTGTTTGTAGGAGCTGAACTCTTATTTCATTTAATGTTGCTATGGGATATTCCCTTTGACTTGCACTGAAAAGAATAAACACATTGGACTTCCACTAATGTGTGGGAAAGGAAGGCAGTAGAAATAGAGAAACTAAGAAACTAACATCTACTGGCTCACAGAAGCTAGATACTGACGGAGAAGCATTAACGTAAATTTAAGGGTTAACGTCTAACCTTGTTCCACAATGTTTTGTGGTTCTACTCTTGTGAATGTCGGAAGCTTGTGCAGTGCTGACGTTCCACACTTCTGCTTTGCACAAGTTTCCTTCAGACCCCTGCTGCCTTTTGAGTGCTTAGTTTTTGATCTTTCAGCAGTTACGCAATTTTATTTCACATGCACAAATTACATTGCTCAAGTAGATATTACTCCAGTATTGGAACTTTCATAGATTCCCATGCTTGTATCCTTCCCCGTCGTCGAGATGGGAGTCCCCGGTATATATAAATAGCAATAGAAATCATTACAGAAACTAGGCCTAGGCCCATTCTAGTTTTGTAACATCCACCTCTTTTTGTAAAAGAGACCAAATAAAGTGAACAACCAATCAGATTATCCTCACCCCTTAGAACCTTCCTGAGAGCACCTCAGAGCCTCAGATTTTCTACCGCACTTTGTGCAAGGGAGTCTCCACTGATCTCTGCTCAGTTTTTTCCTGTCAAACTTATTTCTACAGTTTTTTCACCTGTTTTTCTGCAAAACCTACTTAGACTTTGTGTCAAGATGTCTGATAAAGAGAAAAAAGCTCTCTTTAAAGCCTGTGCTACCTGTGCTAAGAAGAGACTTTATGTGGAGGACAAGCACAAGGATTGTATTTACTGTCTGTACCCAGACCACAAGGCAGCAGACTAAGATTTGCCGCACATTCTCAATGAAGACTTTACGGGACCGTGAGGGGCGTCTCTTGACCTGGCTCCAGAAGCTTATGTCAAGGAAGGAACCGGTCTCCAGTGACAGTGATGAGGCCTCCTCCGCTGCATCTTCTAGGAGGTCTGTGAAGAGGGGTAGGTCTTCTCCTTCTAAAGACCGTCCCAGTAAAGCCTTGAAAAAGACCACTCATAGGTCTGAAAGGCGTAGTCCTAGCAAATCTCCTCACCGAGGTGTAAAGGAGAGGGAAGGACTGTCAGCAGGAGCGACATCAGAGAGGAAGTCTAGCTCAGTTCCTCCATCTTCGCCTCCTGTGGCTCCAAAAGCCTTCAAAAAGCCATCATCACTATCTTCTGATAAGTTGGTGAAGAAAACTCACTCGTCGACGCTGTCAACGACCCCGTCGACGAAGGCTTCAAAGGTACAGTCTAAGTCCTCGTCTCCTTCAGTACTCCCACCGTCGACAGGCTCGTCGACTGTGATTTCATCATCTCCTTCGCCTTTAGTGTCGACGACGACAGTTGTGAGTTCCGCAGTGATGGTAACTGTCTTCGACGATGGTGTCGACTTCGACGATGGCGATGACGACAACGGCAACCACGTCAACCACGGCGACGTCGACGGCAGCATCTGCGGCAGTGGTGACGACGGTCTCGACGATGGTACCGTTGACGGCGTCTGTCTTCGTCGACGACCCCGTCGACTACTTCGTCGACGAGGGAAAAAATTGCTATCACGATCAGTCACCGCCAGATTACCTCTAAAATGAATTTACCCAGGAGGGTGACTCCTCTACCACCTGCACTCTTCCTTGAAGAGGATGGTTCTGAGGAGGAGGGGCCTTATGGGTATGCGAGTAGCCCATCTCAATTGCACGTGAAGTGCCAAGACAGACTCTGAGGACGAGTACGTGGAGGAGCAGCAGTATGATCCTTCTTTGGGTTATCAAGAGGACTACCAACAACAGATGATCTCTATGCCTTCCTCTTTACTAACGGACTTACAATTTATGCTGTCTGACTATAGGCGGAGATTCCCAACACAATCTTCTGCTTCAGTCGGGTGCCAGTTTAAGCTCTTCCACCGACATTGGCTTCTACCCCTCAATTGCCACCGCCTCCACCACAGCCCGTGGCTCCAGCTACACCGTCAAACGTCCCTCTCATCCAGGATGATGCCTCTGATGAGGACCAGGGCAACGTCACTATTCCAGATCCGGACACTGAGTGAGATGACTGTCATTCCTGATCCAGCTTCGCCTTCACCAGCGCCAGTGGATTATCCCCCTGGAGACATAGGGGGTTTCCATAATTTGATGGAAAGGGCTGCTAAAAGATTTGAACTGCCCATGCCCACAGTGCAGTCTGAATGTTTCCTTTATGACTTCAAAGAGCCTTACAGAAAATCAGTTCGGACCATTCCTATAGTGGGTCATATCTGAAAGAGACACGTTAGTGACAGATTCCTTACCTTAGAATATCCCCAGGCGTCAGGCTGGATCCGGAAAGTTTTTTGCGTAGCAGTACCCTTGCGCGTCGGTAGGCGGCGTCGTGCGGCTCCGCGTCCGTCGTCGGCGTCGTGATCGCCGGGATGATGTCGCGGGCAGTACTTAGGCGCCGCCCCTGCGCGCTGACGTCAGTTCTTCTTTTCCGCGCCAGCAAGCGCAGATCCGGGAAGAGCAGTGCCCTGGTCATTTTTTGACCATACTTTTTGGTGAATTTTTTCACTGTTTTTCGAACAAGGTGTCGTAGGGATGCCCGGTTTCAAGCGATGCGGCGCCTGTGCTCGGATGATGTCCGTCACCGACCCGCATTGGGAGTGTCTCTTCTGCCTCGGCCGAGGCCACGACACGGAGTCTTGTGCCGACTGCCAGGCCCTCCACCCGAAAGCTTTGCGAGAGCGGTCTCGAAAGCTCCTCGAGGCCCGGCATTCGGCTCCGCGGAAGCCCCGGTCGCGTGAGAGGTCCAGGGGTCGATCGCGGAGTCCACACCGGTCGTCGGCATCGAAGTCTTCTTCGTCCGGTAAGTCGAAACACAAAAAGTCCAAAAAGCATCATCGCTCTAGGACTTCGCCTCGCCGGTCTCGCGACTCGGCTGAGGCCCCTCCCGGCACCGTCCCCGCGGCCCCGGACATGCCTGTGGAGTCGCCCCCGCCATACCCGCCCTTCCCGGGTTCGGGGGCGGATCCGGCCAAAGTGCAGGAATTCCTGTCGGCCATGGCCCGCCTCTTCGGGCCTCAAGGTCCCTCCGGTGCGCCTTCGGGCCCCGCGGGCCCTGATGGGGTTGCTCCGGCGTCGCCGACGGCCCCGGCGTCGCCCGTGCCTCCAGCCTCGATCCCGGCTCCGGCCCCGGCCTCGATCCCGGCTCCACAACCCCCATCGACGCCGGTCGACCTAACGACACCTCCGCCGATGTCTCCGTTGCCGTTCTCGACGCCGCTTGGGGCTCCGAGCGGTGTCGTTCCCCAGTTCCTTCCGGCTCCGGACATGGACCCGGACCGACGTCGCTCGACGCCGGTTCCGGCGCCGATGGGGCCTTGGATCCCAAATGTCCCTCCTCCCCCTTATTTTGAACCTGAGGAGGACCAGGAGGACTGGGAGGGGTCTGATGACCCTCTGACACGACAGTGTCAGTACGATGAGGACTGGACAGAGGGTCTAGGGGATGCTAGTGGTCTAGATACTTCCCCTGACAGTGGCATGCTGTCTCCTCCCGTGGCTACGGAGGAGGGAGCCAATTTTGCAACGGTGTTGCGTAGGGCGGCTGGGGCTTTACGTCTCCAACTCCCTACTGTGGCGGTCAAGACTAATATCTTGACAGAGGTGCTTCAGCCGGCAGCCTCCTCTTCGGAGACTGTGCTGCCGTTTAACGACGCCCTCACTGACGTTCTTTTGGGCGCCTGGTCCAAGCCCAACACAGGGGCTCCTGTGGATAGGAACGTGTCCCGACGCCATCGCCCAGCTCCGGGCGACCCCCTGTTTCTCTCTGTCCACCCCACCCCTGAGAGCTTGGTTGTCCAAGCCTCCGCTTCCCAAACCGCCTTCCCTACCGCCCCTCCGGATAGGGAATCCAAACGCCTGGATCAATTTGGGAAGAAGGGTTTTTCTTCCTCCAGTGCTGGCTTGCGGTCTGTCAACACCGCTTGCCTTTTGGGCTGATATACCCACTCCTTGTGGGATTCGGTGGCGGATGTTTTGCCCCAGTGTTCTGAGGAGGTCCAGACACTGCTTTCCCGCGCCATTGCGGAAGGAAGGGATGCGGCCAAATATACAATTCGATGTGGCCTTGATACCGCCGACTCGCTGGGCAGGTCTATTGCAACGACGGTGGCGCTACGACGCCACGCCTGGCTGAGAACCACTGGTTTTTCAGGGGATGTCCAAAATACTCTCATGGACATGCCCTTTGATGGAGTCGGTCTTTTTGGGTCCAAAGCAGACCATGCGTTGGAGCGCTTTAAGGACTCACGGGCTACTGCAAAGTCCCTGGGCCTTTCTGCTACACGCCCTCCGCTGACTTCTGCTTTTCGCCCCTATCGTGGCCACGGTAGGGGCGCCCTTCACGTCAGCAGCCCAGCCACCGGCCCGCGCAGCAGGCGTCTTCGCGTGGCCGAGGACGTGGATTCCGCCGTGGCTGATCGGGCAACCAGCGTGCGGGTCAGGCCACCACCTCCAACCCGTCCGCGGCCTCCAAACCCTCCTAGTCCCTCCTTTCAGGTGCACAGCACGCCAGTAGGGGGCAGGGTCCGCCATCACCTTCCCCACTGGCGTACCATCACCTCGGACAGGTGGGTCTTGGACATTGTCCGAAGGGGCTACTCCCTCCCCTTCGAGTCCACCCCCAGCCATGCCACCTCAATTCCACCGCATGTCAGGGGATCACTTGGTGCTTCTGCAGAAGGAAGTCACGGCCCTCTCGGCCAAGAGGGCCATCGAGCATGTTCCGACCCCAGAAGTAGGGCGTGGTTGCTACTCCCACTACTTCCTGGTGCCCAAAAGGACAAGGAGGACATGCGTCCTATCTTGGACCTCCGGAACGTCAATCGCTTCCTCCGGAAGGAGAAGTTCAAGATGCTCACCCTAGCTCAGGTCTTGACTGCCCTCGACCCTGGAGACTGGTTGGTAGCGTTGGACTTGCAGGACGCATATTTCCACATCCCCGTCCTGCCGGCCCACCGGCGTTACCTTCGGTTCACGGTAGGCCCAGAGCATTTTCAGTTCACCGTGCTCCCCTTTGGCCTTACCAGTGCCCCTCGGGTGTTCACGAAAGTGTTGGCGGTGGTCGCAGCTCATCTGCGCCGGGCAGGGGTTTCAGTCTTCCCCTACCTCGACGACTGGCTGCTGAAGGCGGGCTCGTCCCAGGCAGTCGTCTCCCACCTCCAGACTACGGCCGAACTCCTGCACTCGCTGGGGTTCTCCATCAATGTGCCGAAGTCGCATCTGATTCCTTCTCCACAGCTCCTTTTCATCGGAGCAGTTCTGGACACGACGCAGTTTCGGGCCTATCCTCCCGAACGGCGGGTCCGGGATATTCAGGCTATGATTCCGATCTTTCAGCCTTTATCCTGGGTTTCGGTACGGATGACCCTGAGGCTGCTGGGCCTCATGGCCTCCTGCATCCTGCTGGTCCATCATGCCAGATGGCATATGCGGGCTCTGCAGTGGGACCTGAAGTTCCAGTGGGCGCAGCACCAGGGCAACCTGTCTGATCACGTCCAGATCTCGGAGGGGACTGCAAAACAGTTGCAGTGGTGGCTCTCGAACCGGCAATGGGTCGTGGGCAGATCCCTCTCCCTTCCCCAGCCAGATCACACAGTTGTGACGGACGCGTCCCTTCTGGGATGGGGCGGTCACATGGGAGAGGCGGAGATCAGAGGCCTCTGGTCTCCGGCGGAGTCCCGGCTCCATATCAACATTCTGGAGCTCCGGGCGATCCGACTTGCACTCAAGGCATTCCTTCCCTCTGTCAAAGGGAAGGTAGTGCAGGTGTTCACAGACAACACCACCGCCATGTGGTACTGCAACAAACAAGGCGGGGTGGGGTCGTGGACCCTTTGTCAGGAGGCTCTGCGCCTCTGGACATGGCTGGAACATCAGGGCATGTTCCTGATGGTTCAACACCTGGCAGGTTCGCTGAACGCCAGGGCGGACGAACTCAGCCGCAGGTGCATGATGGATCACGAATGGCGTCTTCACTCGGAAGTGGCGCAAGGACTCTTTCTACAGTGGGGAGAGCCTTGGTTAGATCTATTCGCCACCGAAGAGAACGCGCAATGTCATCAGTTCTGCGCGTTGGAATTTCCAAGGCGGCACTCGCTCGGCGACGCTTTTCGTCACGAGTGGAGTTGCGGTCTGTTGTACGCCTTTCCGCCTATACCACTTCTACCCAGAGTGTTGAAGAAGATTCGGCACGACCGGGCCCAAGTCATTCTTGTGGCTCCGGACTGGGCTCGAAGAGTTTGGTATCCCGAGCTACTCAATATGAGCATAGATCCCCCGATCCGTCTGCCTCTTCGGGAGGATCTTCTGTCGCAGCAGCAGGGGACGGTCCTCCACCCGAACCTCTCCAGTCTACACCTGCTTGCGTGGAGATTGAGCGGCGGCAGTTGATTCCTTTCGACTTGCCTCCCGAAGTTTGTGATGTGATTCTGGCAGCCAGGCGTCCCTCCACTAAGGTGGTATACGCCTGCAGGTGGAACAAATTTGTGGCATGGTGCACAGCAAAGGCTGTGAATCCCCTTTCTGAGGTCCTTCTGTTCCTTCTCTCTCTGGCCCAACAGGGTTCTGCCCTGGGTACCATCAAGGGTTATCTTTGTGCTATCTCGGCCTTCCTCAGGCTCCCTGATCAGCCCTCCCTTTTCAAGTCCCCTGTTGTTAACAGGTTCTTAAAAGGCATTACACACCTCTTCCCTCCTGTTCCGTTTGTGATGCCTCAGTGGGACTTGAACTTGGTTCTTACCTTTTTAATGTGCGCTCCCTTTGAGCCTCTACATAACTGTCCTCTTCGTCTTCTAAATCTGAAGACAGCCTTTCTGGTGGCCATCACCTCCGCTCGGCGGGTGAGTGAGCTCCAGACTCTATCTTGCAAACCTCCCTTTCTGTCTGTTCATCCAGACAAGGTTGTTCTTCGGACGCGTCCGTCCTTCTTGCCAAAGGTGGTTACTGCTTTCCACATTGGGCAGACCATCACTTTGCCCACCTTCTTTCCGCCTCCGCATCCTTCCAGAGAGGAAGAGAGGCTCCACCGTCTGGACCCAAAACGTGCGCTCTCCTTCTATATTGACCGCACAAAACACTTCTGGGTGGATGCCCAGCTCTTTGTTGGCTACGTGGGCGCCAAAAAAGGTCGGGCGGTGCACAAGAGGACCATCTCCCGCTGGGTAACCTTGTGTATCAAAGCCTGCTATTCTTTGGCTAAGAAGGAGCCTCCTGTTGGGCTGCGTGCCCATTCCACCAGGGCAACGGCTGCTACCACGGCCTTAGGCCGCGGTGTTCCGCTGCCGGTTATCTGTCAGGCAGCTACGTGGGCCCCGCTGCACACGTTTACAAAGCATTACTGCCTTGACAGTCAGGTCCGGAGGGACGGCTTCTTTGGCCGTTCTGTCCTCCAGGACTTCCTTGTCTGATCTTTGTTCGCAGACCCACCACCGGGGTTGGTATTGCTGGGGTATCTATTCTAAGGTAAGGAATCTGTCACTAACGTGTCTCTTTCAGATGCACAAGTTACTAACTTGTGTAACGATATATCTGTAAGAGACAGTAGTTAGTGACAGATTCCTTACCGCCCACCCATCCTCCCCGTTCTGCGAACTGATTTCTAGGGTTAAGGACATCCCTTTCAGGGCCCTAGTATTTTTCAGACACCTGTGTCAGCTTCTTGCATGGCTCTGCGTTCCTGGCGCGGAAAGTCGTGTACAGAACTGACGTCAGCGCGCAGGGGCGGCGCCTAAGTACTGCCCGCGAAGTCATCCCGGCGATCACGACGCCGACGACGGACGCGGAGCTGCACGACGCCGCCTACCGACGCGCAAGGGTACTGCTACGCAAAAAACTTTCCGGATCCAGCCTGACGCCTGGGGATATTCTAAGGTAAGGAATCTGTCACGAACTACTGTCTCTTACAGATATATCGTTACACAAGTTAGTAACTTGTGCGTCTGGGACGAGGGTCTGAAGGTGATGAGAAATCCAGCCACAGTGATTCCTGTTCTGCCTCGCCTTGAAAAGAAATATAAGGCTCCTGAGAATAGCCCGGCTTGCCTGGTTAGTCAGCCTAAACCGGACTCTGTCATCTCGCAGGCAGCCCAGAGGAAGTCCAAAAATCCTTCAGCTCCCCTCACGACACCTCCAGATAAGGAAGGCAGACGCCTGGATAACGCCGGCAAGAGGTTTTCCTCCATGTCTAGCCTGATGGTCAGAGCTTCAAACGCCTTGGCGATACTTGGTCGTTACGATCGTCAGATGTGGTGCGATCTTTCCCCCTATCTAGATCAATTGCCGGAGGATGCGAAGGAGGAGGCAAAAAAGATTCCCCAAGAGGGAGAGAGGACCTCTTCAGAGGTCATTGACTGTGCAATGGACATGGCAACAACTGCGTTCCCCTCCTTAGTGGGAGCTGCTGTCCTTCGTCGCCAGGGCTGGCTCCGAGCAACATGGTTTCGTCCAGAATAAGATCTTGGTTCTTCCCTTCGATGGGGAAGCGCTCTTTGGGAAGCATATCGATGATGCGCTTCAAGATATTAAGAAGGATACGGAGACCGCAAGATCCTTAGGGACCCTGCAATACCGCAAGGTACCATTTCGTGGGACCAGAGGCCAACCCTCCTACAGAGGAGGATACCAGCAACAACGGTACTCTTCCTATACCTCAGCCTCTCAATCTTACCGTCCGCAATATAACCAGCGGCAGGGTCAATCATCCTCTTTCTCTAGGTCTAATAACAGAGGAAGACAAGGACGCCAGCGAAAGGACACCTCTAAGCGTCAATAGCGGCTTGCTGGCTCTAACTACTGTCCCTTCTCCTCCTGTAACACCAGTGGGAGGAAGAATCTCACATTACTTCCACAACTGGAGGCAAATAACATCGGATCGTTGGGTTCTGAAACTCATTCAATACGGACATACTCTGGAATTCGTCCATGCACCACCTTCCAAGCCCCCCTCGCGCCACGGAGTCAAAACATCTTCGTCTTCTACGTTTGGAAGTCCATCAAATGCTCCTGAAAGGGGCGATAGAACCGGTTCCTCTCTCTCAGTGGGGGGGAGGGGGGGTTTACTCCCGGTTCTTCCTGATTCGGAAGACCTTAGAGAAGTGGCGCCCTATTCTAGATCTGAGGGAGCTCAACACCTATCTCATCAAACAGTCGTTTCGGATGGTGTCCTTGCAGGACATCCTTCGACTCCTAAACTCAGGGGATTACATGGCCACACTGGATCTACAGGACGCATACTTTCATGTACCCATCCATCCAGCCCACAGGAAGTTCCTTCGCTTCACAGTAGCCAAGAGCCACTTTCAATTCAAGGTCCTGCCATTTGGACTCCGATCTGCTCTGCGGATCTTTACAAAGGTACTAGCTCCTGTGGCAGCTTTTCTGCGAAAACAGCACCAAGTTTTCCCGTACCTGGACGACTGGTTGCTAAAGGCTCCTTCAAAGCACGCGGCCGAGGAATCGGTCGCGGCGTGCACACGCCTTTTCGACAATCTGGGTCTTACTCTCAACACGGACAAGTCGAGACTGTGTCCATCCAGAACAGCCCGGTTCCTGGGAGCCATTCTGGACACATCTCTCAACAAAGCTTTTCCAACCATGGAGAGACAAGAAAAGCTGATGGTCATGGCCCGTCAACTTATAAGAAAACAGTCCCTTTCAGTTCGCCTCTACAAATCCCTCCTAGGGTCCATTTCTTCCTGCATTCCGCTCATACCTCACTGCAGGTTGCGGATGCGCCCTCTCCAGGAGGAGCTCGACTTGCAGTGGCGCCAAGTGGACGGTTCCTTCGACGACAAGATCTTCATTACCGTGTCCATGAGGGAGGCCGCACTATGGTGGACGATCGAGGAGAACATTTCTCAGGGCCTCTCCTTCAGGGTCACCCCAGCTCCTCAAATAATAACCACTGACGCCTCGCTGGAGGGCTGGGGAGCGGTCTTGCAAGACCTTCACGTAAGCGGCCGCTGGCTACCCCAACAGCGTCTTCTACATATCAATCTACTGGAGCTCAGGGCGATCCGGCTGGCTTTACAGGCGTTTCTCCAGCGGATAGAGCAGTCTGCAGTCCTGGTACGAACGGACAATACGACAGCCATGCATTATAGAAACAAAAAGGGCGGTACAAGGTCTCGTCTTTTTTCAAAAGAAGCTCAGACAATCTGGGAATGGGCTATCCAGCATGGGATATTGCTGAAAGGGGAGCATCTTCCTGGGGTTCTCAACGAAACGGCAGACTCTCTGAGCAGACTGAAGTCAGTCAGCCACGAATGGGAGCTGGACCAGTCCACTCTGGACCAGATTTTTCGCCTATGGGGCAGGCCGACCATAGACCTCTTTGCCACGCCGGAAAACAAGAAATGCCGATTCTACGCAAGCAGGCTTCACCATCCGGGATCATTGGGGAATGCGCTTTCGATGGCCTGGTCAGGTGCATTTGTTTACGCTTTTCCCCCCATTCCACTGATCCCCAGACTTCTCAGGAAGCTCAAGACTGAGCCTTGCAAGATGATTTTGATAGCTCCTACGTGGCCCCGCCAAATTTGGTTCACAGAGCTACATCTCCTCTCCCTGGAGTGTCCAATTCCGTTGCAGCCGATTCCTTTGCTACTAACAATGTCCCAGGGCCAGGTCTGGCACCCGGATCCTCGATCCCTACAGTTATCAGCTTGGATCCTGAGCACCGAGAATTTCTTGGTTTGACCCTTTCGGAAGAATGTAGGGACGTACTTTCTCAGGCACGGGCTCCAAGTACCAACAAGACATACCGGTTAAAGTGGAAGCGTTTCTGCCTTTGGTGCCAGCAGGAGGGCATTCATCCTCTTTCGTCTGCACCGCATGAAGTTCTTCCTTACATTCTTTCGCTAGCAAAGGCAGGGCTGGCTCACTCCTCCATCAAAGTGCATCTTGCCGCCATCTCTCGCTTCAGACGCACATCTTCTGGTCCTTCCCTCTGGTCGGCAAGGATAATTAAACAGTTTCTCAAGGGCCTTTTTAGAGTTTTGCCGCCAGTCAAGCCTCCGCTGCCTCTTTGGCACCTTAATTTGGTTCTCACCCAGCTCATGAAGCATCCCTTTGAACCTATTCATCGAGCGGACTTGAAATTCCTCTCCTGGAAGGTGGCTCTTCTGCTAGCCCTCACGTCAGCTAGGAGAGTAGGGGAATTACAGTCTCTTACCATTGAGGAACTCTTTCTCCAGTTTAAAAAAGGGACAGTGATACTCCGTACCAACCCAAAGTTCATACCGAAAGTACCTTCAGACTTCCATTTGAATGAGCCGGTTATACTCAAAACTTTTTTCCCTCAACCGGCTACTCCAGCAGAGAAAGCACTCCACTCACTGGACATTCAACGGTGCTTAAAATTCTATTTTCAACGTACTAAGGACTTCAGGAAGTCACCTCAACTCTTTGTGGCCTTCAGCGCCCCTCGTAAGGGGTTCCCCCTTTCCAAGCAGGGGATTGCTTGTTGGATTACCAGCGCTATCCAGTACTGTCACCGAGTGGCGGGCAAGCATCTGGAAGGTCGGGTCCGTGCTCATTCCACGAGGGCAGTTTCTTCTTAGACAGCCCTCTTTGCCGGAGTTCCTATCCGGGAGATCTGCAGAGCAGCGACCTGGAGCAGTACTCATACATTTACAATACATTATTGCCTGGATTCTTCAGCGCAGGGTGACGCAGCAGTTGGCCAGGCAGTCCCGAGGAACCTCTTTCAGTATTGGTGAGCTTTCCCTTTCATCCCTCCTTCCGTTTTTGCTGTTTCAGATCTTGGCACATTTTTGAACTTCATCTGTTTATAATTACTTATATTTCTAGGAATGTTTATTAATCATTGATGTTGTAAAAATGGTGAATTGCTGTTGCTTTACTTTTGCTTATTCCTATTGATATTTCATACTTTTGGGTTTTAATAATCCAGAATGGTTTAATAATAATCATGGTTCAAAAAATGTGCTCATAACTGCTAGCTACTCTGATACAAGCATGGGAATCTATGAAAGTTCCAATACTGGAGTAAGAAAACAAGTTACTTACCTGTAACTTTGGTTCTCCAGTATTGGAAACTTTCATAGATTCCCATGCGACCCACCCTCCTCCCCTGGGAAAGCTCGGCCTTCAGCACCTTTGGTAGTTTGGTTACACAACGACTACGAAAATCTGAGGCTCTGAGGTTCTCTCAGGAAGGTTCTAAGGGGTGAGGCTAATCTGATTGGTTGTTCACTTTATTTGGTCTCTTTTACAAAAAGAGGTGGATGTTACAAAACTAGAATGGGCCTAGGCCTAGTTTCTGTAATGATTTCTATCGCTATTTTATATATACCGGGGACTCCCATCTCGACGACGGGGAATGATTCAAGCATGGGAATCTATGAAAGTTTCCAATACTGGAGAACCAAAGTTACAGGTAAGTAACTTGTTTTCTTCTTAGATGTTTACTATAGTAACTGTATTAGCTTAATTTGTCTGATGTGACTCAAATGTGGGTTGCAGTGTTCCCAGTGAGGACACGTGAAACCTGGTCTTTTCCATTTGTGACGAGTTTAGAAGTGTGAACTTTGTCAAAGTGTATTAACTTACAAATATGACTGCCAGTTAAAGATCGAGCAACAAAAATAGACTACAGTTTTTCCAACACTGAAAAGCCACATTTAGCAGGAGCGGTCACCTCATTTTCAAATAGATTATGTACCCAAATAGCACACCAGATGAGGGAAACTATACATCCGATTGCTCATATAAAGGACTGGTAGCACAGCAGTGTCCCTGCCTGCACGCACGGGTGTCCTTGTTGATGCTCTTGGTTGGGGGCGTTAAAATCGAGGTTAAAATAGGTTTCAAATACAGTTTTAAGAACAAAGCCATAATTTCCGATTCATATTGCAGCTTATTTCTGTAGAAATGAGCACCAGTTATGTTATTTAAAAAAATCGTTTCTATAATAATTTGCCGGTCAAGGAGTTTTTACTACAGAACTCAGAGGCCATCAACTCTGTGGATGGATGAGTAATCAAACCTTCATTGCAGAAGGCGTCGTCTGCGCAAATAAGCGATATGCCCTAGAGACTTCGGTTTGCATCCTGACCATTGGAGGACTTGTTGGCCCGAATCATCCTGATGTGAGATGACCTATGTGTTTCCTCCTCCATGAGACTGCTGCCCTTGCGAACAAGCCTGTAAACCTCTAATGAAGGTGGATCGGCCCATAGTGTGAGAGTCTGTTCCTTGTATGGTATGATATACTGCCCTGCAGTTCCTGGACTAACGTAAACACTAGATTGAGGTCTTTTACTTAATTTATAGAAGTACTTTTATAGAAGGTGGTGTTTATAAAAATACATAAGACAAAAAACACAGTAATGAGGCCATGGTGTAGCTCTGACAACATGCAGATAAAGTGCTCTTTTAGCAGAGCCATAAAAGCAATAAAATTGGGGCAGATATTACAGAAAAATAGAAGCTAGTTCCGGAACTGATAGAGCCAAGAGTGTGGAAGTGTGACATAGAGATGAAGCACACAGAGGGCAAGATACTAATAGCAGACCTAAAGAAGCCGAATGCAGTGTGTGATCAGATACAAAATGGTAAAGCAAAGAAAACAATTCATTGTTCATATGCTCTGCTCTACAATTTTTGGTGCAGATAGCCTTCTCTTGATCATCATCACAGGTCGGGCCAGTCTGGGGCCAATGCTGGTGTGGAAGTGGGAACTGTGCCATATCCTGTAGCCCTCATTTTACACCCGGGGTACCAGAAGATACCAGGGACTACATACCGATTTGGCAAGTCTATTGATCAGAGTGATTGGAGTAGTTCCTCTTAAAAAAGTGGGTGTAGGGCTCCTCCCTACAGTGTGACAGTAGCAGGATGCAGTGACAAGTTCACTGGCCAGCTTCATTATTAGTATCGCAATTGTATACTGAATGCGTACTCCGATTTATATGTGGCAGTGCTTTGTGTAGCCTTTGGACTAGAATGCGGTCTCTGTGGGCCCGGCCAGCCTGCATGTGTCTTTAATGTGAAAAACTGATTAACCAGGTGGATGGATGGTAGATCTGAAGCCTTTCTGAGCCTCTGTGTTCTGTGCTTGCTGTGAATTCACAAAGACAACTGGCATGAGAGAATGGTTCTAGCAAGTCCACCACGCGTCAAGACCCACTCTCCATGAATGGACCTGAAGAGCATGCCAGGACACTCAACACTAGGTTAATGAGTGATCCCTTGAGGGTCACCTGATTCAGTTTCCCATTGATGAGGACAAATTGGCCACAAACCCATAAGTTGCGAAGACACATAGGACAACACTAGTCTTGTGGTGATAGTGAGTGAATGATACTGTGAATGGGGGTAGATGCACTGCGCGCACATCTGCATTGTTATACCGCTCCTGATCTGCCACTGCAGGTTGTGCCTTGCTGGGTCTCATTGAGCAAAATTAGACCTTTGTTATGAAAAGCAATCACAAAATAGGTTATAAGCATAGCAATCGCATGACAATTTAACTACCTGAAAAGGGACAAAATACAGTGAATTAAAAAAATACAATTCTTATTAGTTTCTGTAGAAGTTCCAGGAATAAAATAGCGTTGTTAGTCACGAAAACAGTTTCCTCCTAGTAGCCTGTGTTCTTCAGACATTGAGCAGTATTGCTTTAGGAAGCCTCGTCCCCGGTTGATCTTGGCTGCACCAAGGTCTCCTTGCCAATTCCTATTCCTGCACCATTGAAGCTTAGCCAGTGTCTTTTGATGTAACCATACAATGGACGCTTGAACAGTAAATAGAGCGCTGTCTCACAATTTGTCATTTGTTGCGGGAAGAGACATAATTTCATTGTCTGAGGTTTTCCATATACAAGTTGCTAGGGGTAAAACCTCAAGCAAAGCCTACTCGTGGAGGTGAGGGAGGTGTGCCATGCTTTACCCAGGACGCATCTACCATGTTGCTTCGCATGTGGCCAATAATTGCTCAAGATGTCCTTGCTCTTTCCCTCGTATTTTGGCCCTGTTCTCCTGGTTCTATTTCTGTATTTCTCTTGCCCCCTTTTGTGACACTGTCTCAGCTGTTTCTGCTAGCGTCTCCCCGTGCTTTCCCTTTCTCTGTATGGTCTGTCCCTGTGCACGTCTGTTCGTTCCGTCCCACTGCTTTTCGCTGCTCGTCTCTGCTTTATGCCCCTGGACTGCTTTCTTTCACTCCCATCTCATTTGTATTCGGTGTTGTTTTGTTTGCTATTTCTCGGTGACGTGATAGCTGCTTGAATCAGTTTCTGTGGGGGTTCACTGAACGGAGATGTATGTAGGTGGGGACGAGAGGTGTGTGTTGCAGTGAACACAAAGCAAATACAACCATTCCTGTCCATTGATAGAGACGCATCCCTACTAGGATTTTTTTTTAAGGATCCGTATTTATTTTTACTGTTGAGTGTGGTCCTTGAATATTGAATTGCACACCTAAATCCTTTATCGGGCGGTCCTTACATCAGTTTCTATCTTTCTGTTTCATTTGCCCAGCCATTTACCCGATATGTCAGCTGTTGATGGTTGGGGGGGGGAGGCTAAAGGAGGGGGTCTGAGAAGGAAGTTCATTGGCATACGTTTTCTCAAACTGTCTGAAAATAGTTGTCGAGTTGAATTGCTTCATCTCCCTCCCCCCTACCAATTTATTTCTTCCTTTCACCAAATATGTTAATCTCGGCTCGCACATAAGAGACTGGCATGTTTCCTTTCTTTGCTTTAGCCCGCCTTCTGGGAAATGTATGTTGAAATGAAAGTGCTTTGTCCTGGCTCATCTCATTGTGGCATTCATGGACGGGGAGCCTTTTAAATGAGGCTGTTATAGGAGTAACTTGAGCCAACAAGCCCTTCAGTTGCTGTCTGTGCAACTATGACCAATAAGCAGTAAAGGTGGATGCAGCCTTTTTAGTACCTTTATATTTCATGCCTTCATGAGAAGTAACGTTGGAGGATGTTGAAATCTGGAATTTTATTTGCATCTTTGTTAAAAAATATATGGGAAAGCACATTGTAACATTCCACAACTGCTTATTTGAGATCGTCTCCAGATGTTCAATTGCGGCACAGCAGTGTTTCGATAACTTGTTTTTCATGTAGGAAATATTTTAAGCGGTGAGCTAGTTGCAGATGTGCACTTCTTATAACAGGTTTGCACAAACCTTGTGGGTTTCCGTAGTTTTCTGTTTTGCATGTAGGGTGCCATTAGGAAAGCTGCTGTTGGGGGACTAGTCTTAAACATCCGGTTCTAAGCCAAAGGGGAAGTCCTTTCAGTAGAGCTATGACTTTACCTGCAAGGCCTTTTGAGCACACCAACCAAACCAAATGCTCTCTGCTCTGGACATTTTAAGGTCATGGCACGGACTTGACTGCTTAGTAAACATCAGTTGTCTCCAGCCTTTTCTGTAACTAGCTAATTATGTTTAGGGCTCCCGGTTTTATGGTATTTATTTTTTTGACATTTCTGTCTATTTATCCATATTTATTTTTTGTTAACTTTATCTATTTATCCATATTTATTATGGGTTTTGTGAAAAAAAGAAAGCTGAAACTGGTATTTTTCCACATTTATTTAACCAATAAATATGCAGTCATGCTTGAATGCCTGCCAGGTTTCAGTGATATGAACACCCGCAGAAGATAAATCAATGCACTTATATAAAAATATGCACATTTCAGTATCAGCCTTGTGCATATCTACTGCTGTTTAAGCCTCTTTACTGAGATTTCATTTTTTTTTTTAACCCTCTTACCTATCAATCCACACAGTTATTGGCCTGGAAGTCATGGCAAAGTGTATGCAGAATCACTCCAAAAGCACCCACTTTCCGTTTTTATCCACATTTAAAAATAAATACAGACAAGAAAATAAATGGTTTTCTCTCTGTATTTATCTGTAAAAATCAGTAAAAACGGAAAACAGGGAGCCTTAATTATGTTAAATGAAAATTATCCCTAGCTACTGATATTGGTGATGTAGTAGTGGCCACCTCCAACAAGACAGTCAGCAGTGATCACATCCGCGTATTATGCAGGGTTACCAGTAGTATTCCCCTCCACATGGGTAATACAAAACAGCCAGAAGTGCACCCCCTTGGCCCAAAAGCAATAATGGGAGTAATACATCTCTCCAGTTCAAATAATAGCTTTAAATACATTTTGAAAATTCAAAAAAAAAATTCTCCAAACAGCTTATGAGTTCTGAAAATACACACATTTTCATCCCGAATGTGTGCTTTTTAATTTTGGCATACAAACAATAATTCAACCAAGCAGCAGTTTCTATTGTTGGAGGCAGGGCTGCACACAGGAGAGCTACTCACAAGGAGCTGGCGAGCTACTCGTTGGAGACACCTGGTATACATGATAAATCTAGGCCTGACTCATTTCTGTCGATAGCATTCTAGAATTTACTCAGTGTGATCACCTCCGCCCTTCTTTGATGCATGACGCCCCTCTATGCTGTTTCAGATTTTAAAAAAAAGTTCTGTCAATCCAGAATCCGTTCCCTGGCTCGTGTATTTTTCAGTTGAAGGTGCTTGCTTTTTGCACGGTTCCTTTGCAGGCATCCTCCCCGTTCTTAATTCCCTCCATTTCTCGCTCGTTTTTTCTCTGAACTGACTCTTGGCCACAGTCGAGATCTTCTCACACGTTTCCAGACAAGTGCATTTTTGGTGCAAAAAAGTGCGAGAAACAAAGTAACGTGATACACGGAAACATGCAAATATGCTATGAATGTAATTGCTATGATTGTTTCTCATCTAAGTTGGTAGTTTTTTCTTTTCGTCAAGTAGCCTTGGGTGTTTATACATCTTTTCATATTCTTCTTTTTTGCTTCAGTCCTAGCTCAGAGGACAGCTTTTGTGAAACCAACTAAACTGTTTAAAAAGCTCTGCGGAACTTAACCTTGCTTCATTTGCTGATTCTTTACTTCATTGTATTCTATCAGCCTCATGGCTCCTCATATTTTAAAAACATGAGGTTAAAGTCAGAAATTCTAAACCGCCGGTTTTCTTGAGTTACCTTTTGATCAGAAGAAGATTGAAATCATCTCTTTCGGTGGCCATCGTGTGAGCCACAGCATTTATTAGAGGATAAGGGGCGAAGCCGGTGCACGAATGGATGCTTGGTCCTCGGCTTCTCATCCCCGCCTGCCTCCCTCCTCCCCAGCAACGCCCCCACCCTTCGATAGAGAGTCGCTAGGACTTCTTTCTTCACATACCCAGAATGCGGCGCCTGGTTGCTATAGTTTCTGCTGGTTGGTTTTGGAGCCTGCAGCTCTGTCTTACTGAAGCCACCTTTCTTGTGTATATGAATAAAACAGTGGTGCACGGTTTATTGTACGGCTGTTTAGAAATGGCGTGGATTGGCCTCAGGGCTCGGAAAGAGTGCGTTCCGAATTTCAACAGCACAGAATACAGCACCTACGCAGGTTATGAATACTTTCACTGAATAGGGTACTTACAAAATATACTTAATTCGTTAAAATAATTACAGAAATGTACACAGGATATTTTTTTCCAAGGCACAGTGCCCCACGTTCTATTGGTAGTGTGTAGCTATTGGGGAAGGGTGGGGGGTATAGGACGGCGGTTTGGGGGTTCCCAGGGCTTCAGGACCGCTCTCGTTCATGTTTTCTACACGCCTTCCACTTATGTATTGCATTTTGTAGTTTAAGCCATAAAAATGAAGCATTCTCGATCTCTGATACCAAGTGCTAATTGTAGATGTATTGTTTCCAACTTACCCACTTGCCGGTTCATACCCCCTAGACATACGACTATCACGTGTAGCCTTTTTTGGGTGGGGGGAGATTACTGATGAATACTAAGATCTCGCTGGACTTCCAACCCCCCAAAAAGCAAACCACTTGTTCACCAAATGCTGCCATTGAAGAATGATTTTTGGCTAAGTGTTCCAGTACACAACATGGCTGTTGGTCTTTCGTGAAACTTGCAAACATGGATGCTCAAATGCTGAAATTTGGCAAAGAATCCTATCCATGGAGGTATTTGGCCTCTATTTGGAAGGGCCAAGTTATGACCAATTCTATCAAACCTGCAGATGACTCCAGAGCTTAAGCTCAGTTTTGGTGTGCTAATAATGCATCTTTTCGAGAAGTCCTTTTTTAGGTCGAGCCTAGCAGCGCGAAATGCGCTGCTCTGCGAGGCTTCTTGTAGCTACTCTGTGTGGGTCTGACTCCTCCCACGCATTGGATTGGCTTTTGCGTGTGTCTTTCTATAATGAAAGCACGCAAATGGCTAAAGGTGGGTGCATGTCCCACCTCTTTTGAAATGTTCACTCCCACGGCGTTTTGCCTCTGGATCGAGCAGCGAGGCGCAGGGCGGCATCGCTTTGACATCATCTTACCCCCCATGTCATCTGAGATCTAACGCTCCTTCACCCCACCGAGTTACTACATGCCTGGCAGAACATGCCATTGTCTTCACTTATTTGGCAGACGTCCTGGAAACAAATAATTTTGCCTTCATTTTAAAGATTTATTTATTTTATTTATTTTATGAGTTTTATATAGCGCTGGCTAGACCCGGAGGTATCAGAGCGCTTTACATGAGGATCAGAGTTACAGGTTACAAGTTACATTTGTTCCAAGAGCAAAATCAAACATGGGATAAAAAGCAAAGTTACAGAACTTCGTCAGGGGAGGGGGAGGAATGGGAGAAAACAGGGAGACAGGGAGAAACTGTGCCCAATGTCCGGCTGGGTAGGTGACGGCCGAATGGATGAACCAGGGCCGATCTCCTCTATAGCTGAACAAGGCAACTCCACCGGGCATCGGACATAATGCTTGGACTCCGCTGTCAGGATAATGATCAGGAGCAATCTGAGAATGTCATAATTAAGCAGCGGGGGAGTTGGAGAGATGAGAAACCGCAGTTCGAACAAAATCCAGACGTCATCTTGAGGTCAGGCACTGTCCTGAGGGGGCTCTGCAAAGAATATTTCGGCTTCGAACAAAGTCCCAAGGCCAGATCGTTAAGTGGGGGGGGGGGGTTTCCCAGAGATGCCTCCACTGCTATCACATAAATGATGAGATGTGACACAGCCGAGAGGGGAACTCCCATTCCAGACAGGTAGAACTCCACCATTTGGATCGTGCAGTGCCCGGAGGAAACCAAGGGAGGACGCCAGGCTTCGGGACCTAGCTTTGTATGGGGAGGTCATGCTGCCTTTTCTCTCCCACTTTTTTCTTTAGAACCATTGAGTGTGCCTTCCCTCCGATGGACAGTCCTCCCCTTGTTACAGACGTCTCATTGGCCGCCATTTTAAAGTCAGGCGGGTCACGTTGGTGCCTTGTTGCGTGTCTGGGCGCTGTGGGGGGCCCAACCTCCAACACCATTTCCTCCCGGTGCGGGTGCTTGCGTTTGCGCCCTGACTCACCGTAAAACACTGGAGAACAAGGATCCTTTCACCGCTGCGTCGCCCCGATCCCCAGGGGTCCGTCGCAGCGGCACTCCGTATGCCGTTTGCAGGAAGTCCCTTTCATGTAGTCACAACGGGTCACTTCTGTGCGCACCGGGATGCAAAGGGGGCAACTCTGGGACACGCCGCTCCTCCGACGCAGTCTCCAGGGGGCCCGCTCCTGATTACGCGGCTCCCGCTCAGTTATATAATTGCAGCGAGTCCACTAAGCCCCAAGCGCCATTTTGAGGCGCAATCGCCTGGCAAGTTTAAAGCCGATAACACGACAATGAAGGAGTTGGAGGGAAAGGCGCCCACAGCAGCAGACGCACCCAATGCTCCGATGTCGGGAGATAGTTTTTCCAGCTGGTTTTGGTGCGGTGAAGAACCGTGCTTGGTTGCCGTGGCGTTGGGATACCACGGAGCTTCAGCTCCGAGCAGCCATGATGGACCCAGGCCACGCCCCTCATTATTAATAAGATGCATTATTAATCACAGTCCTTAAAGATGCCCAGTCAGTACAGTGCATAAGAATTTGCATCTGTTAACATTGTTCCCGTTGTGTTTTTTCTTACTTTCCCCAGATGTTTCTCTCTGAACTGACTTGGGCATAAATGTGCCATCCAAAAATATCCTACAAAGCAATATTGTAAACCCTAAGGCGCTGTCTTGATGTTTGTTTTGCAGAATGTTTTTGAGATAGTGCTTTGAGACGGCTTTACGGTGCTTTCGGTATTGCAATATAAAACAAGCATTTGCAATGCAATAGGTCTCGCATTTACGCAAGTCTGAGCTATTGACATTGCAAATAACCATGCCTTTTATTTTTGTTTTCGTTTTTAAAACATAAATAAGACATTGTCATTTACAATGCCAATAGCTTAAACTCGTGTAAATGCGAGACCTATTACATTGCAAATGCTTGTTTTTTTCCTGGACTTGCACCTTCATTGCCCTCTGTTCGTTAGTACAACTAGTGGTCACCAATGGCAGCTGGTGCCTGCATCTTTAATATGGATTCTTTGGGCATGCGTGGTGGTTCACTTAGTGTCTCCTGCTGGAGAAATGTTGCTGTTGGGATGTTTGGCCTTGCTCCAACACTTCCTGAGCTGCACTGAAGTGTATTCAATATTGTTCTGAATGTTATTCACAAAATTAGAACTCTGCTTTATGCAGCATCACAAAACTGATTCTAACCACCTAAAGTGTTGCAAAATGAAGTGGGCTGCTCTAGGTTGGGTCGACTGGACGTCTTTGTACTTAAGAGTTCAGGCTACATGCACAGTTTCTAGTCCTCTTTGTAGGTTAAAGCCTACCAGACAGCTCAGCTGTCTAGTTTTCGAAGACTTCTTGGGAACCTTTTGAAAGCTTCCATGGGAATGCATTCTGCCCATTGCTTACCATTGACTTTGCGGTCAGTAACTCACATTTGCTTTTTATCTATTTGCTGGCTTTGTTTTAGGCTGTCCAGCATGTCTTTACCCTCTGTGGAGCATAGCCTGTTAACTTCCTTTCAGACTCGCTCCTTGTGTTCTTCCACACATGTTCACTTTCTGTAAACTGGCCTTAAAATGTTGTTGTCTTGTCACATTTGCTGTGCATTCAAAGACTGAGGTCAAATGTCAGGCTATGTTTTCCAGGGAGCTTGGTGTTTACTTTTCTTTCTCTGAGTGAGAGGATTTATGTGACAATCATGCTGGGTACCCATGTGAGAGGAACGGCTGTTAAATATTATTTTTTCTAGCACACAACAAAATTTAAAGGTCTGTAAATGAACTGTGCACATTTTTCAGAATTAAGGAAGCACAAATAAAGCACTTTTTTTTGTAATTCTGAAGTGTAATGGAAACAAATATTTTAATACGAACAAAACAAATTCATCACTAGGTGATGCCATTTGAACACATCGTTTGTGCGCTCTATAGTTTTATCTGTAAAACTGTATGTCTGTGCATATCTAATGGTAATTTCCATTGAAAATGTGGAAAATGGTCTTTAATGGCAGTTTTCTATCATACCGTGCATACTCCACTGTACGCAACTCAGAAACACTCTATGCCCGCCTCTCTAATCCCCAAACATTTAGCCACGCTGGTGTACAACAAGGCTAAAACACATTGGCAAAGCCAATAGCTTTTACATAGGCAAGACCTATTGGCTTTGCCAGTGCTCGTTTTTCTTGGGCAAGGGTCTGAACATTGGTAACGTGAAGCAACTTTCAGAGCAAAAGTACAGATGATTGTCACAGTGGTGCTTTTCAGTGCCGGACTGGCTGTAGCGGGCACTGGATTTTTCCCCGGTGGGCCGACAGAGTGAGGGCCGGTTTCGGGCCCCTGGTGGGCCGTTTTTGTTACTGGGGGCCGGTTTTGCACCATAGCTGCAATATCGGCCCCCTGTAACAAAAGCAGCTGCATGTTTTACATGCACCTACCCACCCCGCGGCCGGACCGACTCTATAGCCAGGGCTGGTTTGCGTTCCCAGTTCCGCCCTGGTGCTTTTGAATCATCGTCACATAATTTATCCGGTAATGTCAGCCTGCTCTAACTTGATAATCAAGCAGAACCAAACGAGATGTTCCTCCAGATTTACTGACTGACTGTTGCACATAGTGACTACTGAGGAACAAAGTACACATCATGTACTGAAATAAAGTTGTCTTCAAGAAATAGTGATGACAAATGCCAAGTAACAGCCAGTGCACTTTACCCTAAGTAAGTTCGTGTATGCATCAAACTGATTTGCTGATACAAACATTTAGCTTTTACAGTGATGTTAAATTATTTATTTAGAGCATTTACAGAGATGAGTTTATGGCCTGAATTCTAGGTCCACTGTATCCAATGTACCTGTTCCTTGGACCTGCAATTATCTTCCAGGGTTCATTAATTATTTATTACGTTTAATATAGAGTGACAACTTTGTGCTTGATTTTAAGGGCAGTTGCAGGTATACTGTAGCGCAGTGCATTTTTTATTCTGATGGTATGTAGGTATTGGACTTTAAGGAATGCTCTGTCATAAGCAGCATTTTAACTAAATTAACTGCCATCTTTTTTGGTTTCGCACTTTTCCCTTCTTAAATGTTATATCCATCTTCTCTGTATTTTTGTGAGGATTCTACTAAATTCTCTGCTTCTTAGATCTAGTTAAATTTTAACGTATGTAGCAAGTAGTGTTTCCGCCATATGTGCTCGAGGCGTTTGCAGTCCTTCTTCAACATGACTGCTTTAGTGAACCAAGGGGCGAGCGGACGTAAAGCCCATTTCCGGCACCAGTGTATCTGAAGTGTAGCATCGAGGTTCGAGCAAATCAAGGAGTCTACCATCCCAACAAGTTCTTTCATTATACCCACCAGCTTGGGAACAGTGTTGCGAGATCGTACACTAAAGTCGACTGAATTAAACGTAGCCTAATTCCTCAAAAAGGTTACCTGAGTGGGTTGAATACTTTCTTGTTCACGGCCCAAAATCTGGAAAACAAATTAGAGGTTGATCTGACCAGCTTAGGGGGAGTGGACAGTCCACATAAATACCCACTAAATTGGTAAAAACTGGGTCCAAGAGGTGCCCTGAAATGAGTGGGGATCCTTTACTTAATTTTCTCTCTGCAGAAGGTACAAATTAAAAGACCTCTGATATAAACAGCGTAGTACATGTATGTGTAAGTGTGTGTATATTCACTGAAAAAACCAAAGGTTACAGGGACGTTGGGGACATAGACTTAGATTTCACTCGTACAAAATCAGTGAAAATCAGCGGTTATAGTTACCTGAGCGAACTACAACTTTCGCCCATGCAATGAACTGCTTATGACCTCACATATTGCATCACTCATGACCTGGTCAGTGACCTCTCTGATAACATCATCCAATGATAGTGAGTTTTCTTTTAAGTATGAGTGTTAAAACTCTACACCAAGGTACCGCAAAAGTTAAATTAGTATACTTTGTGTACTACTGAGTGATAATGTTTCTAACATATATTCTGTGAGTGACTGCATTCATGTGAGTGGGTGTGTGAGTCGCTATATGGGTGAGTGAGTGTATGACTGGCTGCATGGGTGTGTTTGGCTGTTTGAGTGGGTGTTTGGTTAAGTGAGTTGCTGTGTAAGTGGCTGTACTGGAGTGATGTTTGTGTGAGTGTCTGCATGGGTAAGTGTCTGGCTGTGTTCAGAGGTTGTATGTTTGAGTTGTTGTATGGGTGAGTGATTGCTGTGTGAGTACCTTGCATTGGTGACTGAGTGGGTGTGTGAGTGGCTCTATGGTTGAGTGAGTGGTTGTATGGGTCCGTGAATGGATATGTGAGTGGTTGAGTGAGTGATTCTGTGGATGATGTCATCAATTATGTTATCAGGGGTGTCACTGACCAGGTCATGAGTGATGTTATATGCGAGGCCAGAAGCAGTGCATTGTGGGGGTGTAAATTCTAGTTAGCTCGGGTAAATAGAACTACTGAATTTCACTGGTTTTGTACAAGTGAAATCTGAGCCGAACTGTAACGTCCCTGTAATGTTTTGTTTTTTTCAGTGAATTTCTACATTTAAAAAAAATTGTTTCCCAACTATAAAATCCCTGTAACCTTTGTTGTTTTGTGTGGATTTCCAAGTTTAAAAAAAAAATGTTATTTCCCAACTATAACAAACCCTCAAACCGTTGAATTTTTTACTTAATTTCTAAGGTTTTTTTAGTTTAATTTCGTACCTTTAACCTTTGAGAGTGGGTGTGTGAGTAGCTGTATAGGTCGGTGAGTGAGTTTCTCGATGGGTGTATCAGTAGCTGTGTGAGTGCCTGCGCCACCCCTTTATCCAACATGAGTCCCCAGCCTTGCACAAAATGTCTACCCAACTGGAGTACTTTCTACTGGTTAATTAGTAAGTGCTACCTTGTTGGGTAAATATCTGCTGCATATTCTACACTGCAGCTACGTAATAGACCACGAGGAAAGGTCTCCAGTGCCCTTGTGTGCATTTTGACATTGTGATTGTTTTTCATGCGTCTTCATCCAGAAATCTGTGTTAACCTCAATCCTTTTATAGAGAAGACAACAAGACTACAAAGAGGTAAATCTCCACTAAAGAAGGGGTTTTCCTCTTAACTATATGAAATAAGTGCTTCTTTGTTTGGTGGAGATGTCCTTACATTCCTCGGCATCAAGAACGCGTCACCAAAATCGGCGGGAAACACGCAGGGGTGCCTTTTGGTAAGGTGCCCATCGTCCTGGCAAAAGGCGGGAAGACAATTTCATACTAATGAGGTGAACGGGGTGGGGCCAAATTGGCAGAGTTTCAGGTGATTTTGCGCATTTGTATACTCTTAGTCCTATAAAGGGAGAACCATGGACTCTGCTCTCACCAGGTAAGGACAAGAAAGAACCCACTTGTCACAGTCACTACAGGTTGTGCTTTAATGGATCAACAATGCATTCAACTCCACGAAGCATTTCAGATTGTCTTTTAATGTGGATTTGCTGAGAAAAGACACTTGCTTTGCCTTAGTCAAGCCCAGGAGGTCAGGAACATTTGACCGTTACAGAAGTGGCGCTTCAACTGGGGCACCCCCTATGTTTATATCTGTAAGTGCTTCCTGTTGAGGTTTGATTTTGGTGACATGAGCATCAGGGCTAGATCGGCCCGCAAAAACTTAATAGGGGCGGCGCATGGCCCCCCTCTCTGGGACGATATCTATCCCTGGGACCCCAATCCGCGGGGTTCGGCCAAAATCCAATGGGGTAGTGGGGCTGTGGAGAGGGGTCGCACTCATAGATATACAAATTTGGTTTCTTTAAATTCTAAAACTACTGAACATATTTACACCAAACAACAAAAAGCACTCTTCCTAGACCAAAATTCAGCTTTCTGTCAAATTTGGTGTAATTGCATTCAGTGGTTTGGGATGTAATCATGTCTAAAATTCCAATGGGAATTAACATAGGAAACGCTCATTTTTAGACACCCCCCCCCTTTTTTTTCTCGGCCCCCACTTGATGGATCACCCTGAAACTTTCCATGCACAACAAAACCCAATTTGACACTTTTTTGAAAAAGTTTGTGCAGGTTCGTCAAACGGCACCAGAGATATAGGCAAGTCAAACACAATTCCTATGGAAACTAGTTTCGAACTAGAACTGCCTACTGGCGACCGTCAGTAGGTAAAATTCATGTGTGTATGTGGTTTTTTTAGTGAGTGGGCATTCAAAAATCCGACCACAGGCTTTCTGTGTGGCCTCGAGCGTGCGGTTACGTGCACAGTTACGAGCAGAGGCGCCGTCTGGCTTACCTCTCTCGTCATGCGCTCAGCGCATCGCTCGCGGGCACACAAAGCGTGTGGACGCTGCAGCTGCTTTCACTTTTGCCGCCGCGCGCCCACTCGCTCCGCCCTCTCCGTCTCCTTTTTCAAGACTGCTTGTTTACTGAGCATCAAATCTCATGTGAACGATGCGGTCTCAAAACGCTTTAGTGGCAATTCCGTTTTTTTATTTATTTAGGGCAATGTGAGCTGGTGCCATTTAAACATGAATGCTGTTTATTTTTTTACCGAGCAACAAACCTCACGTGAATGGTGCGGTCTCAAAGGCATCGGCGCTAATCCTGTTTTTGGGACAATGTGAGGCACTTTAAAGTTAATGCTCTGTTCCATGGAATTGTTAGTATATTATAATTAATTTAGCGTAAAAGCGCTGTTGTTTTCGTTGCTTGTAAACGTGTACTTTTGGATCCTTAATTAAAGTACTTTTGGATCCTTAAATATTTTTAAGCATAGTAAAAATACATGCAGTTTTTTTTTTTCTTTCGGTTAACTACTGATTATCTCTCCCCAACTCCACGCCCACCTGCACACAAACCATATATAATCACCACTCGCTTTTTTTAAACATTCCGGCGCGCTTAAAACAAAATAAATTATTTAGAGGTACTTCGGGCCCTGTGTGGCATTTATAAAATCCATTGTGAACTTTTAAATACTTGTACCTGTTTGGTGTGTTTCTTGTACTTTATTTCCAGTACTTTTTAACTGTAACCTACAGTTGTTTTCGCAAATTGGGCATCCTGTTTCTTTTTCTCAAGTTACTGATCTGCATTGCACACGTGCTGCAGACGAAAAGATTTTGATCTTTACAACGAGGAGGCTTATTCCCAGTCAATTAACTCGTCCCGGTTTCCTTTCACAACAGTAGGGAACATGGTGATTTTTTTAACACTACTGCAGACTTTTAGGCTCCCTTAGTTTCTCCAAAACAAATGCCAGTGCTGTAGGATTTCTTAACTCGGCTACATGAACCAGTGTAAAAACTACGTTTATTTTAACAAAATTCAAAGCGTAAGTATAGTGCTGTTTTATTTCATTTTTAGGTCTCGGCCTGCACCAGCGCTTGCGCTGGTCTGGCCGAGAGTTTTAGTAAGCGGGTTTTGGAAGTGCAAACCCACTGGCTTTCGGCTGGCGACCAGCTTGCGTTCACGATGGCGTGCACGCGCGCAGCTGCCATCTGGGTTTCCTATCTCTTCCTCATTTCTCGTCATGGCTCATTAACTCTCTGGACTCTGATGTTTCAATCGCAGCAGCAGCTCACATTACCAACTGACGGCCCTGGACTACAGTCACATGAAAAACAACAGCGATTAGCATTGAAATGCAAGCTTTTTTTTGTCTAGTTAGAAATATTGCTTCGGTGGGTTGATTTCACCTTATATCGCTATTTGTTTTATATTGGGAGTCACAGCCTAATTACCAGTATTTTTGTCTCACTCTGGTTTCTTTTTTTAAAATATTTATTCGCACAAAGCTATATTTAAGGTTACTTTTTCCGCGTCACTTCACTCTATTTAAACTCCACACCCCCCACTCTTATTGTCTCTCTCCTTCTCTCTCTCTCCCCTCTCTAATTCTCTCTACTTAATTAACTCTCCCCTCTCTATCTTTTTTAGCCTTTCATTCTCTCACCCCTTTATCTGTTTCTCTTTCAAACTCCTTCATTCACTCTCTCTCCCCTTCTTTCTCTCTCTCTATCCCGCTCCACTCTTTATTATATGTACACCCTTTCTCTCTCTTTCTCCCTCACCACCCTCTCTAATTGGGCATTATATCTTCACTCTCTCTCTCACTCGGCAGCATCACTCAGCATCACCACAGCATCACTCAGCATCACCACAGCATCACTCAGCGCCACTCAGCGCAACCACAGCATCAATCAGAGCCAGCACAGCATCAATCAGAGCCAGCACAGCATCACTCAGCACCAACACAGCATCACTCAACGCCATCACAGCATCACAGCATCACTCAATGCCATCACAGCATCACTCAGTGCAACCACAGTATCACTCAGTGCAACCACAGTATCACTCAGTGCAACCACAGTATCACTCAACGCAACCACAGTATCACTCAACGCAACCACAGTATCACTCAGTGCAACCACAGTATCACTCAGTGCAACCACAGTATCACTCAGTGCAACCACAGTATCACTCAGTGCAACCACAGTATCACTCAGTGCAACCACAGTATCACTCAGTGCAACCACAGTATCACTCAGTGCAACCACAGTATCACTCAGTGCAACCACAGTATCACTCAGTGCAACCACAGTATCACTCAGTGCAACCACAGTATCACTCAGTGCAACCACAGTATCACTCAGTGCAACCACAGTATCACTCAGTGCAACCACAGTATCACTCAGTGCAACCACAGTATCACTCAGTGCAACCACAGTATCACTCAGTGCAACCACAGTATCACCACAGTATCACTCAGTGCAACCACAGTATCACTCAGTGCAACCACAGTATCACTCAGTGCAACCACAGTATCACTCAGTGCAACCACAGTATCACTCGGTGCAACCACAGTATCACTCGGTGCAACCACAGCATCACTCGGCGCAACCACAGCATCACTCGGCGCAACCACAGCATCACTCGGCGCAACCACAGCATCACTCGGCGCAACCACAGCATATCACTCGGGGCCACCACAGCATCACTCGGGGCCACCACAGCATCACTCGGGCCACCACAGCATCACTCGGGGCCACCACAGCATCACTCGGGGCCACCACTCGGGGCCACCACTCGGGGCCACCACAGCATCACTCGGTGCCATCACTCGGGGCCACCACACCATCACTCGGGGCCACCACACCATCACTCGGGGCCACCACACCATCACTCGGGGCCACCACACCATCACTCGGGGCCACCACACCATCACTCGGGGCCACCACACCATCACTCGGCATCACCTCAGCATCGTCTCCGCAACAGTCACCACCACTACCACCTCAGCATCACTCAGCACCACCTCAGCCTGCTCTCGGAATCTGGCATCTGTTGATTCTCCCCTAGCGTCTGGCCGCTGCTAGTGTTATAATACAGGTACTAGTTCCCAACCTTCACCCTCCGATTGTTTATGCCCCCTCAAAAAAAAAGCTTTAACAAACAACCATTGCAATAGGCAGAAACAAGTTGCCAGCATTGCAAGAACAAAAGAAAACTGAGAATTCTTTATTGTAAATACTTTTTTTAATATGGTCGTTCAGTTTTACATAATGCCTTCTTGGTCATATATAAAGTAACAAAAATGCTTCTGACACTTTTTTATTATAACTTTTCAGCATGCTGCACAGCAGCCACACTTCTCTACAGCACAGCTTGAAGACATTGGCAAAGTCAATAGCTCTGGCTAAACACTTATAAGGCCCCAAAGGCGAGACCTATTGGCTATGCCAATGCTTGTTATAAATGCAACGTGTTTACAAGTTAATGTACCCTCTGTCTGTGCAATGCTACTGTTTGAGGGGCCCAGCATTCTATACTACCAGGAGACTGGTATGCAAAAAGTTATGGCTTTAGGAAAGTTCATCAACCTCTGCAGCATGAAGCCCAGGACGGCGCTTTTCGTGGATATAAAACAGAAACCTTGAGATTGCACCCAGGTCTCTGCAGCATGTGCTCAATTCACTGAGATACTTTACCAATGCTTCTTGCGGTCTGGTCTAGTGCAGGGCTTTATGCTTTATCTTTAAGTAGGTTAAAATGTTGTAATCTTCTGTAAAATGCATATTCTTATTTAATGCCTCCAGGCAGACGAGTAGGTTGGCCTACGGCTTTGCGCAGCACCAGATTACAGTCGCACAATGTGAGCCCGTGCCAGTCTTCGCTTTATTTAAATACATACTGTTTACTTTTTTACTGAGCAACAAACCTCACGTGAACAATGCGGTCCCAAAACGCTTCAGCAGTAATCCTGTTTTATTAGGACAATGTGAGTCGGTGCCGTTTAAATATGAATGCTGTTTACTTTTTTACCAATCAACAAACCTCACGTGAACGGTGCGGTCTCAAAACGCATTGGCGCTAATCCTGTTTTTCGGAGATTGTGAGGCACTTTAAAGTTAATGCTGTGTCTGTTTATATATTCTGTTTTCCACATTATAATTAGGTACCCTGTTTGTTCTATCCGGTATATAAGTGCACTGCTCTCTCATTTAACTGTTTGAGGGGCCAGCATTCTATACTACCAAGAGACTGGCATAGGAAAAATTCTGGCTTCTGGGAGTTTATCCACCTTCGCAGCATAAAGCCCAGGACGGCGCTTATCATGGATATGAAGCAGAAACCTTCAAATTGCACCCAAGTCTCTGCAGCATGTGCTCAATTTACTGAGCTACTTTACCAGTGCTTCTTGCTCTCCGGTCTAGTGCGGGGCTTTATCTTTAGGTAGGTTGAAATGCTGTGATCTTCTGTAAAATGCATATTCTTCTTTGCAGCCTCCAGACAGACGAGTAGTGCTTTACTCCACTCCGCTTTACTCCACTTTATTCCACTCAATAACACTCTCTTTTAATCCAGCCCACTCTCCTTTAGTCCCCGCCACTCTACTTTCCTCTCTGCTGCAGCTACTTCTCTTGTACCAATAGTAATTCCTCATTCAAACTCCTCTACACACTGCTGCAGCTACTTCTCTAGGCTCATCAATCATTCATCATTCTAAGTCCTATACACAGTGCGGCAGCTGCTTCTCTACTTCTCTACTCCCGTCAATAATTCCCACATTCTACATCCTCTACACAATGCTTTAGCTATATCTTTAGTCACTGTAGTAATTCCTCATTCTAACTCCTCTAGTCTGTGCTACTAGTGGCTTCTCTGGTCCCAATGGTAATTCCTCATTCTTAGACCTCTAGGCAGTGCTGCAGCTTCTTCTCTAGCCCCATCACTAACTCCTCATTCTAACTCCTCTAAACAGTGCTACAGCTGTTTCTCTGGTCCCACTAGTAATTCCTCATTCTAAATCATCTGGGCATTACTGCTAGCTGCTAATCCTGTCCCGTCTGTAATTCCTCATTCTAAATCATCCTCTACACACTACTACACCTGCTTCTCTGGTCCCAGTGGTAATTCCTTATTCTAAGTCTACCAAACAATGCTGCTAGCTGCTACTCTGGTCCCAATTGTAATTCCACATTCTAAGTGCTCAAGGCAGTGTTGCAGCTGTGTCTCTCTTCCCACTATTAATTCCTCATAGTCCTCTAAACTCCTCTAATAAAATACAATATCATTTGCAACGCCAATACCTCCAACTTTAAAAAATGCGAGACCGATTGCATTGCAAATGCTTGTTTTCAAGTTGGCTTGATGTACAGAGCATAGGTAGATGACCCTTTTCGGTAGGCTAGAACATAGCAGAGGTCAAAACGGAGGTTGTCCAGAGCAAAAGAAACACAGCAATGGGCCAAAACAGTGGACTTCCTCACACGCCTATAGTATGAAAATCTGTATTCTAGTATGTTTTTTATATAAATGTGCACAGTTAAGTTGTTATAACTTTCATTGTACAACTCGTCCCTGCTTCATATCGATAAAGTAAAATTTTTAGGCTGAACATATTACTGTTGTATGTATTTTCGTCTTTGTTAGGCTGCAGTCTGAGATTCGTTAACGAAGCATGTGGTCACACTGCTTAGGATACTGTATCCTGAGGACAGTTTCAGGAAATGTGCTGGTTCCAGTCTCCATTCTGCATCACAATTTTGTTTTCACCACTTTGCACACTTGTGAGTTGGAAGGAATTCTGCCCCCTGGATAAGAATTGGAGCAGCCCGCTGCTCGACTTGCGGTGGTGGTCTGCCATAATTTACTCTAAACCTGGTAAACCCCCACCATTATGGCCAAATTTTAACATTTGATTGTACTTTCTTGAGGTATTTTTTCTTCTTGGTTGATCTGTGGGACACTTTTCCCCCACACCAACTGAGTAATAAGTTTTAACATTTCGACAGTCGAACATTGGATGTGAGACGCACATTCCAGTCTTCTGGAGAGCCTAGTCCTTCATCTATATTGGTTTTATTCATATTATTATTCATATATTTGAAAGTATTCAGTATCTTTTTTCAACACACTTATTCTCACCAGGCCTGATTTGTGTAGTTATTTTCTTGTATAGGGTTTACTGGTTGAGGCATGCTGTACACTTGTATTGGTTGTGTCAGATTTGAAATGGCGAGCACTGGGCAGTGCGTTGTATCATTGATGGTAGTTTTTCATTCCATATAGTCGAGTGCCATTTCATACCTGTCCAACAGCATTTTTCATTTGCCAACATTTGACATTGGAATGTTGGATGTGGCATTTCTATGTTTCCCTGTAGTTTAAAACATCTGCCCGCCCCCTCCCCCCGCACAACTACAGAGCTGTTAAGAGGTCTATGTGATGTTCGCACATTCCTTTTGCTCCCACCATGACAACATCAGCCAGTTTTGGCTTTTTTGCCCAGGCCGCCTCACCTGCTGGGATGGGTAGGCAGGCCTACCTGTGCAACTGGTAAAGCAGCAGTAGGAGTTGCAGAATCCCTTAATGCATTTTGGATGAAAAGCCAGGACTAGCCAAAGTGGTTGCACATGATGTGACCACATGACTTTACTTCACCTGCTAGTCCAACCCACAGGCTTGTGAAGCGTGTTGCTGATGGGCAAACAGAACTATCTTCATACACTCTAGGGTGTTTGAAATTGTATGCAGTACTTTGAGGCCTTCTATCAGTTAAACACAAAACCAGGAGTAAATTTGGCTCTTGTTGTCAGTCTGTTCAGAGAGTCCACTGACTGTCCATGCATGATGTCTACACCACATTCTCATGCTTACAAGCTGGTTTGGTGCACATTAATGGGCAGCGTACGAAGATGGCATTATAGCGGAGCACAAGAGGCACCAGACTCTGTTTGGCTACATTTATATTGCCACATCTAAAATGGAATGTACAGTGTTTGCCATAATTAGAATGACCAGTTTATTTCGATTGGTCTTTTTTTTTTTTTATTTCTTCGACTTTTGTATTGTATTGTTTGTTTGGGTTTTAGCTTGCAAGCAGCAATTTTGTTCAAGGTTGAAATACCATGAGGAGCATCTCCATCGCAGAGCATCTGGGGATCTGTCACATTAATGTGCACATCTATGTAATGGCTCTCTTCAGTTATACAGCACTCTTGCTTTAACAGATGGTCTGTAGGAGGCAAACGTGAGCCGTTCAAAATATGGTTTGTTATGCACCCGCTGAGTTTTTCTTATTTTATAGAGTAATATGTTACGGTTAGCGTTATGAAGTAATGGATGGTGAGAATATAAGCGAGCATTGTAATCTAATTCTCTGTGGGTCACTCGGTCCTTATTTGGGTGAACCGGTGTCTTTTGATGTACTTTGCTACAGTTGAGATTGGCTTGTGGAAGTTTGTTGGGGGAGGGGGGATTATTGAATATATGGGCTGAGAGAGAGAATGTTGGGTGGGTAGGTGCCAAGCACAGGTGATAAGGGTCAATTTAAATCCTGTTGTAAGGCTATAAATCTGATTTAAAAAGTACACGTCAACTGCATTGTGACGCAGAAAACTTCTAAATTTGTCTTCTGTATATAGGATACATTCAGTACTTTTGGTCTAGGAAGTTAGGTGGCCTTCTTGTCTTGGGAGATTTTCTTGTGATGTCCTCCATCTTGAAATGGGCTCAGTAGCCTTTTGAAGAATTGACCCACTGAGCAAAGAGAGCAGTATTGTGGCTTGTCTGCTTGTATCCCTATTCCCTGTAGCTCAAGGTAATCCTCTGCAATTTGCACCACAGCACCGGACCCATCAGGTGGGGAGACCTGCCAAAAGAAGTTTAGGCCTCTGCCCTCAACGTGGTATGCAGTGTCAAAGAAACTTCGTCCAGCATGCCCCCACCCCTCCCCTCCCGACAGCCAGGAGGAGAGCCCAGCGACGAACTGATCTGGGGAAGCATAAGAGCTAACTCACCTTCTAGAAGTCAGTGTAAGCTCCACAAGCCCCAGGCTAGACGCTGAATTCAAAGAGCAACTTCTCTGAGTGCACAAGCTGGGAGCATCTTTCCTGCTCATGTACGCTTGAGGAACCCAACAGTTGGATGGGTGCTTGGTTGTAACAGCTTTTGAGATGATGCTTAAACTCACTCTAGAAGATTTTAAGGCTTATGTGAAACCTTCACAATTTTCTAAATTGGGGTTAGGGATAGTCTTAACAAATACACATTTAAAAATGGCTACACTTGTATGTTTTAAAGTCTATATTTCTCAGAAAAGCATTTGAGTCGCCCCTCATACCCCCCACCCATGCCAGTCTTTGAAGGCTGTAGCAGGCCTTCTTTCAGGCAGGAGCGTTGACATTTGTATCTGCCCTTCCAATAGTCGTTTACCATCTGGTTTTGGGTGTCTGGCATCATCAGCGCCCTGGTCAGTTATCTGTGTTAATAGGTGGGTGTCTGCTGTGCACAATTTATGCACCCATTCAAAAGTTCAAAGAGATTTTTAGTATCTGCTCCCTGTCTCTGTGAAGTGCTGCTTCTTCTGCAGCTCTGATCGAGTGTGCTGATCCTAAAGTAACAATCTCCCTTTAAGCTATATTTATGGATTTGTTAATGTGCTTTGCCGCAGCAGCTTTTAAGCCTCGGATGAACCTTACTACTTTTAATTAAAAGCTGTGGGGCGTGCAGGCTTTTTGCTCTAAATCACCGACGGCAGCTGTAGCACAGTGTGCCATTTTCTTACTCGTACCAACACACTTTTAAACACAGAAGCAGCACTGGAAAAACGGAAGTACTGCATTAAACCTAATCCATGTCTCTTCCATAAGCATGTGTAAAGCACGTGGCTGTAGGAAAATGCAGTAATAGTATATACGGATCTAGGGTCCCAATACAACTGGACTTTTGCCATTCCAGCATTCATTCTTCTTTTTTGGATACTACATTTTTAGGTCTCTACTACAGACCGGAAGTCCTATAGTTTCCAGTATACCTAGAGTGGGGTTTGAGTGAGGCCTTTGCTCGTGATTAGATGGCTTTGTTGTATGTATCAGTTGTGCGCTCCTGATTTAATGGCTTTTCTCTCTAGTCAAAGAGCAGTTCAGTCTGTTTTTGCTCTGCTGGGATATGTTGTATCCTTCAACGGCTTACTTGAGGGCACTCTGTTTTTAGGTCTCGCCCTGAAAGCCAGCGCTTCAGCGCTGGCTCTGGGCGAGACATTTTGTAGTGGGCTTGCAGAAATGCGACCACAACTTTTGGCTGGCCTAGAGCATGCGAGTACGCGCACAGTAACGCGCATTCCTCGCATGCTCCAGGCGCCATATGTCTTTCCTCTCACTTGCTCCTCCCCCTCCCCCACCACAGAGCGCTTCTCGGGGCCGCGCGGCCGTGTCACTTTCACGGCAGCGCGTCACTTGCTCTCCTGCTCCTCCCCCACCACAGAGCACGTCTCGCACGGCCGCGTGGCCAATGCTTGTTTTACAAGCGCCCCGTTCCGCGCTTTCATGTAATGGCGGCCGCAGCACTTTCTTTAGATGGCGGTCATCGAAAGAAAGGTGCGTGGCCGCTATTAAAATAAAAGTGCAGAATGAGGCGCTTGTAAAACAAAAGTATTTTCCACTCGGCCTAAACATGCGGAATGGGTACCTCCTGAGTGCCGGATCGGTGCCTTCCTCGCTCCTTGTTGCCGTCTCGGTGCCTGTTGCTTAGGAGCATTGTGACTCCCTTCCTGGGCTGAAGCGCCATCCAGTGCCCCTTGTCTTCGGCAGAGCTCAGGCCCGTCTCAGCGAAAGATCTTCTCCTGACTCTCCTACCGTCCTGCCAGAGGTGCGGTAAGTCGGGTGGTGCGACTGCAGAGAAGACAGGATGGTGTCCACTTCTCCTGCTCTGCCGAGCCAGCTGCTCCCCCCTCTTTCTTTCTCTTGCTCCCCCTCACTTGTTTACTATGGGAGCGGGCCTAAGATGATCACATTGCAACATAGCTTGCATTCAAATGCAAGACTAGGATGGTCTACTTTAAATGTACATCAGCAGTGACGTATTGTGAATTGACAGCTGTGGTGGTACACTTTATTGCACAGCTGGGACCGTAAACATTAAATGCACAACTGGGATGGTTACTTTACATGTACAGCTGCAGTGGGATACTTTGATTTGCGTAGCAGGCATGTTATACATTAAGTGTACAGCTGGGATGGTTACTTTAAAAGCGCAACTGCTTTAGCATGCTTTGATTTTCACATTTGGGATATATACTTTAATGCACAGTTCGGATGCTTTGAATTGCACAGCAGAGATGGTATACTTTAAACATACAGCTCGGGAGATGCTTTTTTAATGCACGCCTGGGATGGTGTTCTTTGCAGAGCTGTGATGGTGTATAAAAAGCGGAAATGGTATGCTTTATATGCACAGCTTGGATAGTTTACGTTGAATTACACTGCAGAGATGATATACCTTAAATGCACAGTTGGTAAGATTGCTATAAATGCACAGTTGCAATAGCATACTTTGAGTTTCCCAGTTGGACGTATACTTTTAATGGTTTACTTTGAGTTGTATAGCAGGAATGGTATACTTTAAATGCAAAACTGGGATGATATACTTTGAGTACACAGTGGGAGTTTGAATGCACTGCTGAGGTGGTGCTCTTTGAATATGCGGCTAAGATGCGCATGTTTTGAATGCACAGCTGGGGTGTTGTATTTTGAATGCCCGGATGGTGATTTACTTTGAATGCACGTCTAGGATTTTGTACTTTGATTGTACTGCTGCGAAGCAGGAAAATGCTACTTTGGGAAAGACTACTTTGAATGTAAGCCCAATTGGTTACTTTCAGTGCACAGTTGAGATCAGTGCAGGAATTGGGAAAAATAATACTTTGGGAACCCATAAATTATGGATCAAAGTATGGCTGGGAGAAGAGGGTGGAGTCACGAGGGGCGGGGGTCTGAAAAGTAGAGTCTGACAGTCAATTTTTACCTTTATTTAAAAAAAAAAAAATCTGCTGCAAAGAAATTGGCAACAATCACGTGGCAGTAAATCTGTTCTACATTACTATATTGGCCACAAAGAGGCTTCATTTTAAAATATCGCATAGGGTTAGGACACCTGCTGCAGATGACGCTATGTTCCCAGCAATTTTGAAGGGATTATAATAACAGTAAGATAACTCTAGTGGTTAACACAGTTCTGGGAGAGTTCAGTGTTTTGTCCAATCACAGTTTTAACTCATAAAGTAGCACAGAGGGTTAATGCACCTGCTAAAAATAATATTGTGTAAGACGCAGATCAGAGATTTGGATTGTCTTTAGATAGAAAAGTGGGCTACTGCTTCTGACACTGAGATCCTTTTGTTACTTCCAGTTCATAAGTTGCAAGCCTCAATCTGTTGTTATTCTAAGATGACAAAGAAGGGTTCCTTTAGGAAGTAAGAAAGTCTTGTTAGTACAGACAACCACAGTCACTGCGTTAGGTTTTATATCCTGACCATTCACTCTTAACGTATGATGTCTACAAGTATAGATGATATGCAATTCCTACACCTTATAACCCTCACTGTCTTAAGTATAATTTCCTGTACATTGATTTACACACTAATATTTTATTGTGCCCGTGTGTCAGTGGCGTAACACAGGCCCCCGCATCCCCCGCGATGCGGGGGGGCCTCCGAGCAGCAGGGGGCCCCCTCAGCACAGTACTTTCGCCCGAGAGTTCTTGATAAAATTCGGAGCGGGGGCCCCTCCATGCATCTTGCAGGGGGCCCCCCTCAAATTTCGTTACGCCACTGCCGTGTGTCATGTAAAACACTCAAACACTGCATTGGAATGAGTAGTGCTATAACAGAATTCAATAAAAAATAGTAAGCGCCATTTAAATAAATATTTGTGTAATCACTCATACAGACAGATAAAACATGCATCCTTACAGTGCAAGCAAATCTCTTACATAGGGAGTTGAACAAAGTTAAAAACTTGCCTCCGAATCATAGCTTCCCTTTAGTAGTTGTGAAGTGATAACAAGCTGTGCGTCTTTGTTTCCTTCCATTGCATTAGTGTATAGTTGTTAGTCTCCAGATAGCTCCCAGCCAGAATGATACATGAACAAAAGGAGGCATAATGGCCGTTTAAATTAGGTCTTTGTTTTGGGCCTAGCTGAATGGTATAATAAGAAGGCCCCCTTGCTGTCTGTAGGTTGCTGCTCCAAATGCAACGCACATAATGTGCGGGCGCTGCTGTATTATGTCCTAGTGTCTGAAAATGACATCAGGACCAATTCAGCATTTTACCCTGAGCTGGCCAGAACCCAAATCCAGCCCTGAAATAACTACTGAAACCAGGATCCGGCATCATACCCTTACTTTCCAGCACTAGCTTAGATGGAATACTTTGTAAAGAAAGCACACCCGTAGGTGTGTGCGACGTTAGTGCTAATGGCCCCAGTGGAGCCTTGCCCCTCCTCTCCTCTCATCTTGTGACTCACTGGCCCGAGGCTGAGGAGGCAACATGGGAGACAGGTAGATCCTACTGCCCCTCGTCTTGTGAGTCACAGGCTGGGAGACAGTCGGGGACTCAATTAGCGTGTCACTTGCTATCACAGTGTTGCAATGACGAGGGGGTATTTAGCTGGGGCCGACTTGCAGCCTTCCCCCTTTTTTGGTCTCACCTCGGCAGCGCTTGCATTGTCTCTTCGAGACATGCTGTATCTAGAATTTGAGCTTGAAAAAAGGCCCATCTTTTCATTGTTTCCTGTTGCTGTTGCTGTCCTGTAGAAATGCTGGCTTTTCATTGATGAAAACACTTAGTAGTCCCTCGTTTTGGAAATTTGTATCCTCCCATGAGTACTGGCCCTTTTCATGTGTTCTTAATGTTCAGGTTATTTATACATAGAGAGAACTTTTGCTTCTTTGCTTGTTAACTGTTCTGTTTACTTGTGCAGTGAAACTTCGGTCGCATCATTTACTTGCGGTTGCTTTATCTCCCCTATACCTCTCCCCTCACCCCTGCCACAACACTGCTTCAGTTGCTTCATATCCCTTAATCTCCCTGTGCCTCCCCTCACCCCTCCCACAACACTGCTTGCAGGCCCCACTACCCCTTCAAGGCCACTGCTGTTTTGCTAGTTTTTTTTTTAACTTTACAAACGCTTTTATTTAGATAGCGCACCTAGCCATGCGATCTGGAAAATTTAACAATCAGCCCATTATCACAGGATGTTGAGCCTGACAGCAAACTCTAACATGGATCCCCAGCTCACTGGCCGGCAGCTCTCACCGCTACACCATATCCTTTGCCTAGCCATGTTGCAAGGTACAGTACCATATGTGGCCAATAGAGGTCCCAAGGGACACCTAGTGACAGCCTGTGGTACTGCACCCTCGCAACACTGCTTGTTTTAACGTGGAGACGAAACAGCCATTTTCACTCCCAGCACTATGGTACCATTGCAAGTGTACTACATAAAAAAAAAAACACAACATAGTTCTTTATTTTATTAAGGTGGGGTGGGCATATCTATTGCATAGGTAAAAAACCTTGACATTTATAATGCTAATAGCTCCAACTCCAACAAATGCGAGACCTATTGCATTTCCAATGCTTGTTTTTCTAGGCGTTCATGTGTCCTATTTTTTTTTCTAGTCTTCCCCGCCACACTATTTTAATTCACTCTTTCCCCTCTTGGCCAAGGTAGGATCTAATGGCTTTGGCAATTCTCAGTTTATGCTTTGGCACAGTAGCGTTCACAGGTACCAGTAGAAATCTATCATATTTGTATGTATCGTCCTATGGACTGAATGACAAGAACTAGAAAAATCTTGACAGATGACTTTCTTACTTTGGCAAAGAGTGCTTTACGTTCCCTTTCCTCACAAACTAGGCGAACCAATCAACGTAAATGGAAATTTTGCCCTTACGAGACTTAGCGTAACTTCCATGTTGGTGAAGGAGATAAAGCCCAAAAGTCCTCTGCAGGGCACTGGGGTGATCATGTTTTAAGAATTCCTGGTAGAGCCTTTATATTCAAGACTTAAATCGGTTGATCCTTATTACTCCTTATATATCTTTGTTTTTTTAGCTGTTTTAGATGTTCTGTCTCTCATAATTATGGCCGGTGGGGGCAGAGCTTGTACCACCCAGGTGCTCATAGCTAATCTTGTACTTGGGAGCACATTTTTTAAATTGTTTTCAAAGTGAGGTGACCTTGGATGGGTCTGAGGAATGCTTGTCATCTGTTTGACTGCAGAAGCTCTCCCCAGCTCTTATTGGCTGTTGGGTTATGGAGAGCACAGAACATTTGTGACGCATGTTAATTAAATCAGTCAGTGGGTGCAATACAGCACAGTGAGCAAGCACAAAGATGCTGACTTTATTGGATGAGAGCCTGTGTTCTTTTCAGTCTGCTTGATGCTGAGGCTTTAGGCTACCTGAAGACCCTGGCGAACCACATGTACATCGTGAGTGTTGGCCATTAGACTCTGTGATGAAGCAGGATGTGTCTGACAGGACTCCACCACACAGCAGCATTTGAGGGACATTCCGCTGCCAAGGGTCATCCATATCATACCTTCACCAGAAGTCTGTTACTTTGGGGATACTTGCACTGATACTGCTGTGTTTGAGGGAAGCTTTTATTATTTGTTCCTACACTACAACTGGGGATGGAAACCACTCAAACTACCGCTGCCTGTGTTATACTTTGTGTTTGTGACTTGCACTGTCTCTTCCGTTTCATTTCTGTGTATGCAAGGGAAGCATGCATGTTGAAGGCCATGTGGTAAATGTTCTAAAGCTTGAGAAAACATTTTAACTGCACAAAAGCTATTGACTGTGTCCATGCTTGTTTTATTTTTACTGTAGTCTGAAAACGCACAGCTTAATGGGCCCCTTTCATTTGTGACTTGCTTAGCAACCATTAGCGTTGAAATGCATCTTTTCAGACCTAGCCATTGGCAATAGAGAGGATTGTTCTGTAGCGCACAACTTGCGTTAAGGATTATAGTTGTTGAGCAGTGGCGGCTCCTCCGCTAAGGCAGAGGAGCATTGCCCCATTACTTTTCAGCAGTGGAAAAATAAAATAACATGTTATAATTTTATTTTTCCTTACTGAGGCAGTTTTGTGGGGTGGACTGGGCTGTTTCACAGCCAGCAGGGGTAGGAGTGGTTCATGCACTTAGGTGTGCATGACGGTTTGGCCAGCCGTCTTGGGCTGGCCAAACAGTCATGCGCACTTAGCATGCTCTCATCCGGGCTGTATTGCACAGCCTGGGGGGAGAACATGCACAGGCTCTGAGTGCCCGTCTGAGCGCCGAACCACTGTGCTGAGACCAATGACGATGCTGCTGTCATGCTGGTGATGGTAGCGTCGTGATTGACTTAGGGGTTGGGGGAGCCTTTGTGCTTTCTGCTTCTGCATGAGAGACTACGCTGGAGGAGAGACTGAGGCCCTGCAGAGGAGGTAAGTGGGATTTTAATTTTTTTCTTTCACCTCCCCCCAAACTCCACTCCCTCTTCCCACCACCCCTCCCGCCACCCCCGTTCGTTACCAGCTGCCACTGCTGTTGAGGTGGGCTTGACGGGCTGTACTGAAGCAGCCCTTAAAAGGAGCTGCAAATAATCCAAATCTTTCTGGGTCTCCATTGTCTGTCTAATGTGAGAGTTACGAGAAGCTGGCAGGTCAGAATCGAGAGCAAAGGGTGCCCTGTGGGCCGCTGGCAACCATGCAGGGCTGTGTGTTGTACTACCGAGTGCTGGGCCTCTCCTGAAAAGCTTGGTCGATCATATTATTTTGCAATATTCTGCAAGGAGAGCTTCCGCCTCTGCCACACCAGCAGGGCACCAGACTTCAAAGAGCAGAAACTCCTTTTTGAAAGAGCAGAAACTGTAACTTGTTGGGGGGGAGGGGTGTGTGCAGTGAGTACAGCCTAACGCCTTGTATCGATTACATAGCCTACATCATGCGAACTGCGTGCTGAACCGGGGATGGGGCTCTCATGTTACACTACATCAGTCTGATAGAGACTTCTAACTGCAGATTCCTTACCATAGAACATTCCCTAGGCTTCAGACTGGATCCAGAAAATCATGAGCAGTACATCTGTATGCCGGTGTGGGAGCTAAACCCCAATAATCACCTGAACCCCAAAATGTATTCAATTGGGCTTCAGGATCTTGATAGATCTTGAAGTTAGAGACTGCACTCATTTAAAAAAAAAATACAATTCAGCAGAGTAAAATAGCATAAATGAGAATGCGAATAACTGAGTTCTAGATCGCACATGGTAAAAATATATTTATTACAGAATTTTAGTAAATGTGGTATAGAGAAATATTCATGAAATGCTATCAAGGTCCAATTACAGAAAAACAGAATCATAAAACTTAGCCCTAACTAAGTTTAAGCAAAATCCAAGTCGATCTTATGAAGAGTATGGACAACATCCCCATAAGAAAATCTAAGCCAAATGGACATATAAATAAATGAAAAAATCTCTCAGCAACAGCAGCCCTGGAGACGACTGTAAAAAATGAAGAATGAAGTCCACGGTTCTAAAACCCAAGAGTTTTTATACACAAATCACACATTCTAATAATTGATTCTGCAATTTTAGCTTAGTTTGATCAAGGTTAGGGTTGCACTGGCAAGAGGATGTGTCTTAACAGCTAGAGCGGCCGACTTTGATGCTGGGAAACCAGGTTCGAGTCTGGCCAGAGGCTCAAGCATCCTGGGCAGATCACTTAATCTCCCCTTGCCTAAAAATGAACGTGTCTATCTATAATGCAACTGGTGCTCATGTAAAGCGCTCTGATACCTTCGGGTCGAGTTTGCGCGTTGTAAAACTGCAAAGAAGAGAAATCGGAGACAGCAACGTAATTTTAAAATCTTTAGCACTAACCCATGCTTTAAGGTACGTGGAATCTTCCACCTACTCTCTTAGCAACTTCACTCTGGAGATGATCAGCACAAAATTAAACATTTCTGAAACAATGTGTCATAGATTTAGCATACCTTCAGCGGAACTTTCAGTGGAAGTCCTTGAATGTAAGTTGGGTAAACGATGGAAGCTTCATTCACAATACACACTTCCTAGCACAATAAATCATTTTTAAATCCTTGACGTCATTCATTTGCTCTTCTGTGGAAAGAAGAGGAGAGATGGGTTGCAAAGAGACCCTGATTGGGATGGGGAAATGAGCAGGAGCGAGATGAACAGAACAACAGAAACTGCATCTATATTAAAATAAATGGCGTCTCGCATGAACATGTGGCATAACTACTTCACAGCTACATTTGAAAGTGAGTACTCTCCTTTTATTGCAACATCATTAATTTATCATTTATGACTATCCATTATTAAAAATATCCACTTTCAAAAATCACACAACATTTTCACATTTGCACATTTTGAGAAGGCTACTACACCGGTAGCTGGCGCCGAACAGCTGCACATCGGCGTTTGTGCCGGATGTGACAAGGCCAGTGCCTTTATAGGTACCCTCCAGTGCACTGACCTCCGTTCCTTTCTTTCTACGCCATCAGCGCAGACCCGGAAGAGCTAGCTTGGTTGGTTTTTTTACCACATTTTTGATGTTTTGTTGACCTTTATTCTCTTTTTGTGGCTAGCGATGTCCCTTAAGAAATCTACAGGTTTTAAACCCTGTGGAGCCTGTCACGAGCAAATGTCTGTGACAAACCCCCACTTAATTTGCTTGTGGTGGCTGGAGTCGGACCATGACTCCAGGTTCTGCACCGACTGCCATACTATGAGCCCCAGAGCAATCTAGGAGCAGGCGAATGAGCTCCTGGCTACTTGACACAGGACGACTCTGCACTGTTCCAGGCGCTGGGCATGTGGAAGGTCACTTGCCACCCTTCGGAGTTGTTCCTGCTGGCCTTCATCAAGGTAAAAGTCCTTGTCTTGTAAGTCCCACGAGAAGATGGTCAAGAAGTCGAAGTGCTCTTTGACTTTACCCTGCTGGTCAAAGTCATTGGACAAGGCGGAGGGACAATGTCACAAGTCTAGGCCCTGCTCCCACATGTCCCTGCGGTGCCTGAGCCTGGATCCACTCTGCGCCTCCTTCAGTTTCCTGGAACCAGTGCAACCCCTGCACACCTCAAGGAGGTCTGAGGCCATGCACCTCCTCTTTGGGCAGCTGCCCCTCTCTGGAGTTCCTTCTAGCCCCAAGGGTTCAGGAGGTGCGCTGACTGGGTTACCGTCAGCGGCTTAGCCTTTTTGTGGCCACGGAGGTGGCTCCCAAAAGTCCTGTGACTCAAAGCCAGAGGTCTGCCCCCCGCCACACCCCCAGCTGCCACTTCCTCCAAGCCTACTTAGTATGCCCTCACACCAACCCGTGTACCCTGCTGGCGGCATGATCAGGCACCACCTGCCGCAATGACACACAATACCCTCAAAGAAGTCGGTGTTTCAAATTGTTCGTCAGGGTTTCATCCTTCCACTTACAGAAACCCAGCCGTCCCTCCCACCACCCTCAGATAGGCTGACAGAAGACCAACTCCTTATGTCAGGAAGTGCAGTCTCTTTTCGCCAAAGGAACCATCAGGAGGGTGCCACCATCAGAAGTAGCTCATGGTGCTTATTCCTGCCATTTCCTGATGCCCAAGAAGGATGTTGGCCTCCGCACATATCCTAGACCTCTCATTGACTACTTGAGTTAGGAGAAATTCAAGATGGTTACACTTGCTTGGGTTCTGACTGCCCTCGATCCTGGTGACTGGTTGGTAGCACTGGACCTGAAGGAGGCCTATTTTCACATCCCCGTCCTGCAGGCCCAACAGCGTTACTTGAGATTCACAGTTGGCCAGGAGCATTTCCAGGTTGCTGTGCCCCCCCCCCCTTTCGTTTTACCAGTGCCCCTTGGGTGTTCACCAAGGTAATGGCAGTGGTGGCAGCACATCTGCAGAAATCTGGGGTCCCAGTCTTCTCCAACCTCGATGACTACCTGCTTGAAGATTAGCCGGCCTCAGGCAGTCGTCTCCCACCTCCAGATTATTGCAGACCTCCTGCATTCGCAAGGGTTCACTATCAATATGCCAAAGTCACACCTGACTTTCCCAGATGCTCCCTTTAATCTTAGTCATTTTGGACATGGTGCAATTCCATGCCTACCCTCCAGAGCGGAGAGTTTTGGACTTTTGGACTATAAATTCCAATGCTTCAACCTCTGCCCTATAGTTCGGTGAGACTGATTCTGAGACTGTGGTGTCTGTTGGCACCCTGCATCCTACTGTTGAAGTGCACTTGATGGCATATGCAGGCTCTGCAGTGGAATCTTAAGTCCTAGTCAGCCCAACACCATGGGAAACTCTCTGGCCTGGTCTAGATGTCAAAGGTGACTGCAAATGGTCTGTAGTGGTGGTTATTGAACCGACATATGGTGTCAACGGCAGACCCCCTCTTTCTTCCCCACCCAACACTGACAGTGGGGACCGATGCATCGCTTCTAGGCTAGGGCGGCCATCTGGGAGAGGTAAAGATCAGAGGCTTCTGGTCTCTGGCGGATATTCAGCTCCACATCAATCTTCTGAAGCGGAGGGTGATTTGCTTGCCATTGAAAGCTTTCCTGCCCGCCATCAAAGGGAAGCTGATCTAGGTCTTCACGGACAACACTACAGCTATATGGTACTGCAACTATCGGGGCAGTGAGGTCATGTACCCTGTGACAGGAGGCTCTGGGCCTCTGAACATGGCTGGAACATGAGGACACTTCCCTGGTTGTGCAGCACCTGGTGGGATCTCTAAATACTAGGCCGGACACACTTGGATGTCTATTCCTCATGGACCATGAATGGTGCCTGCATCCGGAGGCGGCTCAAGGTCTCTTTCAGGACTGGGGAAAACCCTGTCTAGATGTATTCGCCACTTCCGAAAATGCACAATGTCAGCACTTCGCATGCTGGAGTTTCCAAAGCAGCTCTCGCTCTGAGACTCATCTTGACTAGACCGAAATACAGGACTCCGATATGACTCTCGAACCATACCTCTCCTCCCACGAGTTCTCAAGAAGATCAGAACCACACTGGCCCAAGTCACCCATGTGGCTCTGGATTGGGAAAAAGAGTATGGTATCCTGAATATAAGCAACTGTCCTCCAATCAGGCTGCCCCTTCGGGAGGATCTCCTGTTACAGCAACAGGGAAGGCACCCAAACCTGTACACTCTCCACCTTCATGCATGGAAATCGAGCGGTGACAGTTGAGGGTATTCGACCTCTCTCCTGAGGTCTGTGATGTCATCTTGGCAGCCAGGTGTCCATCGACAAAGACCCTATATGCCTGCTGTTGGGACAAGTTTGAGGCTTGGTACGCTGCCGAACTTATTGATCCACTATCTGTACCCTTGTCTGAAGTGCTGTTTACCTTTAGCCCGGCAAGATGCCTTTGTCATGGGCACAGTTAAAGGGTATTTTTTTGCCATGTTTGCTTTCTTGCGGTTGCCGGATCAACCCTCCCTGTTCATGTCACTTGTTGCGACACGTTTCCTGAAAGGTTTTCAACACTTGTTCCCTCACAAGCCTTTTGTAGTACCCCAATGGGTCCTTAATTTGGTTTTAGCCTAGCTCATGTGTCGTCCCCTCCCCCCCCCCCCCTTTGAACCCATGCATAGTTGCTCTGTCCGACTCCTGACACTAAACAGTTTCCTTAGTGGCAATCACATTGGTCAGGAATGTCAATAAGTTACAGTTTTTGTCTGTTCAACCTACATGCACCAGCTTCTTCCCAGATAAACTGGTTCGCCGCACCCGTGCCTCTTTCATAGCTAAAGCGGTCACACCTTTCCATGTCAGCCAAAGCATTACTCTGCTGACATTTGTTACTCCACCATACCCCTCCAAGGAGTAGGAGAGACTCCGTCATATGGACCCAAAAAGAGTGTTGTCCTATCTCGATCGCACCAAAAAACATCAGGTTGACTCATCTCTTTGTGGAGTTCACCAGTACAAAGCAAGGCAAAACAGTGTGGAAGCGGATCATCTCGGATGAATTATATTCTGCCTTGAGATCTGCTACCCGCTGGCCAAGAAGCAACTTCCTGAGGGCATGTGGGCTCATTTTACCAGAGCCAAAGCTGCGACCACCTGCGTCGGGTCCTTCATGACAGGCACTTTGCACGTTCAGTCCTCCAGGACTTTTTAGTCTTAGTCAGTTTGCAGACTTACCTCGGGGGAGGGATAGCTTTTGTATCTAAGGTAAGGAATCTGCAGCTACAAGACTTTATCACATGAACAAGTTACTTGCCTTCAGTAACACCTTATCTGGTAGAGACTTTATCTAGCTGCAGAGTCCTTACTGACCCTCACATCCTTCCCGTTCTGCGAACTGAACTTCTCTGCCTACAAAGGTCCTTATCGGTCTCTAGTTCTGGCACACTAGTCTCAACACCTTGACAACATGGCTCAGTGCTTCTTGCATCGAAACAGTCGCATAGAAACTGAGGTCAGCGTGCTGGGGTGGTGCCTGTAAAGGCACGACATGTCACATCCAGCACTAACACCACCAATGCAAAACTGTTTTATACCACCTACCTGCGCTCAAAGGTACTGCTCAAGATTTTTCAGATTCACACAGACACCAGGGAAACATTCTAACTTAAAGAATCTACGGCTAAGTAGAGTATCTACCAGATAAGGCGTTATGGAAGGTAAGTAACTTGTTCCTTGGTGACCCACTATGGAAAGGCGAAAGGGCAGTATTAATGAACATCAGTAAGAATATTAAGCATTTTTGTTTTAAAAGCAGTGTAGGGTAGACCTGTGCAGGGTTCTAGTTTTTATAAAAGCTCAGTTTTATACTACGCAGTGCACTTGAAGTTTTAAGGGTAAAGCATGTACACAGCTACAAGCGAGCTTGAAATGGATTATAACGCAGAAAACGCAGGTGCTTAGATTACAACTAGGGCTCCCGGTTTTATGATAACATTTTTTTTTACATTTCCGTCTATCCATATTAATTTATTGCCCATCTTATTGGTTTTTATCCATATTTATTTTGTGTTTTTTGAAAATAAATTGAGTTGTCATTTATTTAACTGATGAACATGCACTCCTACTTGCCTGTTGCGTTTTAGCAAATAAGCAGCCAAATATAACAAAGAATTACACCCACAGGTTAATATTACCATTATACTTCATATTTATGTTAACATATGCTTGTATTTAAGGAAATCTCATCTGGTTTTTGTTGTTGTTTTTTTAACTCCCCATGCTATCTGCTCTGTTGGCCTAAAATTCAAGAAAGACAGCATGGAACGTCAATCACAGGAAGCACAATTTTCAGTATTTTTCTGCTTTTAAAAATAAATACAGACCGGAAACACGTTGTTTTCTGTATGTGTATCTGTAAAAATGTAATTAAGGCTCCCAGTTTTCCAATGGTAAAGAAATGTTTCTGGGCACTTTGCAGGATTAAGGTTTTGTTCTACTGTTTACAATGGCTGCAATGGGAAGCTTTTTCTTACCAATAGCTCAGTTTTTGCCCATTTACTGTAACCATAGATACCTCGCATACACGCAAGCAGCAACATCAGAATGAAAGAGTTCGCTTGAGTTGATGTGCTACTTGAAGCTGCCGAACCCCGGGCCTGCGGAACACTGGACAACCGACCCGGCCAACGGACTCGCCCGGATTTTCCTAATGACAATGAGGACTGCAGAATAGCACTTTTCGGGGCTTTCCAGTTTTCAACAAGACGGACCGATGCTCTGGCAGGCTTAAAATAATCTGTGCCCTGCTGCACGTGAGTCGAAGCGTGAAACGTCACTCACCTTGCACGTGGCCTTGGGTGCGGAGGGTTTTGGCAGTGACTTATCTCCATCAGGGTTGGTGTCCTCTACCCTTGGGTTCGAAGTAAATGGCCTTTACAGAACCTTCAATGTTTTGTGAGCGGCAATTTAAGGAAAGAAAGGGAGGAGCTAGGTTTAATATTTCTAAAAGCTAACAATTAACTTGGTGTTTATTCATTTGCGTATGGTGAAACTTTGAAATGGTGTCTTCCGCAGGTGGTGAGGTTCTCTGCCTTTTTTATGTTAACTGTGTCAGTTTATTTACAAACAATGCACTAAATTTTGTTGGCAGTGGAGGCGAAGTTTTTTTCCAGTCCCTTAGTACTACAATGCTGACTTGCTGAGAGTCTTAGCAGGCTTCTCAACCACCATTAACAGCGTTTTTATGCGAGACCTAGTGTGTCCTTGGAGTGCTAATGGATTCCGGTATCCTCTCGTCCTGTCCTGGTTTTGAGGTTTCGTTGCAGTTCATCATCTGGTTATATCCAAACTAAAGCCATTGGGCGTACTGCTAGAGATGTTACTAGAGTTTTATCCACCACTTGCTCTTTTTGAACATGTAAAACTTGTTTTGACGTCTTTGCGGTGAATCTCCTGCTGGGTCCTGTTATCAATGATAATGCACATAGAATCTTGTAACGAGCCGGGTCTTGTTGTCGAGGACTGTTGCTGTACCTTGTGGTATGTGGTAAGCACACTGCTGCACCTCTTAACAAATGTTCTTTGTTGGACGATTATAAAGTAAACTGGGGTTTTGGGGATTTGAGGGATTGAGGAGATTCATTAGGAAGGGAAGTAGCTCGTCTGATAATTGTTCGCCTTCAGGGAGAGAGGATGTTCTGTCCTTTGCAGCCTTGAACTGTTATAATGTAGTGCGTTGTAATACCCATGCTCAATTGTTGATTAAGAGGGGGGTGGAGAGATATTTAATTCGTGGCCAGCCCATTTAGATTGTAAGGTTCCCAATTTGCCTGTCATCAAAGGAGGGTACTGTGTTTTGTTTGGTACCATTCAGAAGACGTGTGTAGGTTGCATGCACCGGTTCACACTTCACTTCCAGCTCCTACTCCCACCATCTCCCTTTTCAGCTGGTCAGCTCCACAGGTAAATATGTCAATCGGGAAGAGGCAGCTAGATGCCACAGTTCGGGGGAGGAGCGTGGGAGATACTCTTTCGTTTTAATAAGCGAGCTTGCCCCAGTTCTGTAACTACACAGATGCTCACTCATGCAATCACATACCTCGATTCCATCTCTTGCTCTTTTTCCGATCACCCGCATGCCAACTATACTACAAGCATTGAAAATGCAATAGGTCTCGCCTTAGATTAAGTTAAAGCCATTTGCTTTGCTAATAGTATTGTATAGCAAAGCAAATGGCTTTAACTTAATAAAAGGCGAGACCTATTGCATTTTTAATGCTTGTTTTGTTTTGTTCCACAGTGTCAGCTCGGTATGAGGGGCTCCATTTGAAAGCTAGTGAACCTCGGAAGTTGTGTGCTTGCAGTGCATGCATGGCATCCCTGAAGCCGCGATGTCGGTGGGTCTCCTGGATCGCATTCCTCGTAGTATGACTTCACAGCGCTGCCATTCCATGAATGGGCCAGGGTCAGCCTCCTCATGCCCCAGTGGAGCCGCTGACATCTCCGCTGCGTGGTATGTGCAGGGCAGCAGACAGCAGGAGGCCATCTTACAAACCATCTGGCACCTGGGAGACGAAGAACCGCGAGAACATCTGTTTGAAGGTTTGACGGAGAGGCACGCAGTCTGATTTTCTGCACACGACCCAGACTCCCGAGAGGCCCTCCTGTCTACCTGTGCGCTGCCCCTGCACAGCCTGTAGAAGCATGCAAACCAAACTCCCAGGGGGGGCCTGCTGTCTACCTGTGAGCTGCCCCGGCCCCCCTGTAGAAACATGTAAACCAGACTCCCCAGGGGACCCTGCTGTCTACATGTGAGCTGCCGCAGCATACCTTGAATAGCGTGCAAACCATACTCCCAGAGGGCCTTCTTGCCTACCTGTGAGCTGCCCCTGCACACCCTGTAGAAGCATGCAAGATGGTGGGGTGGTGGATGCAAGGAACCAGACTCGCTGGGGACCATTCTACTTGTGAGCTGCCCCTGCACACCCTGTAGAAGGGTGCGGGGTGTAAAGACCAAGACTCCACAGGGACGCTGCTGTCTACCCGTGAGCTGCCCCCTCTAGAAGCGTGCAAGAGGGTTGGGGGCGGGTGTGTGCACGTGAACCAGGCGTTCTGTGTCTCTACCTTGGGTCTTCCAGGGCGTTGCATGGCATATACTTGAAGGGGATGAGGAGGGCGGCAGGGGCCAGTTTCCCCCTTCTACTCCCGGGGATCCCGTTGCCCCCGTCCTGGAGAGGAGTTCCATGGGTTTGTACCTTCTGCATGTAAGGGTGGGGGGAGGGGGGGGGCGGGGAGAGACACTCCCCACCTCACTAGGAGCACCCTTCTGCTCCAAGTGTCCTTCTCCCATGCATGGTGAAAGATCAGTCAGTGTTGGTGAAAGGCCCCACGGCGCCTCCTTCTTGCGACTAGCTGAGTGGGTGTTAGCATGTACTTTTTTTTTCTTTTTTCATCTTGCATCGCTGCCTAATCCACGGAGGCCACAAACCTCAAGTCTGGGTTATTTTACACGTAAAGCTCTATTAAAAGCCTGTCCTATTTTCTACGTGTGTAATAACTCCAGGACTTGAAGTCTCTTCGGTTTTAATCTACAATTCTTGAAAAGCACTTTCACGCCTCCTCTGGGTCAGTAGAAATCATGAACCAATAATTGTAAGTACAAACATTGCGTGTCCGGGTGGGGAAAACCATGCTTTTAACCAGTGGCGCACTTCACCCGACGCGATGTGGTAAGGAAAAATTCAGTGGGGCTCCAAGACCAGTTGTTTTGCTGATTATCTAATCGTGGGTCATTGAGGTGTTATGCCTTAATATAATTGCTTGACCTCAACATTTCAATGACCACAATATGCAATTATCATAGGTGGCAAGGAACTACTTTACAACGCAAATTTTCCACAACTCGACTTACCTTTCTTCCGCATCTGGCCGGGACACGGCGGGTAATGATATGCGCACTTGAATGACTGTGAATGAATACCTCTGAATGTGAAAAGGTGACACAACAGGGAGTGCCCGTGCGTGTAAATGTAAACAGTTCCCTGCATGAGCGGCCCTCCACCTCATGCTTCACTGCCTCCACACTGTAATTACCCCGCCAGCAGGAGACACAACGCCCTTTCAAATGAGTTCATTCACCGAACAATGTTCTCATCAAAATAGAAAGAACGTTGCACGTCAGTCAGTGAGTTTCCCATTTCACCAGTGCTATCAAACGTGCGCAATGCACGCATATGATACAGCACTGCCTATCAACTTGAATTATTATTAAACAACGTTATTTGCGCGAGATCTTGTGCGCAGTGAAGCGCCAAGAGGCAGGTTAACTTGCACATCACCGTGTCTGAGAGCCAAGTTATGAGAACACGGTTGTGGGAACGGCTTCTCCGGTTGAAATGCGCTAATATTGCTGTATTCGAAAGGGGATCCTGTGTAACTACGTGCTCTCACCTATTGGCACAAGCCCCTGCATATGTTACGTGCCATTACTACCACCAGGCGCTAGTTAGAATTCCTTTTCTGGAAACCGAGACGCGTAGGAAATTCACATTTCGCTTCCAAGTATCAGGTTCCACGTTGAGAGATATAAAGCGTCACTGCTTCTCGCGGGCTTGTGTTTCATTTACTCGCTAGTTTAAACAGTGCTACTTTTGTGTGAGACGTGCCATACCTGTGCGGCGCAATACCACGGACTGATTGGGGGGGGGGGTGGGGGGGGAGTGCAAACGTAAACAGACCGCCCACAAACAATATTAAGGCCAGGTTCACTCTTTGAGTCAAAAATAGTTCTTATCTTCACTGTATCCAGCGGGTGTCCGACCACAACCCCAGCAGCGCCTAGAAAGTTGGTGAAAATATCGTGAAATCATTATATGGTAAGAGACTTCTAGGAAATTGTAAAAGGGGCGGGGGTACTTTCAGTACAGCGGCCACTTGACAGAGCACTGTGCCATGGTAGTGGCATGTGGCGTGGTGCAAAATACTAGCGGACCCCAGTAGGGGAGCACGGTAGCAGGCGCATATATATATATATATGAGGCAGGGTGTTTACATACCCTATCAGTAACACTTACCGCCAATCCACCCAGCTACAAAGTCGTCCAACTGGAAACCGTTCATTTTTCGGAGCTGCAAAAAATCTTGTCATCTGTTTTGTTTTCAAGCGTCCCCGTCTAGGCTGGCCTTTCTCAAAGGCTGTCTTGGTTTGCTTTCCTTCGGTTTATAAATAAAATAAAAGTAGAAACACCTCCGTGCTTCGTAGGCTGCCACTTAAATAGGGTCTAGCTGCGGTAGCTTCTGCTTTCAGCCTCTACCCTCTGCTAAATAGTGCCTCTTAAAGCGTGTCATACGGGCTAGCTCCCTCTGACAGCATTCCTTGTATCTCTTAAAGAGGCAGAGACAGCTAGCGTCTTGCAACCCAATTCGTTCTGCGGACGGGACTCTAGCAGGGCTAAATAACTCCCTAGTGCCAGTTCAATTCACAGTTGCGTCACATCATTCACAGAAATACTTATCTTGGAAAACAAATGCGTCATACCATTCACAGAAAGACATGTTTTGGAAAAAAATGAACCATTTCTAAAATTTACCAACTGCTTTGCTTGTGGCATGCCCAGTTAAGTTTCAACGGAAAAGCGAGTGAGTGCGTGTGAACTGAGCTCCTGAACACGCGCTAGTGATAGTATTCTCGAGTCATTTGTTTATTTATTTTTGCGGCTTTATGTAGCGTGAGCATTGCTAAAATGCTTTACAAAGGCAGAGCAAAAAATGATAATAAGTGATAATAGGTGAGCGATAAGGTGGTGTTGAAAATGAATCTAAGGCAATAATCAGTTTTACATTTAAAAGTAGTTAAATATGAGTACACATTTCATTGAAGCTTAAACGAATCAATGGTTCTAATCGCAATTCACATATCAACAAAACAATAAATGGTAGATGGTGACAACAAGACGACAAATGACAATTTTAGGGAAGTTCCGCATTTTAATGTTATCTCTTCAAATACGCCACTTCGTCGAATTCATGACATTGCAATGGCGTCCATTATTTGCTGAAACATCGATCTCTTGTCTTTATGGGGCCATGTGTTTCTAATTAGAAACACATGGCCCCATAAAGATAAGAAAGTGCTTTGCGACAGCAGCAAAGCAGGCCACCGAGTCCGGATCGGAGGCGAAAGGGCGTGAACCAAAAACCCTCATTTCCAATGGCAGGCCACCGTTTTGCATAAACGGTGACGCAAGCCAATCGAAATGAGGGGCGGGGCTTCAAGCCCTCTTCTAAAAGTCCTCCTTAACAATAAATCTCGCCGAGCGAGCAGCGCATGCGCTGCCACGCTAGGCGAGACCTAAAAAGAACGGCTAAATTGGGAAAGTGCCAGTGCCATACTACAGGTTGAAAGGCTAAACAGATGTAGTTAACGTAACCTTGTTATACGGTTAACGTAACCTTGTTATACGGTTAACGTAACCTTGTTATACGGTTAACATAACCTTATTATACGGTTAACATAACCTTATTGTTTGTTCCTGTATGTCCGATTTTCTTTCTTTGTATTTGAACATACCATGGTCAGAAGTACAGCAACAGGTTCCTTGACATTCACTTGTTTAGTGTTAATCCTTTGAGTTTCATCATCAGATTAGTGTAGAAATTTATAAATGTGTAACAGTTAAGATTGCATGCCCGTCCTTGTGTTTTGCTTTTACTGTGCTTTCCCATAAAAGGAGTCACAGGGTTAGCGCTGCTCACCTCTGGAAGCACCACCCATCACCACACTAATGATTGAAAGTGACTCAAGTTTTTGAGAATTGCTTTTTTGCCCCCGTTTTTTTATTAAATTTGATCAAAACCATACAATCATATAAAGCGTTCACAAATCACCACCACTGCCAGACCTATCCCATCAGTACCCCCAAACCCATGCTTGTGAGTGATTGAATCAGCATGTCAAGAGATTCCTCCTCGAGTCTCCTTCTCTCATGGACACCTTTCCTCACATGTTCACGGCCCCACAGCTTGCTGGCAAGACTTGGGACAAAGGCTTGCCACCCCCCCCCCCCCCCCTGCTTCCCACCCCCCTTTTCAGAGCCCTTTGCAGTATCTCAGGCTAGCTAGCTAGCTATCCCCTCTCTCCCTCCCCAAGTGTCACCCTCCTGATTGAGCCGGGTAGGCTGTAGTGTTCCCTCCATTGACCCCAGATTTTGTTGTACTTATGGGGCAGCCCCTGGATCGATATATTGCTTCCTCTTCTAGGGAGCAATAATCCATCCCCCGTAGCTACTTCGAGACTGGAGGGACTTTGCTAGATTTCCAATGGACAGCGATGTCTCGTTTGGTCAATATGCGACCAGTCCTAACCAATAACTTCTGTTCTTTGTTCCCGTCCCACCCTGGGAACACTCCCAGTATTGCCATTTTGGGATCTCGGTCAATCAGGATTCCTATTGCGTCCTCAAAGTTCCGAAGAATCAAATCCCAGTATGTCTGTATCACCTGACATTCCCACACTGCATGCATCAGGGAGCCCCTGGTCTAACCGCAGTGGAGACAGTTTGAGCCTGCGCCTGTCCCATCCTCCACAATCTTTGTGGGATATGGCACAGTTGACAAACGTACTTAAACTGGATCAGTCTCAGACGGGCGGGTGTCACCAGTTCTTGAGCCACCATTTTTGCCACCATCCAGTCTTCATTGTGCACTGACCCCAGGTTAGACTCCCACTGCTCCCGCAGTCTGGCCAGCGGGTCAGGGATGTTTGTATTTAGAGTGTTGTATATACAGGCTATGCCCTTCCCTTCAATGGCTGCCATCGTGAGTCTAACTTCTAGTTGACTGTACTCCGAGAGCACCACTGCTTGGGCCTTATATCTATCCAAAGCATGGCAAAGTTGTAAATAGAGGAAGATTTACGGTTTGTGCAGAACGTAATCTGCCACCATTTTCTCGTACAACTTCATGTGGTTTGTGTACCAGACTTCTCCTAATTTGGAGATCCCCAGCCTGTCCCAGTTTCGAAAGCCTTGGAGCTTCGTTATTTCGGACAGCCAAACTTCCATCCACAGTGACATTTCCTTGGTGAGCACCCATCCTCCCCCCACCTCAACCACTTTAGTGCCTCCCTCCAACTAATAAGAGGAAGAGCTGGGAGATCGGATGGGAGGGCTCCATCATGTAGCCAGGCCTATGGTGCTTGCTCAACTAGGGACGTTTGCTCCAGCCTCTTTGTCGGATCATCTTAGTCACCAAAAATTCAGTCGTTAATCAGGAGCAGCTGTGCCTGCCAATAGTACAGTCTGAGGTCCACCACCTCCAGCCCCCCTTTGTACTGAGATTGTATGAACTTCTTGTGGGAGACCCTGGGTGCCAATCCCCCTGAATGTGTTGATGCTCACCTGTACGATCACAAACCATCACGTAGGTATCTTAAAAGGGTAGTGTTGCAGTTCATACAGCATCTGTGGTAATTCCACAGTTTTAAGCAGGGCAATGTGCCCATCATATTCAGGGGAAGAGAACCCCCAACGAGTCAAGTGTCCTCAGAGTTTGTGAAGCATAGGAGTTACATAGCTTTCCCAGCATTGTGATGGGTATCTGGATATGTTCATACCCAAATGAAGGGCCTCATGACAAACCTAATCTTCGGGTACCTGGATGGCAGAACGGATGGGTCTCCCACTACCGGTATCATAAGAGGACTTTTCCCAATTTACACACAATCCAGCCGCTTTGTTATATATCTCAAGCGTGCGAGTCAGTCGCGGGATGGACTTTTCCAGGCACTGGCAATAAAAGAACATCATCTACATTTAAAGAGATTCGGTCCTCATAACCCGTGTAGGAGAGTAGGATCTGCCTCTTCTGTTGCCCCCACTTTTTTTTCTGATGTTTACACTGGTTTCTGGCTATAGTCTGGCTGGGACCCTGCTAATCAGGGCCCCAGCCTCTCTGTTCTCTCTAAACGATTTGGAGTGCACTCTAGGTGCACTAGTGATTGGATACTGTGGTACCTTATGAGTCCCTAGTATATGGTACCTTAGGTACCAAGGGCATAGGTACTTCACAGGCCTACCAGGGGCTGCAGCATGTATTATGCCACCCCTGGGAAGCAGACTAAATCTGACACCACTGGCCTGCTACTGCAGCCTGGGTGAGGTGGTGCTAGCACTCCTCACTGAGATATAGGTTCCCTATATCTCTCCTACACGCACATATAAACCTATCAGTCACCCCTAAGGCAGGCCCTATCAATCCTGAGGGCAGGGTGCTTGGCTTCTATGTGAGGGGGTGCCTCTGCCTGAGCAGGGCCCCTCTGCAGGTCTCAGAGTCCATTCTCTGGTGCTGTTTGTGGATGCGGTTAAACCATATACTTTTAAAGTGCATTATATCCTCGCGGTAGAATGCTAACTTTGGAATGGCTGCATGGAAACATGTTGTGTTTGGTGTCAAACATCTTGGAATACTACCCCCCCCCGCCAGTCCTGGCGGCGGGGGTAGCATTCCACCCTTCTAGAGGGATAGACATGTACCTGCTGTGGAAACGCGGTAGAATCCTGCAGAGCCCTGGCATCACAAAATGGATGCCACCAGTCACAGACACTGGGCTGCCCTCCTGCTGATGACCAACACTCGCAGTGGAGGAAGCCCAACAATAGATATCCTGTCCCAAGGGGGTGTGACCACCTCCCAGACAGGGTTTAGTGTATTGGGGCTGGGTGGGTGCACTCTGAGTGCTTTGAAGTCCTGCACTGGGGGAGCAGAAGGCTCCTCTGTGCATATGCCAGTTCAAACCGGCTCAGGGGCTACCTGCCCCTGCTCTGGCGCGAAACTGGACAAAGGGAAGTGGGTGTTGCCACCCACTCCCCTGACCCTCCCATAGGTAGGGTCATAGAGCTAGTCCCTCCCTTTCTTTTAGTATAAGAGGGGGAACCTGTGCATTGCACCCTAGATTACCCTGGACGACGCTCTGAAGAAGAAATCCTGGCCCTTCGACGTTCCACTACCTTTGGAAGACTGAAGAATCTCCCTTGGAGTCAAGGAGTGACTCCCCTGCTTGGCAGGCACCAAAAACTACAAACGACGGTCGCAAACTACGCCGCTCCCGCCGGAGTCCAAAGTCCCTGCAGCCCAAGAAGTGGATTTCCTGACTTCTCAAAGGCCATCGTGAGTCCCCAGCGAAGCTGAGGCCAGTGGACCCCAAGAGTGACGAGGAACCGCGACCCCTGGGTACCGTGCACTATTGTCTAGTGCAACCCCTTCACAACGTTCCACGAACTTGTGCTTTGGACCACGTGTGGTCCTAGCCTCCAGCAGGAATCCCTCCGAAGATCAGAGGCCTACCACGTCCCGAGTGACCGTGGGCCCCTGTGAGCGAATCCTCCCGAGGCGTCTTCGCGATCCCTTGCCAGCCGGCTTGTGGGTCCCCAGAAGACTTTCTAAAGACACCAAAGGGCTCCCCTGGTTGCTCCATGCCTGCCCTGACTTACCCTCGCTGGGTGAGTCCCTCAGACCTTGCTGGTCCGTGCCATTGACTTTTTACACTTTCCCCGAGACTTGCTGTTACCAAGGCTTGTTGGCTCCGATCGAGTCGCCGACACCGCAGTAAGCTGCAGACATCGTGGGACACGCCGAATCCAGCTCCTGGTCGTCGTCGACGCCTCCTGGACCTCGTGGCTGAAGAGTCCAGGCAACCGCGAACGACCTGAATCTTGCGACGACGGTGGGCATCCATCTTCCTTGCCCCGAGTCACTGCCAAGTGACTTTGAACACTGTCCCCTCTGCTTTCAGGTCTTCCATCCTCCGAATCCAGGCTTGGATTCCACCGGACACTTCTTCGGACTTCACAAGCAGCAAGTCTTCATTGTCCTCCATTGAAAACGACGCCGCGACCCGACACCAAAGGACACCTATGCACCTGACTTCCCTGGGTGAGGTAACTCCAGCACTACGGTGCTCCTGTGGGTGTTGGCCCTAGAACTACTTACCCTGTAAGTGACTTGCTTGTAGGTTCTCCCGAAGTATCCTAAAACTCTTAATTTCCAACCGCGACTTGCCCCATTGAAGTCAACGGTGATTCGCGCCTGTGTATCCACACTGCACGCGTCCCCCGTGGGTCCTTTACTTACCTGGCTTGGGTGGTTTCGTGAGGCCCCAGCACTTCTGAAGGCCCTAGGCCTTGTCTCTTTGCAAGTCGTTGTCTCTAAGTCTTTAGTATATGGTCTGGTACGCCCCTAGGGCCCCAGCCATATTTGTGCTTACTTTATTGTGAAACGTTGATTTGAAATTTGTACTTGTAATGAAATGAAATTTGTACTTGTAAAGCGCACTTATACCCCCAAAGGGGTGTCCTGGCGCTGTACGCATACCGCTGTGGAACCCTTCCTGGCTTTTCCCTGTGAAATGTCCACTCCTGGGCACCCCCAGGGTGAAGCCAGGCATCCCAGCGCTGTTGGGGCCGTTGTGGAGATTAAGCAAGCTATTGCCCAGAGTTGCAGAGTGGGACCCATGATTAGAATAGGCACCGAGGCGAGAATTATCAAGTCCGAGGAAATTGAGCCCAAGACCCGCCGAGGCGGGAATTGAACCCTGGTCCCGGGCCAGATCTCTGCATCAGGGTCTGCCGCTCTAACCATTGAGCCACACTTCTCCATATGTCCTTGACTTCTAATCTCATAAAGAGATTAGTAGAGAGTTGTTAATAATAAATACATATATATTTGATATATATACCTGTGTGGTGTCTTTTCATTTGGTGATTCAAGAGATTGTGTGGTAAAACAAGCTGCTTTACATTCCTTCAAGACTTAGCCTGAAGGCTGCTCTCCACAGCTACCACTAGGATAGCTTTCTTTAAAGGTTGTCTTAAACCTATCTACCATAAGAGTCGAATTGTTCTGGTGCAAGGTGTCCACTTTAATTAGTGAACAGCATATACCAGGCCAACTTCTCACATTGGTGGGCAGCGTGTGGGATTCCAGCTTGCTATTGTTTTACCAGAAAATCTCTATTTGAATTACTAACTGAAAACCACTATAGGTACATATAAAGTCAAGCTTAGTATCAATAAGTTCTACTGAACTTAGAGCTGTGTGCCAAGGGATAGCACACCCTTTCTACAGCTCAAGCTAGTATCAGTAGGCCACAAACTAGTGTAGGTAGTACAACACTGCACAACACTAGAATGTCCTTAAGGGATGGACCCAGTGGATCCCCCCAGCTTCAGTAGAAGGACATGGCTTTCTCTGACTTGAGAGCCATGTGTGTTGAAAGACACCTGAAGGTAGGACAGAGTCCCTCCACACTACACCCGATAGATCTGCTGACAGCAGATGATCTTAGATTGGCTCTAGGAGCTAATAGGTCTGGATCAGGGGGTGGGTCAATTACAGTGTCTGGGTCAGATGATGAAAATCAGAATGACCAAGACTCTGTGATTGAAGGGCCAGGCTCCAAGGGGCCTGAAAAGGACAGAGGAATTCTCCCTAAGAGAACTGACAGAGTGGATGAGAGGCAGAGCTCCCCTTCCAGGGAATCTGAGCACTCTTATCACTCTGGCAGAGACTTTGTCCACCAGAGGAACTCATACTTTCCCATAAGAGAGACCTCCTCTGAAAGAATGTGCAAACTGCTGCAGTATGAGGAAGCAAGAGTTGCCCTCGGAACCAAGCAGTTGGCACTGGATAGAGAAGCCCTGGAGATCCAGAGAGCTTCTAGAAGAGAGGGGTTAGAACCCCTTGGTGGCAGCAACAGTGTCCCTAGAGGCAGAGAATCTATTCCAGACCATAGGAACCTGAGCAAGGTTGTTCCTCCCTACCAGAGTGGGGATGATATCCACAAGTGGATAACTGCTATGGAGAGGGCCTGTAGAGTACAGCAGGTCCCCAAAAGCAGTGGGCAGCAATCTTGTGGCTCTCCTTTTCAGACAAAGGTAGAGACAAGGTCCTCACTGTTAGAGAAGAGGATGCTGATAATTATGAAGTCCTGAAGAGTGCACTGATAGATGGGTTTGGCTTAACCACTGAGCAGTACAGGTTGAAGTTCAGAGACACCCAGAAGGCACAGACTCAGGACTGGACTGACTTTGTAGATTGTGCAACCAAGGCTCTGGAGGGTTGGCTGGTTGGCAGTAGGGTTACTGATTTCACGGGATTGTATAATCTGATGATGAGAGAACAGATCCTTAATAATTGCCAGAACCAGTTGTTGCATCAATACCTGGTGGACTCAGATCTGACCTCTCCCCAAGAATTGGGAAAGAAGGCAGACAAATGGGTCAGAAACAGGGTAAGGCAGAAACCCCAGAACCAAGGGGGTGACACCAAGAAGCAAGATCCTAAGGGCTCTGAGAAAGGTGGGGATAAGTCAAAAGACCAGAAGTCTTCACAAGGGCCCCAAAAATCTGCAGCTGGTGGGGAGTCACAATCCAACAAGGGAAAAGGCCAAAAGAAGCCCTGGTGCAAATTCTGTAAACAGAAAGGGCACTGGACTTCTGATTGTAACAAGTCCAAAGACCAAACCACCACCACTCCTGCCCCTAAGGCCACTGTTCCCCCTAGCTCAGCTACAGGTGGAGGTGGTACTCAGAATAAGGGTGTAGTAGGGTTGACCCTGGGTTCTGAAGTGGACTCTGACCTAGTCAGAGTACCCACTCAGGCAATGCTGATTTGTGAGGGAGACCTTAATATGTCATTCCTAGTAAGCCCCAGTAATCTGGGCAAATACAAACAGCAGCCTGTAATAAATGGCAAACAGGGTTTGGCATTTAGGGACACAGGTGCTAGTGTCACCATGGTGGCAGAGGATCTTGTGGACCCTGGACAGATCATCCTGGGCGAAATGTACCAGGTGACCAATGCAAGCAATGTCAGGACCAACCATAGTCTGGCAGTTGTGAATTTCTCCTGGGGAGGGGTAACTGGCCTCAAGAAGGTTGTAGTCAGTGCAGACCTCCCTGTCGAATGTCTATTGGGCAATGATCTAGAGACTTCAGCCTGGTCTGAAGTAGAGTTATGGACTCATGCTGAGATGTTGGGCATCCCTGCAGAGGTATTTGCTGTGACCAGGTCACAAGCAAGAATGCATGACACTGAACCAGCTCTGGATCCTGGAACAATGGACCAGATGCTTCCCAAGAGGAGGAGCAGTAGGGTAAAGGCAGTGCCTTCCCTCTGTCTCAGATCACAGATTCACCCCCAGAGGGAGGTGAAGCAGATCCTGAAGAAGGAACTGCCCCAGAGGGACTTGAGCCTGATCAGGTTGAGTTCTTGGGGGCAGGGGGCCCTTCTAGGGAAGATCTGAGTAAGGAGCAACAGTGCTACCCCTCTTTCGAACCCCTCAGACAGCAGGCTGCTGCTGAGGCTGCTGGGAGTGCTAGTGGGTCCCATAAAGTTTATTGGGATGAGGGACTCCTATATTCTGAGGGTAGAGATCCAGCCCCTGGAGCCACCAGGAGGTTGGTAATACCTCAGAAGCTTAGGGGTTCCTCTTGACCCTAGCACATGACATCCCTTTAGCAGGACACTTGGGCCAAAACAAGACCTGGGACAGGCTTGTTCCACATTTTCATTGGCCACATATGTCAGAGGACACAAAGGAGTTTTGTCGCTCCTGTGTCACGTGCCAAGCCAGTAGTAAGGCAGGTGGCACAACAAAGGCCCCCCTGATACCACTACCTGTGGTGGGGGTACCCTTTGAAAGGGTAGGGATTGACATTGTTGGTCCCCTTGACCCTCAAACTGCATCTGGGCACAGGTTTATCCTGGTGGTAGTGGATCATGCCACCAGGTACCCAGAAGCAATTCCCCTGAGGACCACCACAGCCCCTGTGGTGGCAAGAGCCCTCATTGGAGTCTTCTCCAGAGTGGGTTTCCCAAAGGAGGTCATTTCTGACAGAGGTTCCAACTTCATGTCAGGATATCTGAAAGCAATGTGGAAGGAGTGTGGTGTGACTTATAAGTTCACCACCCCCTATCACCCACAATGCAATGGTTTAGTTGAACGCTTCAACAAAACCTTGAAAGGAATTATTAAAGGACTCCCAGAGAAGCTTAGGCGGAAATGGGACCTTCTTCTTCCTTGCCTGTTGTTTGCATACAGAGAGGGTCCACAGAAGGGGGTTGGTTACAGCCCATTTGAGCTTCTGTTTGGGCATCCTGTGAGAGGTCCACTGTGTTTGGTGAAAGAGGGCTGGGAGTTACCTCTCAAGCCCCCCAAACAAGATGTGATGGACTATGTACTTGGTCTCCGCTCCCGGATGGCTGAGTACATGAAAAAGGGAACCAAAAACCTGGAGGCCAGGAAAGAACTACAAAAACCTTGGCATGACCAAAAGGCTGTACTGACTGTATACCAGCCAGGACAGAAAGTGTGGGTGTTGGAGCCTGTGGCCCCAGCAGCCCTCCAGGACAAGTGGAGTGGCCCCCATACAATAGTTGAACAAAAGGGAGAGGTCACCTACCTGGTGAATCTTGGAACTCCCAGGAGCCCCCCTGAGGGTGCTCCACGTCAACCGATTAAAGCCATATGTTGACAGGGCTGACATGGGCTTGCTCATGGCAACTGATGAGGACCAGGAGGAGGAGAGTGACCCTCTCCCTGACCTGCTCTCTCAGAACCCTGATGATGGGTCAGTAGATGGTGTTGCTTTGGCAAGCAGCCTCACTGACCATCAGCAAACTGAGTGCAGACACGTTCTGCAACAGTATAGACATATGTTTAGCCTGACCCATAGTCAGACTTCCTGGTGCACCCATGAGGTAGACACTGGAGACAGTCTGCCTGTCAAGAATAAAATCTACAGGCAACCTGACCATGTCAGGGACTGTATCAGGACTGAAGTCCAGAAAATGTTGGAGCTAGGTGTAATTGAGCCTTCAGATAGCCCTTGGGCTAGCCCAGTAGTCCTGGTACCCAAGCCTCATACCCAGGGTGGTAAGAAAGAAATGAGGTTTTGTGTAGACTACAGAGGCCTCAATGCAGTCACTAGGACTGATGCCTATCCCATACCAATGGCAGATGAGCTGATTGATACTTTGGCCTCAGCCAAGTATCTAAGCATGTTTGACCTGACAGCTGGCTACTGGCAGATCAGGTTAGCTGCTGATGCAAAAGCCAAAACAGCATTTTCGACCCCTGGTGGGCACTACCACTTTGTGGTGATGCCCTTTGGATTGAAAAATGCACCTGCCACTTTTCAGAGGTTGGTGAATAAAGTTCTGACAGGGATGGAAACTTATTGCTCAGCTTATCTAGATGATATTGCTGTCTTTAGTTCCTCCTGGCAGGATCACCTGGTCCACCTCAGGAATGTTTTGGAGGCCCTGCAGAAAGCAGGCCTCACTATCAAGGCCACTAAGTGCCAGATAGGGCAGAGTCAGGTTGTATACCTGGGCCACCTTGTAGGTGGAGGCCAGGTTCAGCCTTTACAGAGCAAAATCCAAACCATAATGGAATGGGTTGCTCCAACCACCCAGACACAGGTGAGAGCCTTCTTAGGCCTGACTGGGTACTATAGGAGGTTTGTCAAGGGATATGGATCTATAGTGACCCCCTTGAATGATCTGACCTCAAAGAAAATGCCAAAAAAGGTTCAGTGGACAGCTAGCTGTCAGAAGGCATTTGAAGACCTAAAGCAGGCCATGTGCACTGCCCCCATCTTACAGAGTCCAGACTACACCAAAAAGTTCATTGTCCAAACAGATGCTTCTGAGCTGGGTGTGGGAGCTGTACTGTCTCAACTGAATGATGAAGGTCAAGACCAGCCAGTAGCTTTTATTAGCAGAAGGCTGACCCCTAGAGAGAAACGTTGGTCAGCTATAGAGAGGGAGGCCTTTGCTGTGGTATGGGCCCTGAAGAAGCTGAGGCCATACTTGTTTGGTACTCACTTCATAGTTCAGACTGACCACAAGCCCCTCCTATGGCTTAAACAGATGAAAGGTGAAAACCCAAAACTTTTGAGGTGGTCCATTTCCCTACAGCGGATGGACTATACAGTGGAACATAGACCTGGGACCCAACATGCCAATGCAGATGGACTCTCAAGGTATTTCCACTTTGAACACGAAGACTCAACTGGTCAAGGTTAGTTTAGTGTCCCTGCGTTTGGGGGGGGGGGTTGTGTAGGAGAGTAGGATCTGCCTCTTATGTTGCCCCCACTTTTTTTCTGATGTTTACACTGGTTTCTGGCTATAGTCTGGCTTGGGACCCTGCTAATCGGGGCCCCAGCCTCTCTGTTCTCTCTAAACGATTTGGAGTGCACTCTAGGTGCACTAGTGATTGGATACTGTGGTACCTTATGAGTCCCTAGTATATGGTACCTTAGGTACCAAGGGCATAGGTACTTCACAGGCCTACCAGGGGCTGCAGCATGTATTATGCCACCCCTGGGAAGCAGACTAAATCTGACACCACAGGCCTGCTACTGCAGCCTGGGTGAGGTGGTGCTAGCACTCCTCACTGAGATATAGGTTCCCTATATCTCTCCTACACACACATATAAACCTATCAGTCACCCCTAAGGCAGGCCCTATCAATCCTGAGGGCAGGGTGCTTGGCTTCTATGTGAGGGGGTGCCTCTGCCTGAGCAGGGCCCCTCTGCAGCTCTGAGTCCATTCTCTGGTGCTGTTTGTGGATGCGGTTAAACCATATACTTTTAAAGTGCATTATATCCTCGCGGTAGAATGCTAACTTTGGAATGGCTGCATGGAAACATGTCGTGTTTGGTGTCAAACATCTTGGAATACTACCCCCCCCTCCAGTCCTGGCGGCGGGGGTAGCATTCCACCCTTCTAGAGGGATAGACATGTACCTGCTGTGGAAACGCAGTAGAATCCTGCAGAGCCCTGGCATCACAAAATTGATGCCACCAGTCACAGACACTGGGCTGCCCTCCTGCTGATGACCAACACTCGCAGTGGAGGAAGCCCAACAATAGATATCCTGTCCCAAGGGGGTGTGACCACCTCCCAGACAGGGTTTAGTGTATTGGGGCTGGGTGGGTGCACTCCTAGAGTGCTTTGAAGTCCTGCACTGGGGGAGCAGAAGGCTCCTCTGTGCATATGCCAGTTCAAACCGGCTCAGGGGCTACCTGTCCCTGCTCTGGCGCGAAACTGGACAAAGGGAAGTGGGTGTAGCCACCCACTCCCCTGACCCTCCCATAGGTAGGGTCATAGAGCTAGACCCTCCTTTTCTTTTAGTATAAGCGGGGGAACCTGTGCATTGCACCCTAGATTACCGTGGACGACGCTCTGAAGAAGAAATCCTGGCCCTTCGACGTTCCACTACCTTTGGAAGACTGAAGAATCTCCCTTGGAGTCAAGGAGTGACTCCCCTGCTTGGCAGGCACCAAAAACTACAGACGACGGTCGCAAACTACGCCGCTCCCGCCGGAGTCCCTGCAGCCCAGGAAGTGGATTTCCTGACTTCTCAAAGGCCATCGTGAGTCCCCAGCGAAGCTGAGGCCAGTGGACCCCAAGAGTGACGAGGACCCGCGACCCCTGGGTACCGTGCACTATTGTCGAGTGCAACCCCTTCACAACGTTCCATGAACTTGTGCTTTGGACCACGTGTGTTCCTAGCCTCCAGCAGGAATCCCTTCGAAGATCAGAGGCCTACCACGTCCCGAGTGACCGTGGGCCCCTGTGAGCGAATCCTCCCGAGGCGTCTTCGCGATCCCTTGCCAGCCGGCTTGTGGGTCCCCAGAAGACTTTCTAAAGACACCAAAGGGCTCCCCTGGTTGCTCCAGGCCTGCCCTGACTTACCCTCGCTGGGTGAGTCCCTCAGACCTTGCTGGTCTGAGCCATTGCCTTTTTACACTTTCCCCGAGATTTGCTGTTACCAAGGCTTGTTGGCTCCGATCGAGTCGCCGACACCGCAGTAAGCTGCAGACATCGTGGGACACGCCGAATCCAGCTCTTGGTCGTCGTCGACGCCTCCTGGACCTCGTGGCTGAAGAGTCAAGGCAACCGCGAACGACCTGAATCTTGCGACGACGGTGGGCATCCATCTTTCTTGCCCCGAGTCACTGCCAAGTGACTTTGAACACTGTCCCCTCTGCTTTCAGGTCTTCCATCCTCCGAATCCAGGCTTGGATTCCACCGGACACTTCTTCGGACTTCACAAGCAGCAAGTCTTCATTGTCCTCCATTGAAAACGACGCCGCGACCCGACACCAAAGGACACCTATGCACCCGGCTTCCCTGGGTGAGGTAACTCCAGCACTACGGTGCTCCTGTGGGTGTTGGCCCTAGAACTACTTACCCTGTAAGTGACTTGCTTGTAGGTTCTCCCGAAGTATCCTAAAACTCTTAATTTCCAACCGCGACTTGCCCCATTGAAGTCAACGGCGATTCGCGCCTGTGTATCCACACTGCACGCGTCCCCCGTGGGTCCTTTACTTACCTGCCTTGGGTGGTTTCGTGAGGCCCCAGCACTTCTGAAGGCCCTAGGCCTTGTCTCTTTGCAAGTTGTCTCTAAGTCTCTTTTTTTAGTATATGGTCTGGTACGCCCCTAGGGCCCCAGCCATATTTGTGCTTAATTTATTGTGAAACGTTGATTTGTGCATATGTCCTTGACTTCTAATCTCATAAAGAGATTAGTAGAGAGTTGTTAATAATAAATACATATATATTTGATATATATACCTGTGTGGTGTCTTCATTTGGTGATTCAAGAGATTGTGTGGTAAAACAAGCTGCTTTACATTCCTTCAAGACTTAGCCTGAAGGCTGCTCTCCACAGCTACCACTAGGATAGCTTTCTATAAAGGTTGTCTTAAACCTATCTACCATAAGAGTCGAATTGTTCTGGTGCAAGGTGTCCACTTTAATTAGTGAACAGCATATACCAGGCCAACTTCTCACAACCCACCTTCCACTTCAGACCTTACATTTGTGCTTCCCTCCTTATCCATTTGGCCAAAGGTTCTATCACAAGAGCGACTAGAAGGGGGGAGAGGGGACATCCCTTTCGGGTCCCCCTGCCAATGGAGAAGAGATGGGAGAGGACATCATTAGCCTGGTCCTTGGCCCATGGTGTTCACATCATCACATGATCACATCACATGATCACATCACATGATTGCAGAATCTGGGAAAGAAGTTCATTTTTTCCAGAATGGTGTGTAGGGAGGACCATTCAACTGAATCGAAGGCCTTCTCAAAGTCCAGCTGTAATAATGTCTGCTCAGACACGGAGCCCAAGTGTGCCAGTATTATGTTTAGCCATCTATGGCAGTGCCTGGTGCCCCTGGTCGGCTTAATGCCGTTTTGGTCCGTATGCACCCACGATCTCACCTGAGAATTACTTTTTAATGTCACTGCTCTTACTGTCCCAATCCAAAATGCAATAAATCTTGGGCCTCCTTTATCACACATACCCAGCACAAACACAAATTTGGGCTTTCATCCGACATTCAACAGTACTTTGAAACAACTGAGTTATTGTTGGCTTCAGTCTTGCCTACAAATGGTTATTCTAAAAGAGTACAGATTAGGCTGGCGCTCCTCACCATCATGTGCACAACACTGCACCAGAGCACTACAGCTAGTTACCGCGCTGCTAAATCAATGGCACTGTAACAAACCACACAAATGTAACATGCCAACAACATGCATATAATGTTAGCATAAGCATAACCAAGGGCGACTCCTCCGCTAAGGCTGGAGGAGCGTCGCCCCACTGCTTTGCGAGCAGTGTAAAAAGGAAAACTAAAACGATAATAACTAACGTTATTATTGTTTTCTTTTTCCTTCCTGCTTGGGTGCGGGGCAGGGCGGGTGGGCCAGGCTGGCCAGTGCAGGGGGCAGGGGAGGAGTGTAAAGCACACTCTTAAGTGCGCATGGCGATTTGACCGGCCCAAGAGGGCCAGTCAAACTGTAATGCGCACTTTGCATCTTCCCCACCAGGCTGCATTACACAGCCTGTTGGGGAACATGCAAAGCCTCCAAGCCCTTGTCTGAGCGCCGATCTACGGCACTCAGACCAATTACGACGGTTGTGATTGGACAGGGGAGGCTGGGAGCTTCCTGTTGCGGGGCAGAGGAGACAGAGCAGAGGCGGTAGCACCCGCTGGCACCCAGCTAAGTCCGTTTACTTTTATTTGTTTTATAACCCCCCCTTTTCCCCCACCACCACCCATGCTTCGGAGCGGACGTTACCGAGCATAACGTTCTTTCATAATATTGCATAAGCTATTAGCCTAACTTTTTAAATGGTTGTACAAAAAGCACTGTACTACGAAAATGGAAAGTCCTTCAGCACACCAACTCATTCACACCACAAAGTTCTTTCTAGGTAAAACTCAGTTTGCTTTCACGCAAACCATTTTGAAACTATACGCTATACAACCTCTTTACTAATCACATACAGTCATAAACCAATAACGCAAGACACTATCAAACTGTGGTTTGTCCAGTCCGATTGATGGCTTTCCCAGATCCGCATGACTGGGTGTCCAGTTAGAGAAATCACGGCAATGCCACAACAGCTGTGGCTTGAGCTATAAAAATGTGAATATTATGTCATAGCTGCTCTGGCTCTCTGTTATCTTCGACAGTTGGAAATCTATTCTTCGTTAAACTTTTATTTTTTGAGTGAGGCCTCTGTTTTTGCCATTCACTTATAGTTTACCCATTCATTTATATCCTCTGTCCTTACTTTTGTTAGTAAGGTGCAGTTCTGGGTTGAAGTGCCATTATAAGTCTTAAGTGATGTTTGGGCCCTCTTAATCTGCATTTTTTAAAGAAAATATGAGTTTTTTTTATATTAAGCACTATTATGGTAAATTGATAATGACAGTAAAAGCACGGTGCTTCATGGAAAGATCGACATTCGTTACATGGGATTAACTGTGTTTTCCCTTTGGAGGTTTGTGATGCAGCAGACTGGTCATTGAAACCATTGCACTGTTTGGCCATGGAAGGTATTCAAATTACTTGTTGGAGATGAAACGGGACGAGGATGCACACCCAACTTTAGCTTTTTAATGGCCCACTGTACAGTAACTTTGCGAAACCTATAAAAGTATGTTATACTCCTAAATGAAATAGATTTTTCTGCTAAACAAAATAATGTTTTGCTACTCCAAAATACAGCTATGTAATAAGCCATTTGACCATTGTGTGTGTTTTTGTCTGGTATTAGTCATCTCCTCATGATTTTACTAAGATGATATGTATAATATAATTACTTGCAGTGGATTTCAGCCAGCCCTCTTTATCCATTGGTCTGTTATTTTCCTTTCGCAGTCTACAGTAAATACAGCATGAGGCAATGGGTCAGCCCACTTGAGCCATTGGCTAACTTCACTGAGTGTCATACAAGGAGCACATCCACACACAAACTAGTTCCCTTAGGGACTACGATGGCAATGTGTGCTTTTTTTTTTTTTTAAGTCCCAAAAAATCTTTTTGTTTTTAGCCATTTTTAAAAAAAATGTAAGATGGAGGTGGGGAAACCATTACAACCTAAAACGAGTACTAACAAATCCAAAAGATTGCTAACTAACTGTAGACCTGTTTACTTGCCCATTGTTTCCTTGCATTGCTGCTCCACATCTGTAAGGTTTGGGCGTCTATCTCCATTAGTGTCTTTCTGCCCTACGTGCCTTCCTACTCCTTCTCGTTTGTATTGGTGACTGTGTTTACCCAATGTCTTTCTGTCGCCCTCCTTCCCATGTAGACAACGACTTTGTTTCTCCAATTTACCAGGACCTGTTGAATGTTTTTATCTGGTATTCTACTTCGTGAAGCTTTTTGCCAGTTTGAATGTGCTTGCCTGTGGCTTCTGTGTTTCTTGTCACTGCCTGTAATCTGCATAGGTCGTTATCTTTCAGCATGTTTGTCTTTAGCACACCATGACCTTTTATCTATCTTTATTTAAGATAGTTTATCTTTTTCCATTGCTATGTCTGCCTTTATCTTGGTGGTTTCCTACTGTCTACTTTTGCACGTCAAAAATAGATGTGTGCTCTTTCCACGTTGACCTTTCCTTTACTAACGAGGGTGGTATCATCGCCCTCACAAGCAGCTCTCCTTTTAAGTTGTGGCTGTTTCAAACCAAGGCAGCGACTTTTCAAAGAGTGATGTGTGAGAGGAAGTCAACAGCCCCTTAAATATTTCTACCCTCCGCAAGTGTGGTCTACCACTGTGCATGCTGGTCTGGTGCATGTTGCAAGCATGGCACACTAGTATAGTTCTAGCGACATCGAGACTGACTTTGTGCGATTGGTAGAAGACTACTTCATCTATACTTAGCCACTTTAGACTGGCGATAGTGCCATATACTCACACCAGCACCTGTACCAGATTACACCTACATCATCCAGACCCTAGACCATTGCTTACCCCTAACCGCACCACCACCACCCCCTTGTTGGACCCTGAACCACCACCTGAACCCCCAATCCCCACCTACATCTCCTACTACCAGATACACCATCACCTGGCACTACCTCAAGCTTACAGAGCCTATATCCCCAACTTTACAAACCCACCTACTCTGATGCATAGACAGCCTACTGCGTGTGCCTCTAAACTCACCCTACCTCGCCACCTTCTTAACACTGTGCTTTTGGGTAGAGCTGCCATGGGAGTCAAACACCTGGCATCCCCCGCTGTGGCAGAACTGTGGGGCTTTAAGTGGGCCGGGCCCTGCCGGTGCTCAGCATCAGCTGTTCTTAAGAGCAGGTGCTGATACAGGTTCCTATCGGGCTCTCCATTTTTCCCCCTCACCCTCAGGGTAAAAAAACAAATATCAACTCAACACTGCTCAAAGCCTTTGATGCAACTTTATAGAGACTCGTTTTAGTTCTTTCACAGTCTCATTTCAGAACTGAAGCATTTTTAATATTCTATACAACAAAGCCATAGTTGTTGCTTATTTATCTTATGCAACTAACAACCATTGACAAAGCCAGTAGTCTTGTCTTGTTTTAGGTATATTGTTACTTGTTGTATCATCTATCTGGATGCAATGACAGAAGCAGCAAATTACCAGTCGGGCGGGGCACTATGCTGAGCACAGATTTTTAGCTTGCATGTTTTTAAGCCGCCCCCTTAATTTCATCGGCCACGCCCCTTTGAGACCCTCCCTCCCCCCCCCTCCCAAGTTCTTTTATCCCACTTAAATCCCCGAGGCATGGGTGTCCAGTGCATCAGTTATTTTGTAATGCTCCTCAATGTTCACTGGGTAGGAAAAACAAATGTTAAAGTAAACCTTTCCGCTCCTTGTACCCTGATAGCCGAGAAGGCATTCATGAGTGGTACGGCCTTCCATTGTACTACTGCTGCAATACGAGCTCATTGCGTCCTGCTGGTCATTGAGTAAAGGGCCCTCATTATATGATTTGTTTGTACTTGAACTTGTTTCCTACTGCACCGAACTGAACAACAATTTATACTTTGTCATTATCGATTTGTACTTTTCCGGACTTCATATATGCCAGATATCTATCTGTAGGACCCTACTAAACTGTCTTGAATTTGTTGCTCTGTGCTGTGAAGCGCTGTGATACCCTATTCAGGGTCTTGTTCGCACTATAGAAAACACTAAAAATAAATAAAAATTAAATTACAGTTTGGCCCCTCAAAGTGTATGTTTACCATTGTGTTCACCATAAGCTGGAAAGAGGGCGCTGTGACCTAGTGGCTTCTGCTGACATCTGCTGCTATGAGGAGGTCACAATTTAGAATTCCTAGAAGAATAACTTAGTCTCACTGAATACCATTAAAACGGGAAATCGTAAAAACTCGTCTTTTAACTAGCGCCTCATACCACTCTAATGCAATTTCCCAGTGCTGTACATAACAGCTGTTATTACTACTCAGTTTACCCACCTCAGAAGGATGCAGGTTTGAGTCGACATTGCTGTTATTCATAGTTGTGACGTTAACATTATCACTTGTTTAGGGCGAGCATTCAACACACTGAGCCACCCTAGCTTGGTATTGCTGAAGGTACCGATAAAGGTAGTAAAACAAAAATCTCAAGTCCCAAAATATACAATTTATGCAATAAACAATACAGTCGCAAACTTACGAGGACAATACCAGACTGCATCTTGCAGTCATTTTAAGAGTCAGTGAAAGGACATGTTAAAGAGAGCAATGGTCAATAGAAAGCTGAATTTATCATGTTAAATATGAAGTGCTAAAAACATTTAGTCACTTACATTTTAAAGTGCAAAATAATCCAAGGCTGAATTAGATCTACTTAAAGACATTCTGCCAAAACAATAGTGCAGGCAATCGAAAGGGGCGACCTAAACTGTTTGTAGGGTAAGGTTTAACAGAGAATGATCCAAGTTTACGCTTCACCGTAAATTAAGATCGGACTCTCTGGCCCTCTCCCCTCTGTTTTCTTTTTTGTTTGCTCATTTCTCTTTTCTTTCTTCTCTCATTGATCCCTTTTTCATGTGTCCCTCAGATTTTCTTTTTTTAAATGTGATTGAGCCCAAAATTGCTGGCCATTGTTGTGACGGATTTGATAATATTGACTGCAGAACATGCCTCCCTTGCGTAATTATATGCACCACTGTTCTAGGGGAAATTGCTAATCGAGTTACAGCCAGAGTATGGTTTGCAATTCACCCACTGTCTTTAGGTTTTCCCCAGATAAGTTTAGAGCCCTCGGAAACGACCCCTTCGTTCCTTGCATCCCTCTCTCAACCCACTGTCACAGTGCTAAAATTCAAGGCAACCCGTCTTCATTACTGTAAAGGACACACACTGCTTAACTGTCCAAACAAACCACATGCTCTGGCAGAATAGAGTAACTTCCCCCTTAGCCTGGTGCTAACATTAGTACTGACAGTGTTACAAAATGGGACCACCTGGAAGCATTGCATACGTAACGCTGACTGTGCAAGCCTAACCAAAAGAAATTACTATTTATGCCAATGGTTGGCTTTGTCAATCTGCTTTGCTTGTTATTCAGTTGCTAGTCTTCCTCTTCTTGCATTTATCCCTTCCCAAGAGCATAGCCTCTTTGCCACCCTTTTTACAGGCTTTTTACCATCCTTTGATGTTTTTCCACTGCTCACATTTAGGAAACTTTTTTTCTTTTGAATTAGGCACTTCATGAGAGGGTGGTGTGTTCTTGCTGTCTCTCGTGCTGCTTCTCCTGACATGAAATACCCCCGCATCCAGCGGCGGTGCGTCCATTGGGGCGCTGGGGCGTTGCCCCACTAATGCAAATGCAAAGTAATACTCCTGTACGTCTAGCAGACGTACAGGTGTATTACTTGAAGTCCGTGCCGGGCGCGGTCACTGACGATCACCGGGCGACGCCCGAGTAATCATCAGGACAGGGGGGGGGGGGGGTGACGTCGGGTGTAGCGCACTTAGTGCGCATGCTCAGTTCTGGGCTGGTCATTTTTCTGACCAGCCCGCGGCGCACATGCGCATTAGCCTGCAGATTAGAAGAGCGGGGGTTGCTTCATGGCGCAGCCCCCGGTCTCCTAATGGGCGGGTGTGTACCCCTGCCCAAGCCAATCCTGGCGCTGCTGGGGCAGCGTCTGGATTGGCTTAGTCACATACCGAGGCACGGGATTTGGGAAGCGTAAGCGTTAACTGTAGTCCGTACTCCGTAGTCGGACACTCGGACTGCGACACGACGACACCACGACACACACCTCGTGTTCTGGTGCGAGGGCCGAGGCTGCCTGCTACTACTGCTCGTCGTGGGTGGGTGGCTCCGGTAAAGAAGAGACTCACTGCTGGACGAGACTTCAACTAAACCACATAATAAAGTAAGTACTTCGTCTTCGTTCCAATTCCAAAGTGAGCTGATGTTTGATTGATGCTGAGAAATATACAATGTACCTTTCACCCGCGCCACCAAGCTGATTGTTGTAAGTAATAGTACATTTTAAATTACTTACAGCAATCAGCTTGGTGGCACGGGTGGAAGGAAATGCTCCTGTTAACGTTGCTCGGCGCTCTCTAAAGTGCACAATCAAAGCGCCGGACATTAATATACTCTTTTCCTGGAAAGAGTATATTAATGGCCCGCGCTTGATTGTGCACTTTAGAGGCGCCGAGCAACGTTAACTATGGGCATTTTGTTAACGTTGCTCGGCGCTCTCTAAAGTGCACAATCAAAGCGCCGGCCATTAATATACTCTTTTCCTGGAAAAGAGTATATTAATGGCCCGCGCTTTGATTGTGCACTTTAGAGGGCGCCGAGCAACGTTAACATGAGCATTTTGTTAACGTTGCTCGGCGCTCTCTAAACTAGTGTTGATGTGGAGGGGCTATTCGCATTTTCTACGCTAGGTACCAGCGCGCTGTGGGTGGGCAATTGTGTAGGTGCAGCTCCATCATTGCTCTGAGCGGTCGTCAGTTCCAGGATATATGAGTGCTTTCTAACAAGTGAAATTAGAAGTTTGTATACGCTGTTTCCCTGTCTGCTTATGACAGCATGAGATAATTGGTCAGAGGCTCTGTGATGGTTTCCTGAGCAGAAATAATAATGGGAATTTAACAATGCCCCTGTTTGAAAACACAGCTGGGGCGAAACATTCTTTCGAGGAAACTCACATGATTTGACTTGGCATCTCTGTTGTGCAAACCCTTTCAGGAAACTGGTTTGGGGGACGAGGATCACCATTTTTAACTAATCCTCAATGATCCCAGCTGGAAATTGTGAAAGTGGCACGCGAGAAGCCGCCTCATTGAGCAGCCAATGAGCCAATGTTTCTGATTCCCGTGGGGGGGGAAGCTCTGTTGTGAAGTGAACTTATTATGCCAGTAGTGTGCGTTCATGGCCGGACAGGCCACACAGTACACAGGGAAACTCCCTGTAGCTCATAATCAGTGTGCTTCTTGTATTTGTTATTGGGGGCACCCACTTTTGTCATTGGCAAAATAAGCAATTTGCTGCTGCGGGTAAATAATGCTTTTGGGTAGCATGCAAAGCCCTTGGGTATAACAGCATTCCATGAGGTCCTCTTCTGAAATACTTTTTGCTCAATAAATGATATATTCTCTTATTACAAAGTGATCGCTCCACAACATTTGATTAAATAATTTCTCCGATAGAACCTTCTCCCTCGCCCATTCCAGCTGCTTGCCAGACATTTCTAGAAAGTGTTGGAGTCACTTGTTCATGGCATACAAAAAGTATATTAATGGCCGGCGCCATGTTTTTAATAGGGGTTTAAGAAGAAGTCTTTGCGAATAAATAAATACTTACTCAAGAACATATAGTGCAGTAGTGATTGCAGAGAGACCCCGTTACAAGGACAAGTCCGAGTAGTACCTCCCAATGCACCAATTGGCTTTCCAGCGCTCATGAGCCCCCACACTGAGCCGGATCTAAATTAAAAAAGGAGAGACCTTTCCCACTGCGTTAATTCTAGTGAAAGGTAAAAAACAGGCTCTGTACTAGCGAGAGTCCGATAATAGATCATCACAGTACTTTACACCAACTCCTTTTGCAGACTTTTTTCTGCACAAAGTTCCAGAAAGAGGCTCTTTACCCATGATGTGTCTTCTTACTTTAGATTCAAAGGGGACAAGAACAGGGAAGACTACCTCACCACCTGGAATGATGTAGAAATTTATTTTAGCCAAGAAATAAAACCCCAGTTATCCAAACTAAGACAATCTGAGATGACATCTCTACAGAACTTTGCTTGTGGATTCGTCCATATATTGACCCAGAGTAACAAGAGGGCCAGTTGGACGCTATCCTCAATATAGCTCTGCGTGTAAAATAAAGCTGGACGTAGCAGGGGGAAGCTGTAAAAACCTTCTGCATATGCGATTTTTCTGGAGCTGAAGAGGGGAACACTCATAGGATCCCCATATCCCCGCCCCTGAGAAATCAGTCGATTATGGAAGAGTCTGAGCTGTCACACAGGCAGCTTAAGCGGGTCATTCCTTTGAAAACCAACTCATTCCAAAAAACAAATCGCCTACTTCTCTGTTCTACTTTAGACAAAATATGGAGTAATGAACAGACAGGAGCTCGCAAGCTTCCTACTGATAGGTACTGAGCAGTGACGAGCTCCGACAGTCCCATGTGAAGGCTACCTGATCTGAAGAGAGGCTTTAAGGTCAGCATACAGCCTTTGATTTCGAAGAATTACCAGAGAAAAAACCCCAAGGACAGACTAATGCAGAGCTGGGAGGAATTAACAAGGTATCAGCTGAGGGAAAGAGTAAGGTACAGTTATGCCAGGGGAAAAATACATGGTTAACAGAGGGACGCTTGTAACACTTGCCCCACAGTTTTAGGTTGCTAATCCTGGAAACGCCACTTGGAAATGGCCCAGAAGTATGGCGAATACAAGTATTGCTAATATTAGTGGGATTAAGGATCGCCCCCTTTCTAAATGCCTGTACTGGGTCCAAGGCTTTAAATGGGATGAAAAAAGTGGGAAGTAAAAGGGGCGTGGTCTATGTAATTAAGGGCGTTGCTTAAAAATGTAAACAAAATTTCTGCGATTCCTATATTGTGCCACCCAGCTAGCGTTTAGGTGCCCCTGTTAACTTTTTGTTATTGCATACAGATACATAAACACAACAACTGACAAACAACTAAAACCAGCCACAATGATTGGCTTTGTCCATGATTGTGAGCTGTTTAAGATAAATGAGTAACAACAATTTTGTTGTAAATATTATTGAAAATGTTTCAATTCTGAAATTGAGACAGTGAATTAAAGATTACTGAGGCTGTGGAAGGAAAAGTGGTCTTCAGAACACCCCCGAACCACCCTTTGGTTGTTCGGGCTCGCTCGCTACGCTCGCTCGCTACGGTGCTCTATGAAATTCATTTTCTGCCCACCACTTACAAATGTCACCAGCCGCCACTGCCCGCATCCACGCACCTTTACCTGTCAATTACACCTCGACCTACGGTCCTTTTCTGACAGTCCGGCTGCATTTGTAATCACTACTGGAGAACGAGAGCGAGAGAAAGTGAAATCAGTTGCACTCTCCCACTACTGAACATTTAAATCAAATAGGCAACTGATTAAACAGGGGTTGCTTGGAACTATATCCAGTTCCCTCTTCGTAATAGGATGTCAGGTGTACTCTCTGCTTGATTGTTTTCTTCTGATGGGGTATCCAAAGATTTTGGAGTAGACTCCTCACTCACTTATCGTGACATGCTTAATCATTGGCGCCTATCCACACCCTGGTCAGATGATACTACCAGGGCGGACTCAACCATAGTTGGTAATGGGAGTTCTTAGATAAAGCAAAACTGGATAGTCAGGGACCCAGATAGGTGATATGTTAAAAATACCTCAAGGTATTATTATTTTATTCCGTGGGTACCTGGGGTATGAGTTAAAACCAAATATATTGAGGGTTCTATTGAAAAACTATTGTTCAATTATACCCTCACTTTACTGCCAAAGTCAAACTGCATTGCCAAATGTACTTGAGCAGAAATACAATTGCATATATATATTTTTTCAGATCCAAGTATCATCTGCCATCTTTGATTTTAAACAAAAAATTCATGAGGTGTTGCATGCATGACGCAGACTTGTATATGGCATCGCACATGCGAATGCTTACAGAAATATGTGGGTGTCAGCAGCAGCTGCTTCATTTTTCCTCCTTTTTAAATTTTATTTTTTATTTTGTAGTATCTGCTAAAAAGCATTATCAAAGCCAATAGATCAACAAGGCTTTGCCAATGCTTGTTTACTGTACCATTGGTTTGAAGCAAAAACAAGGTGATGGATGGAATGCTTGAATTAATCTCAGCCACTGGGACTCGCTCTGGTCGCATCCCAATCCATCATTTTTCGCCCACCATGCCACCTCAGTTTGGACCAATTCTTATGCAAATCAGTCTTGACCCTGTTCCTCATGGAAACATTCCAGCCCGAACTGCTAGGCCAGGTCCTCCCTGAAACATAATATTGCTTTTCTTTATAATGCGATTCTTCTTCAGAGTCCTGTTCCCTACCAGGCTTTTTTGTGCATGCCATTTATCTAACACTTGGACCTTAGTATATGCAAGTGCCTGGATCAAGGGGGCATAGGTATCAACAAACAGCGGCTCCCTTCTTGTAAACAGTAATTGACTGACAGCACTTATATGGCACACATCGTCTGGCTGGGTTTCTTAGCGCCAGCCTTCTAAATATTGCCTCCCTTATCAGACAAGGCTTCGTTTCTTTTGCAAGCAGACCAAGAGGGAGGCAAAGCTGTTTAATCAAGAGGTAAAGATTTTCAGATTATTTGGGCCTGAAAGCCAAAAAGGAGCATGCTTCACCTGTGGTGAGATTTATTTTAGGCACCTTTCGGAGGATTCAGTCCCTGCTCTGTAAATATGGAGCAGGAAAATCTTGACAAACAGCGTATCACAAACTTTAGAGATGTGATGCGCTGGGGATAAATTATTCAAGTACTTAAAGTGCAGTCAGCCTTTAACTGTATGTCGTCGGTGGTGTGGCCAAGCAACATGGCCGACAGGACATTAGCCCCGGAGCTCCCGGCTAACCCAAATCCTGCAGTTTACCCCGCAAGTTCGTCAAACCATTAAGTGGGAGCATCCACAGAGCCCGTGAACTCAGCTGTTGGGACAATTGTGACATTTTTTTAGCTGCTGCTTCAGTGCCGGCATCCGGGACCTTGGTCGGCCCTGACCCGGGACGGGGCCAGGAATCACCCAGAGGAGAGACCAGCAGCGCTGACCCGCCCTGGATCCACTGCGACAGCCCCCGGCGAAGTGGCTGGTGATGTGAGACACCATTGCGGGGCCGCAACGCACAGCAGGGCCTGGCGAAGAGCAGCAGTGAGCCCGCACCTACCTTCCTCCTGCGGCGGCTCCCGAGAGTAGGTGACAGCGGGAGTAGCGGTGCCAGACAGCGTGCGCCCGCACCGCTAACTCAGTTCCCGGCTGGAGAAGACAACCTGCCCTGGCGGTCACCCGATGCCCTTGTGGTCCTGCAGAAACTCCCGACTGCCTCTAGTCTGAGGAACAACACGGGGCCTTCGCTATGGAGCCCCCGGTGAGTGAGGAGGGCCATGGGCTCTGCGGTGGTGATAGGTGGACGGAGGTGGGGCCTCCGCCGCGTGGATCCTGACTTACGGGAGGTGGCAGGCGCACTCAGTGGGTGGTTATTGGAACAGCTTGTGAATCCTGGTTGTGGTGGGTCGAGGGGGACGCCGGTGGGAGGACTGGGACCCCAGCGCTCCTCGCCGCGGGGGTGCGAGGCTAGTGCACCCATCCCAGCGAGCTGTGTTAATGGCTGCCTGGCCTGAACAGCAGTGAGTGGCACACCGCCACAGCGTTTTCCAGTGCTCTACACCATCTCTGGCAGGAACAGGCCCTACATAGGCAGCTTCTACAGTCAGGATACCACGCCAGATCGCCGCTGGTTTTTACAGTTTCGCAGGGGGCCCTCTGTAGCCTCGAAGTTTCCCAGGAGACTGGCCTTAGAGAGGATTGGCACCACATTGAAGGAGCGTCCTGTAGGCTGTGAGGGCCCAATAGTTCGGTTGGATGTTATGGGGAAAGACCGGGCCCCACGCTCACACAACTAATACAATCACCCAATACACCACCCCGAGGCAACAAACCCACAGGCTCACCAGACAAGGAGGGGCAGGCGACAGAGGAACAGTCCCCCAATGAGATCCCAGAGACATCCCGGGCCGAGCTCCTTGCTGCAAAACATGGCACCCACACAGTGCTTGAGAATAGAATTGAGGTAGTCTCTATTGATGTAAATCATCTACGTGCCGATTTGTGGAAAGTAGCAGAGAAGGTACAGACGGCAGAAGGGAATATCACTGAACTCTAGGGGGAAGTGGCGCATTGAAACAACTGGTTGCCCGGATGACCACCTCTACAGCGAACCTGGAGCCCACAGCGGAGGACGCCGTGGGCCACTAACGGCGGAGCAACATCCGCTTACTGGGATTTCCTGAGAAAGTTGAGGGCACGACACCCGAATTTTTCTTGGTAACTTGGGTGCGCACAGACCTACAGCCACATTTTCTCTCGCAATTCTTTGTGGTGGAAAGAGGCCATAGGGCCCTGACCCCTCCTCTGCCGGCGGGTGCTCCTCCTAGGGCCCTCATTGCCAAGATCCTTAATTATAGGGACAGAGACTGTATACTTGCGAGCTGCGGAGCCCCCTGTGCTGAAGGGGGGGCGGAGGAGCGACAATGATATTCCGCCTTGGAACTCCAACAAGGAACCCCTTGGCCCGCAGAGGGTCACGATCAGTGACGATGGCACTATGCTTATACAGAACTCTACAGAAACTGAACTGGGGGTTGCAGAGGATGCCCCTCTGACTGATCTCACCTCAGCGGAGGACGTAGTGGACACACTGTTGGACTTTGTACCTGACACTGTTGCAGAGGCAGCTCCACCACTGAAAGAATCGTAAAACCATAGCCAGCTGTGTCCTTATTGATTGGGGGGGGACTTGGAAGCGAGAATGGGGCAGCGCAGGCACTGAGAGAACTCAAGGGTAGGGGGCATGCCATCCTTGGACTGGGCTCTGTGGGGGTTTACGACTTTACAGCTGCTGGGTTTCATTAGTTGGGGCTGCAACCCAAGGGTAGGCTGGTGGCCAATAGTTTGTATTGTTTTTCCCGTCCCTGTTGGGCGACTAGGGGTAATGTGCGAGTCCTGGCACATGAAGTGGGTGGATGCAGATAGGAGGCTACTTATTCTGTGTGTGTCAATGGGTGGGTGGGGGGGTATTGTTTAATGCAGTTGTTATGGTTGCTTAGTTGGGAGCTTTGTTTGAAGGCAGTCAAGACGTGTACAGAATCACATGGGATGGAGGGGGGGGGTTAACACAATAGCACTCCATAACGAATGGAAAATACCTATAGATTCCTGACCTCCTGATGTCAGGGGCCTGGGCTCATACAAGAAGCGCTATAGGGTGCTTTCTTTCCTTAGGAGGCATAGGATAAGTATCACACTCTTACAAGAAACCCACCTGGATGATGCAGGGGCAGCACGGCTAAAAAAGAAGTGGCGAGGCCAAATATATCATTCCTCGTATTCCACTTATGCTTGGGGACACTGATATGGGTGGCGATGGGCGTTCCCCTTTCGTTGACCTACTCGAAGTGGATGTAAGAGGGAGATGCATACTTCTGCAGGGCTCCCTTAACGGTAAGCAATCACACTCCTTAATACATATGCCCCCAACAACGATGACCCGACATTCTTTCAGACTATCCAGGACAGGACTTGGTGGTGCAGGAGGCAGAAACTCTCATTCTATGGATGGGGGATTTTGATTGTGTCCTGGACGGAGCCTTAGACAGGTCGCTGTCCAGAGAAAACACCAAGCCGCTCATGACAGCCACACTGCAGGACGTCATGCATAATTTGAGACTTATTGATATATGGAGGCATAACCGCCCATCACAAAGTCATTCCACTACACATAATATCTTTAGTAGGCTAGATAGAGTATTGTGCTCCGACCAGGTCATGCTGGACAATGTAACAGTAACACATCTGGGGGAGTTACCTTTCCGACCATTCCCCTGTCTGCTGCGAATGGAGTTGGGGCGGCCAGCAACCGGGATATAGACATTGGAGGATGCAGGCTTAGGTACTCACTGACCCAGTACGGCGGCATACACTAGCCCAGGCCACGACTACGTATCTGACTATAAATTGGGGAGTCTACGACGCGTAAGGCTATGGAATGGGAGGTCCTAAAAGTAGTACTGAAAGGAACATGTATATGGCTATCGTGCGGAGTACGCCACCAACTACAACCAGACTTGCTCAGTGAGGAACTACAGCTAGCCTCTGTTCAAGCTAGGGATTTAACATCCCAGATTGCAAAGCGAGCAGAGCAAGACGTACGTGGACGTATTGAGGATCTCTGGGTCAGACTTGACAAATAAATTATAAAACAGGGCAGGCAGTGGCTACAGAGGGAGGGGGACAAAACGGGCAGCCTATTAGCATGGATATTACACAGGGAGCATCCCCCTAAATACCACATTTGCTTACCCCAGAAGGCAAGCTAGTAGCTAAACAGGGCCTAGCAGACACATTCAGATCTTACAGACTGTACATGGCGAACCCTACCATTGCCTCGGCCAGGTATGTCCAGTTTCTGGAGAGCTTGACCTTCCCACAGTTATCAGATGGGGCTATAGCAGAGCTCAAGGCTCCCAAAGAGCTCTAGGAATGTAAGAAGAGCACTGAGAATGCTGCCACACTTGAAGACCCCAGGGATGGGGGGGGGGCAGGTTTACAGACTAATTCTACCAGGCGGAGGCGACACCACGCCTGCTTGAAGTTTTTAACGAGGCCAGAGAGATAGGCTCTCTTCCACCGACCATGCGGGAGGGGGAAATCTGTGTGCTCCTAAAGCCCGGGGGAGATGGGTCAAATCCAGCAGCATATCAGCCAATCACAATAATAAACTTGGACATCAAAATTTTAATCAAAGCATTAGCAAATCGTCTGGCCCCTCATATGTCCAGCCTGATCCATGAGTAACAGTGTGTCTTCATTCCAGGCAGACCTCATTAACCTCAGACGGCTTACGCACATACTACATGAGACCCAGGGTGGAGAGGCTGAAATGGCTTTGGTTTCTATTGATTTAGCCAAGGCATTCAACACAGTAGACTGGGGATATCTATTGGAAGTTCTCAGAGTGGTGGGCTTTGGCCCATATTACCGGGAATGGATCAAACTCCTTTACACAAATCCTGTCGCCAGGGTACGGGTGGGACAGATTCGATAGGAACCCTGGACATTGGACAGGGTTGCCCACTGTCACCGCTACTGTTTGCCCTGGCGAATAAACCGTTGGCCATTAGGGCCATGCAGCAACTACGACCGCATACTATCCACCTAGGCAATGTTCACCATGTCATATCGTTGTATGTGGACGATGCATTATTTTATACTCGTTGCCTTGCACTGCATTGCCTGAGCTCCTGAGTCTCTTAGAGGCATTTGGTGACGTATCTGGCCTTTGAATGAATCACTCCAAATCTCTTATTCACGCTCGCCGCTCTGATTAGGACTCTGGCTGATCACCTCCCCTTCCTGGGTTTACGCTGGAAATTAACCTTGTTTAGGTACCTGGGTATACAGGTAGCCCATAATGGGATGCAACAACTGAGACTCTATATGGGCAGAGTTGTGGACTCTCAAGAAATCAGTTTTGGAACACATTACCCCTGTCGTTGATGGGCAGGCTAGCCATCTCGAAGATGGTTCTCCTACCAAGATGCCTATACACACTGCAAAACCCTATATGCCCCATTCCGACTTCAATGTTTTACCAATTCAACTCGCTCCTTACATCGCTCCATTGGGCAGGTAATCGCAGTTGAGTAGCATTGACTACACTGTCCAGGCCCTACGTGTTGGGTGGATTAGAGGTCCCTCGCCTGGACCTCTAATACTATGCTGCCCAGCTTCAACATGCAGCTAGATGGCTTGATACGAGCCCCAACTGGGAAACACGACTACTGGAGGGAAGGGTGGAGGTGGGACATCTCCCTGAGCTGCTAATGGAGGGAAAGAACTCACCAAGAGATAATCCATATATATTTAGACAGACGGGTGCATTCTGGCAATGGTTCGTGGTGGCAGGTCTGAGCTGTGCACCGTTCCATAGAGCGCTTCCAATAAGGATTCTCAAGCCTGTTCGACAGATGTCACTTTATATATCCTTTCATGCTTGGAAGGAGGGGGGCTGTGATCAATGGGGAGTGCTTTATTCCAATGAGCACTTTATCTCCTTTGAGGATGTGCGAGAAGAGTTTGCATTGGGCCAGGGTCAATTTCTGCAACTTGCAGGTTTGGCAGAGATGGCCAAGCATGCGTGGCCAAGCTATCCTCCCACACTCTCGAGATCCTTCTCACGTGCAGCATGAGCAGACACTTAATCACACTTTTGTACAGAGCTATGCGCTCAGACACATTAGATACTCCTCAACGAGCCCTGGTAGCTCTCGATGTATAAACTCCGATAGCTGAGGCAGACTGGCGGCAAGCATGTGAATTAACACATACTGTCTCTAGTAATGCCCGCTTTCGGCTAATACATAATAATTTTTTGCAGAGCACATACTTGACGCCAGTACATCTCCATAAAATGGACCCGACACACCCAGATACATGTTCAACGGTGTGATGCCAGCTGTGCGGATTTTATGCACCTGCATGTTCTTGGAATGCTGTATATTCCTTCTGGCAGCTGGTAGTTGACGAATTGGAGCGTGCTACGCAGCTACACATTGAATTAACCCCCCCTTCCCATGATGCCTGCTGGGACGGTTTAGATGACCACTGAGCCGGAAGATGACTTATAAATTCGGCAAGTTGGCGATGGTATTGGCTCGTCGTAGAGTTGACATTACAGGGCTATCTCAGCGTGCCCTGAAGTTAGATCTATGGCACAAAGATGTGGCAGAGTAGGCCCAAGCGTAGGAAATGCATATACGCTTAAGTAGACGGGACAATAATCCCAAAGAAGCAATAAACACATGGCGGGAGTTGACAGACAGTCTCTTAGCCTCTCCCTCTGACGATACAACGGACACAGACTCCGACCCCAAGACTGACGAGATTATCCATAATGGCAATCGGGAGGTACAAGCTAGGGTCCCCCAATGATTCAATAGGGTGCTGTTTTGTTTTGGCTGGGGATTAGAAGTGACTCAAGGGAGTCTGGGGGGAGGGGGCTTCGGATCCCATGTCGGTTCCTGCAGAGTAAGGATCATAGTCACCCTATCAACACGTCTGCATATATTTCTATGATATGACCATGTGTTTTTTAAACTGCCAGTTGCATATTTGTTAAAATTGGAAATAAAGTTAAAAAAAAAACTGTTGTCTGCTACAGGGTGCCAGTGTGAAGGATGGTGCACCGCTGAGTTGTGATGTGAGTTCCTAAGACAAATATAGCACGTGTTTTATGCCGTTTTTAAAATTGCGCCTGATTGATTTTGCATTTCATGACTTTTGGCAATGCAGGTCATAATCACTCATAATCACTTAATCCAGTGAACATTTGATGCAATGCAATACAACTATAAACCTGACATCCCCGTGATCCCATGCCTTGAATACTCCTGGTCCAAAATCAAACTCATCAGCAAGACTGGTTTTGTGCTCTTTGTAATCGCTGGAGCAGTGGTAGTGGAAGACTGCAATAGAGGGCATTAAAGTAATCCAAACGCACGTAATTGTGAATCCCTATTATAAATTCTTTTTTAGGGGGAAAGCCAGGGAAAATGGGCTTAAACCTCTTGTGATTGTAACGGCAATTTTATCGAAGTTTCATGTGTGGGCATGGGAGGAATCAGCAGTTAGAGGAAACCGCAGGGCCTTAACTTCATCAGCCAGCTGGAAGTTTAGGCCTAAAATATGAGATGGTTTAATGGTTGACTTTGCAGATCTGCTCTCGGGTCGCCAGGAAAAATGATCTCCGTTTTGGAGTAGTTAAGGTGTAGGAAATATTCTGTCATCCAATTGAACACTCAGCATCACCTGTTAAAGATCCCTGATGGCAGTCGGAACAGGAAAACTTGACACATGTTGACCGTGTATGATTGAACCAAGACTTGGAAACCCGGAAGAAAGGTAAAGCACGGATGAGGATATATATTGGACATGACTGGTGAGAGCGAAGTTCCCTGGGGGATTTCATAGTTACTGACCTCAATTTGGAAGAAATCATCTTGGTCTGCTTGACAGTCTATCGGGAAACGTTTAAAGCATCTGTTGATGCAGTCTAAGGCCTTGATGGGCTCAGCTGCTATTATTTGTATGCTGTTTTCTGAGAAATGTACACCTAGTTTTTGAAAATATTCGTTTTAAAGTAATGTTGATTTGGAACTGCTTGAAATTGTTCTGCTAATCAGCATAAGTGTATTGCTACAGCGGGCATAAATGGTCTCGTTTTATGTGCATTCACCTGCATGTTAAATGATGACGAGCATGCTTGCTGCTGCCACCACACGCTTCTCCACCTCTACATTGCGCCGGCCTCCCTATGCCTCGTCCCTCTTAGATCTGAATGTTCAGCTTGCTCATCCTGCCCCCACATCTGCCCCTTCTACATCTCAGTTGGTTTTTAGTTTCTATTTTGAGTTTACCTGCAAACAGTTTTGACTCACAAGTTAGTGTGGTTGACACTTTCCTGTACCACAACGCCCACTGTTTCCATCAACCCCTTTATCGCTTTTAGGTGGTTGAGACTGAGGGAGCATGAATATTTAAGAATAATTTTGCTTGGTCAAATCCTGCTCATTGTGTGTGAATTACTAAAGCATACTTAAAATACATGACTGACATTGTGTCTTGTTGAATACAGAGAGTTTTTAAAGCTGCATCGTAAAAGCATGCAGAAGGGTCGCAAACTGGTGAAACAGATTTACGACAGAGAAAAAAACTACTGTTATGATATTAATATGAAAAGTAATAATAGTTGGATTTCTAGCAAAATGTTTTGAAATGTTTGCTCTATTGAAATGTGATTTGCTATGTTTTTTCATGACGTAAATCTGAAACTGCAAAGAGAAACTCTGCTTATAAATGAAATAGTTTGATTATGGAAAATAGTGAATTGCTAGATAGATTCTTATGCGTTTACGTTTTCTTCAAGTATTTTAAAGTTAACATGTTTTTAGGTTTTCCATGTAGGCCTCAAAACCTATTATATCCTTCCATTGTAGGCCTTGGAGAAATGTATTTTGTCTTTCATTATTTCCTTTGAAATAGAATAAAATGCTGACTTGATTGCTCTGGTTACAAGTATTATCATTGAAGTTTCTTTCTTACAGTCTGAATATTCTCTCTCTACAAATAAATGTGACAACTTAGTTGCAAGTTAACTCGGAAGCAAGCGCGTGGACATGAGTTGCAAATGTGCTTCCTATTCCCGAGGTGAAATTAAATATTGTACATTCTTAGAAAACTATGGACAGAGAACAAAGGTAATACGTGTAGGTTCCGGATGATGCGGGCTAAAGAATTCTCATTCCACGATCACACCATGGATCCCAACCAATAGAATCATGTAAAACTGTGCAAGAAGCTACATTTTGGGGCTGGAATTGTGAACATTTGGAGGTATAAAAACTTTGTGTGAAAAGTACGTGTGCAGCTATTTTTCCTTGCAAATCTTGGGCATGACATGCTGTTGGTCCAAATTCAGACTATTCTGAACTGAACTCTCCTGATTTCCCCTGCACTTCCTTGGTTGGTGAAGTTGAGCAGGCTAAACCTTTCGGCTGAAGGGTTAATTATTTCAGACTATTGCACGCTGTGCATAGTCCACCTTTGCGTCTCGGTCCTGAATTTTAGTTCGTATTAGTTCTGAAATTGCATACTGAAATTGCAATTCATGATATTCTTTCTCCTAACGCCAGTTATTTGATTTATGATGTATTTTGCTTTAAACTGTGATTGTATTGTGATTTTACCTGTATTCAATTGAGAAACCATGTACTAAAATTCTGTGTTTTTGTGTATTGACCATTCATTTTTGATGATTAGATAAAAGTGCTTTGATAACTATACTGAGTTTGATTACTTATTGATGAATATTATTGACAAGTTATGGTTATTGATTATTGTTGTTAGATAGGCATTTCTTCATTACAGGTCCTCCTGAAGGAATGGCTTCTGTCTCAAATTATCTAAGTCTCTATTAGCTCTTACAAAGATCTATCGGAGGATCTATTGATTTGTAAGTGGATGTAGAGTTTTTATGGGCCCAAACTCTGTGTTGTGAAATATATCTCTGGGATTAGAGTTTATGAAATATACACCGCTTCTGCTGGATCAAGACCTTTCCCGAACATGGGGTGCTCCTGTGGAGATCCGGTCTTGTTGCCTCGACGCCTCAATTATTGTCTGTGCTAGCCTGTTGGTCACTGGTGAGTGCTTAGAAGCAGTTTCCTAGCCGGTATTGGTGTATTACAAATCACTCACAGGCTCACTAACAAAACCCTTTTGTTGTGCTTTTTGAGGCTGGGGTGCAGCACTTGCTGGAAATAACTTGGTTGGCTGGATGCCGGTTTGGGGGACGTGTGCTTCGAAAGGTTAGAGCGACTAATTGTGGTAACAGCGTGTTTAACGACCTTGATCAGGCAGGCTGAGTTCTGTTGATCTTATGGCAGGCAAACATCAAAGGCTTTCTAAACTGCTTGAAATACCTTTAGCCACCTGAAGCTAAGCAAAGGAAGATAATTATTTAGGTGCCTGACCGGGGAGGGTGTATGGTGCTTGTAACATAAGGCAGGATGCTCAGACTGGAATTCCCCTGAGCATGCTCGCCTCAGAGTGCCTGTGACGACGCCAGTTCACCCAGGGTCAAGTGGTAATTTGAAGAGACTCGCACCTCATTTCACATCCCTCAACTCGCCAGTAACTGTAGGCTAGCTGCAGGTTGGAGACGAGGCTAGCCGCATCTATGGTGGTCAGGGCTTTAAGTGGGACGGATCCTGTTAGTGCTCAGCACCGGCAGTTCTGAAAAGCAGGTGCCGAGACCGGTCTCTATCCGGCTCTTTATTTTTGCTCTCACCATCAGGGTGGAAAAAGAAATTTTAACTCTGCAGCAGGACCACCCTTCACTGCCTGTGATGTAACTTCAAAGAGACTCGTTACTTGTTGTATTATATATCTGGATACAATGACAGAAGATGCAAAATACCAGCCAGGCAGCACACTATGCTAAGCACAGATTTTTTAGCGTAAATGTTTTAAGCCACGCCCTTAATTACATCAACCACACCCCTTTGAGAGACGACCCCACCCCATAACCAGGTAATAGCAGTCTGGAGGGCACAGAGGAAGATTTCATATGGTGATTTACGAGGCTTCAAAGAAGTGGACAGGTCAACGCACACGGATAGCGGGAGTAAAATTTGGATGACCAATAAATGGTATTAATCACTAGTTTGCTTTAGCAGAGACAAGTGATGTTCTTAGATGATAACTGTTATGTGCTTAGTGGATAATGGTCATGAGAACAATGATGAATGATGCAAACCCACCTTTAAAGTCAATAGATGAGAAAGGAGCAAACAGCAGGAGGGAACAAGTGGTACATAAGTGGACTTGTCTGTGTCCACGGATTCCAACACAGTCGCTATGAAAGGCATGGCAAATTTATCACAATAGAAGGAAGAATTTTGAAACTCCCTACATATATATTAAAATTTAATTCCGACAGGTTGAGAAGCCCTGCATAAGTTTGAGCCTGTATGCTGCTCAATCAGCATATTCGCAGAAGACCACAAATACAGTATTGAGACACCTCTGGTGTCTGCCAGGCTGCAGCTAGCAGGGTCTCTGAACAGTCTCAGCACCAGGGCATTTTGCCTGAGGCTTTAGCTGTGGACACAAAGCTAGGTACGTTTAGTCCTACTTGTGTGCTATCGGCTTGTTTCCCTAAGAGACTCTGTAGTAAGACTAATGGTGGATCCCCCAACATCTTGAGATTTTCACACAGATATGGGCTGCATGCTAGGAGTACTGCCTCTGCGTTTTCCAATGTGAGGAAGAGGATCAAATATCTTGCCTCTGTGTAGTACTGCAGAAGCTTGTGTCCAAGGGTGACTTATCACACACGCTCAAATAATTTTTTTGTGTCCACGCTTACATAAGCTAGGCCACTACTAAGGGATTGCATTAAATGGGGGAGTGAAATCCACAGCTTTTCCTCTTTTATGTTCATATTTCTGTATGGAGACCAAAGACACTTGCTTCAGTTTGGAAGATAGTGCATTTTCAATCGGACATAGCTAACAAAATCCTCCTATAAATCAGATATTGTCAGTATTCAGTTGAATGACTGAGCACAAGGGGACAGCTTGTGGCTTTTTTGATGCCCCAAAACTGGTCCCAGGATGCTTATTTCCAGTCCAGGGAGGACCTGGCCTGGCAGTTCGGGCTGGACTGTTCCCATAGGGAACAGGGTGAAGACTGATTTGCATATGACTGAGTTTAAACTGAAATGGCATGGGGAGCAAAAAACGATGGATTTAGGCCCAGATCTCTGTACTGTGGTGAATGTTTGACATTAGTCAGCATTCTGTTCATCAATTGTTCTTTTTGCATTTTTTGATGCACGTGCACGGTGCCTGCACAATTCATTATCAGTATATACTTGGACAGAGGAGCGCAGTGAGGGGCTGTACATCATGGAGATCATTTGTTTCCAGGGCTACATTAGGGGCCTGCACCGGACCTTGCAGAGTGGGCATCAGCTTGGCAAAGAGTTCCATGCTGGGTGATTTCATGAAGGTCATGGAAGTGGGTTGCCTTAACCTCTGGCTGTGGCCACCTTGGAGTGATGCAGAGCGGGCCACAGCTGTATTCAGGAAATGATCAATTACATTCTTCTTTCATAACTGATGCAGGGCCATTGATCACACCGGTTTATACCATTTGGTTGGGCATGCTACAAGTATGGTATGGCCTCTAAGCAGGCAACCGTAACTGGATGGCATATTTTGATGGAAAAGATCCAGAGCCCCAGTGTGTTGCAGAATCCTTTCAGCCACTTCGTAGGATGAGTGGGTGCAGTTGGAACCTCGGAAATGGTTGGGGTCTGACATGCCTACCATAGTTGGTAGAGCAGATGGGAATTAGGGAAGTGATTGCTTTTAACCAATATCCTATCATGGTTGCCTTTTCACAGATCAAAACCACGCTCCTTCTAGAGGAGGATGAGGGCCTTAGTAGTGTTTTCTGAGGCCACCTCCTGAAGAGACTAATTTTGTGTGCATGCAAAGGACAACTGATTAATTGTTTTAAGACTTGTCAGTCAAAGTTCCTTTATTGCATAATTAATAAAAATCTTTACAATATATGTGCAAAAAGCCTAAAATATATATCCAGTTTATCGAGTAAAATTTCAGATTGATGAACAATGTCTGGCTGAAAATCGTAACCTTGCGGTGCAAATTAGCATAACTGTGCAAACAGTGCATATTATGCATATAGTCTTAAAATACAACCCTAGGTAAAATCGATTTTAAATGAATACCATGAAAGTTTTAGAATCATAATTTATACCTAAAACAGAATAGTGATTCTATTCCAAGCACACTTATTGAAACAGCGCAGGTGTGCGTGTGGGCTG